>JAKVDI010000073.1:0-170611 GCA_022836835.1 Pythium insidiosum
TATGAAGTCCCTGCCCAAGTACGAAGAGCTCGTGCCGAACGGACGAGTAGCCGCGCTGCCAGCCAAGACGAAACACACACCAAACATTTGTCTCGTACGTGGCACTCTCTCTGGCTCGATGTTGGACGCAGAGAAGTTCAGTCTGCCATATCTGAATTAGGTCCTTGATTTGGATGAAACGCTGGTGCATTGCACAGTCGACGAGGTGGAGAACCCGCATCTTCAGTTTCCTGTACGTACTCCAATCTTGAAGGATGGGTTGGGTTTCCATGAACCTCGATGTTTACCGTGACTTTGTTTGCAGGTGAACTTCAACGGCGTCGACTACACTGTAAACGTCAAGAAGCGGCCGCATATGGAGTACTTCCTGAAGCGAGTCGCGACGCAGTTTGAGGTGATCGTGTTCACGGCGTCGCATCGCTCGTACGCCGAGAAACTGCTGAACCTCATCGACCCTCATCGCGAACTCATTAAGTGCGTGGATTCTCGTCGCTTGTCGGCTACCCTTTGCCAATCCTGAACATGTGTCGATGTGGGCAGATACCGCCTGTATCGTGATGACTGCCTCGATGTCTATGGCAACTACCTGAAGGATCTGAACGTGCTGGGTCGTAACCTCTCGAAGGTTGTCCTCGTCGACAACTCCCCACATGCATTTGGATACCAGGTACGTGGTGCAAATCCTTCGTGCAGCCCACAAGCCCATGACTGAGCCACAGGATCTGTGTCGTAGGTGAACAATGGCATCCCTATTGAGACTTGGTACGACGACGAAGCGGACGACGAATTGCTCAATCTTCTTCCATTCCTTGAAAGCCTCGTTGACGTTGAAGATGTGCGACCCATCGTCGAGAAGCAGTTCCAGATACAAAAGCTCATTGATTCCTTGCCAGACGAGATTATCTGAGTGCGTTGGAGTCTGTGGGGAGCTTTTGAGTATTCATCGTGGTGCTTAGGTCATAGTAGTAGCTCAGCGGATGATGATTGTCTTCAATCCAGTAGAATGTGGCGTTGATCAATCCTCTGAGATCGTAGTCTTCACAACAGCAGCTGCGTCTCGCTCTCGTCTGTGCTTTCCTGCAGTGCGTAGATCTCCGCAGCCATCGTGATTTGGTGCACGCAGTCAGCGCGCTCGCGATCCGTCAGCTCCGGAATATCATCAGGGATCAACTCTTCGTTCGAGTGGAGGAAGATAAGCATCGCCTCAATCACCCGACCGCGTCGTTTCTGGCTTTTCCAGAGGACGTGTTGACGGCCCATAAGCCGGTCGAGGTCGCTTGATGATCGACGATTACCAGAGATTGGTACCAAGGATGAAGGAAACGCAAGCCACGAGCGCGCAAGCTGAGAAAGTAGAGGGTACTCGGTCTGTCGACGGTGCCAAAAAGCCAGAGCTTCATCGAACGGTACCTCTGCGAATGGAACAGCCTCATATTCCAGGTAACGATTCAGTTCTCGTTCGAGAGTTCGATTTCCGTGATCGCTTGAAACAGAAGAAGCAGAAGACAATAGAATCGACGCGGCAATGTGCGTATCGGTAGCTTGCTCGTGCGGGTTGAGAAAACCGAGATGGGCCAGGTCTTGGATCTGCTGCTGCTGTCCATCGTGGCTGGGTCGTGGCCGCTTTAGCCCACGGCTCGAGTTGTTCGTTTCTTCGTCCTTGCAACTCAAATCATCTGAGTTCCGACTCTCTCGTCGTGGAATCCTTACCAGTCTTCCAACTCGAGATACGAGGTTCATCACTTCTTTCTTGCGGGTTAGCAACGGATTCTCAATAGGGTATTGATCACTGGAGATATAACTGACCAAGGCGGACACATCGTGCTCGAGGAAGGAAAGGTGGCGAAAACAGGGATGGCACAGTGTCGCTGCAAGCGCGACAGATGACCATGGCGAATCAGGACCAGGGAGAACACTCATTATCCAAGACTGCAGCAACTCGCAGCGAATAGAAGTCGCTGGCGCCGTTAGCTCGTAACTTGTCAGAGTTGATGGCGGCGGACAAGACGAGTCCCCTCGTGGCACTTGCGATATCACAACCAAGTCGAGTGGTCGGCAGCTGTTCAACGTAACAAAGAGTATGGAATGAATCTTCACAACTGCCTCGACGGCTGTGCGGGAACGACTTGCAGAAACCAGGAGATCACGAATAGGCCGCAAAATGCTAACGATTTCCCACATTTCTTGACTGGAGTAAGCTGTTAGAAGTCTTGGTTGAGAAGTTGCCGATTCCTGTGCGTTGACAATCATGCAGCAAGCTTCGTGCTCAGTAAGAACTCGATCCAATACGTTGATCGCTGAAATCCAAGGAAAAGTCTTCCAGTTGAGAGAATTCTTAGATTCAGGAAGACGAAGAAGCAGATCGATGTCGTCGACAAGATCACAGAAGAGCGGCTCCATCCCCTCGATACTCACGATGCATTGTATAAACTCGACAACGGTGACCATAATGCGCGCGAGCGAAGATGACTCAACCACTGCACATGAAGAAAGAGCTAGCATCACCGCACCAGCGCATGAGTGGCTGCTTGGACAGTCGAGCCAGATTCCAAGTGCCTCTCGGACTCCGCTACCGAGCAGTTCTTCCACATCCTCATCCATCACGATGAGTGCAATTTGCTCCGACTTGATCCCTGCAAACTCAAGTTTGCGGTCGATCCAGCGAACAAACGGCTCAGAATCCTTCGGGTCATCCCCATGTGCTCGGCGTCGCAAGCGTCTCATGCCAATGACCACGCGCTGGAGCTCAAACGATCCCTGAGCAATGAACCATAACTCGATCAGGAGATACTCGGGCTCGCTTACGGACGGCCATGCAGTTAGTGAGAGGTAAATCAGTGGCACCGTTGTGTCTGCGACCTCCCGCCGCAATAACTCCAGCATTTCGTGGCGGGTCGCACGGAAGATCTCCACGATAATGTCACAGACTTGATCAACCGTGACTCGTTTATCTAGAGCACAGTGAACGGCATCAAGAGGAAGCAAATTCTGAACCAAGAGATGCTTCGCCGCGTCGATGAACTGGGTTCTATCGTGCTTCACCTTCTCTTCTGGTGAGCATTGTGTGAAGGTACTGCGCTCACCTCGACCACGCGCTATCGACACTGGAGAACGCCTCGCAATTGTCACGGTCTTTGGAGAAATGAGACCATGAAACGTCTGGAGATGACGCGTGCAGCCAGATATGTTCGCAACCGTGCTGATCACCGTTCGGTTGGCTCTACATTGCGCCGACGCGAGACAGAACCACTGCGTTTTCTTGGGGTCACTCCGCAGCTGCACACGGCGACCGAAGAAATAGATGAGCGACCGCTGCGCATTGTTCTTGGTCGGCATTGGGAAATCTTCATAGCCGTCGGGCAGTTCGAACTCAGCGACGCTTCGCTGTACTTCTGGGGGCACGTCGTCCATCGACGCGACAGTGCGGAGACCATGAGCAAGCGACATGGCTGCGAAGGAGTCGACACGAGTTGTGATATCAGCACCACAAGACCAGAGCTGCTCACTGTACCGTTTGTGTGGTACAAATCTTGGATCGCGTCTTCTCATTTGACCGACGAAGAACACGACAATGCGATTCCCGTCGAAAGCGGCGTTTGTGGAGCAGCATGCCGACTACGGCTACGGAACCGACTCCCGCGGCCAATTGGTTGTCGATATGATGAGGCGTGATGAGTTTCCGCAGTTTGGAGGTAAGCAGGCTGGGACTTGAGCGAGAATCCTGGTATGACTGATCTGTTTGTACGCCACTAGACGCGGTGTACATGGACCACGCCGGCGCGACGCTGCCAGCACGGTCTCAATTGCAGAATGCATGCAGTGAGCTGCAGACTCGACTACTAGGCAATCCACACTCACACGCGGTGTCGCTAGGGTCTGACACTACGGTCGCCCGACTGGAGTCGATGCGACGACGAGTGTTGGCCTTCTTTCATGCTGACGAGGCCGAGTACGCTCTGATTTTCACGTCTGGCGCCACTGCTGGCTTGAAGTTGCTTGGTGAAAGCTTCCCTTGGTCCTCAGAGAGTGTCTTCGCCCATTCCATTGATTCGCACCAGCGTGTTGGGGATACGCGCCTTCGCTCGGCGTCACGGCGCCAGTGTGAGATGCATTTCTCTGAACGAGATGACCGAACGCGCACAAGACGGCGAAGACGCTACACTCGACAGTGATCTTGGTGGTGAATCTTTGCCGTTTATCTTTTGCGTTTCCTGGAGAGTGTAATTTCAGTGGGATGCAGCATCCATTGTCATTGGCGAGGGCTGCCAAGCGCTGTCACATGTCGTGGCAAGAGCGAAATCCAACAACTCAGAGATGGCTTGTCTTGCTTGACGCCGCAAAACTCGTGAGTACGAAATCGCTTGATCTTGGTAGCGCAGCCGTGGACTTCGTGGTGCTCTCGTTTTACAAGATGTTTGGATTTCCGACCGGGCTCGGTGCACTTATCGTGAAAAGAAGCGCGCTGCCGTTGCTAGACCATTCGCACAGTGAGCCCTTTTATGGGGAGGATCGGTGGCCAACGTTATGGCGACAGTTGATTTCGTCAGGCACAAGCCTGTGTCGGACGCTGCGCGCTTTGAACATGGAACCTTGGCGTTTTCTTCGATCCTTGCGCTCGAGCACGGGTTCAAGGTCATCAACAGCCTGTCGATGCACCGAATGAACGCCATACTACCGCTTTAACTCATCTTCTTCGGCATGAACTGAGAGGCTTGCGACATTGGAATGGTCAACCGGTTGTCGAGCTGTACGGAGAGCATCAGAAGAATCACGGCCCAATTGTAGCGTTCAATGTTTTCCGCGCGGACGCATCGTATGTTGGATACTCCGAAGTCCAGAAACTTGCATCATTCACGGTATCCATCTCCGAACTGGCTGCTTCTGTAATCCTGGCGCTTGTCAATGGTATCTGGGACTGAGTGAAGACGACTTGTTCGAAGGGATACGAGAAGGACACGTGTGTGGTGATAGCGTCGATCTTGTTCGAGGGCGCCCGACTGGAGCGATCCGCCTCTCGATCGGCTACATGACGACGTACGAGGATATCGTGCTGTAATCGCCTTCTTTGAACAATTCTTCGTTGTCACGAGACCTCCGGCGCAGAACACATCCTTGGGACTGCGTGACGCTGGTCAATCCACGATTTTGTGCAAGATATCGGTTTTTCCTATCAAGTCATGCGCTGGGATGACCGTGAACAGGTGGCCTGTCGGATCGCGGGGCTTGCTATTCGATCGTGAGTGGGCCATCCTCGATGCATCAACCCGAAAAGCATTGACGCTGAAAGACGCTCCAGAGCTCTGTTTCCTGCAACCTGTCATTGATTTGGAGCACCAGATTCTCACTATCTCCCACCGAGAGAAGGAGACTTCGATCACGATCCCGTTGCACTTAAACACCTCTAGCAGTAGTCATCAAGCGAGTCCAGTTGAGATGAAAGTGTGCGCATCGCCGTGCACTGGGGCACACGCCGGCAATCAGGTCTCCACATGGTTGAGTCGTGTCTTGGGTCGTCAATGTCTTCTCGTTCGAGTGAATCCCGACAAGGTGCGCGATGCTTCCGCGACGGAGTCCACGCAACAAGTGTCCCAACGAAATGCAGGTGTTGATGAGAGGAAGCTCGAGGCCAAGATTGGCTTTGCGAATCAAGCTCAGTTCCTCTCATCTCCCGATCGAGTGTGCACGCAGTCAATGTCGCGATTCGAAGCGCAGGTCACGTCGACACCACTATCGATGAAGACGCCTTTCGAGCGAATCTAGTCGTCGATGGAAGTGAAGCGTTCGCAGAAGATTCTTGGCGAGCACTGCTCATCGGAGACGTCGCGTTCGCTGTCACAGGCCGCTGCAGTCGTTGCGCCATTGTGAACATCGACCCCAGAACAGGGGTAACCAAGCGAGCGCCGCTGCAGGTTCTCTCGCGCCTGCGTCGCGAACGTGGCAACATCTTCTTCGGCTGCTCCTGTCTGCGACAAACGTGGGCGTCGATGCTCCGCTCGCGTGGCTCTGGATCGGGCAACATGTCGAACATGTCGACGTCGTGGTCGTGCCATGATTGATCATCTTCATCTTCACCCACGTACCAGAGTGATGGTCTCCCAACTTCAACACACATGTGTCTAAACCGGAATAAACACCGCTGTAATAACCTACGATAATTGGTTGATATCCATCGGATTTCGGCCAGTTCTGACCTGATTGTGGGCCTGCAGTGTCTCGCCCATTTGGTTTCGGCGTGTTCGCCACAAACACCAAAGCAAAGCAATAACATCCAACATGGAGGGACTGGCGCCACCAACGTCGGTGGAATGGAGAGAACGCATCCCGCGAGAGACTCGGCACCGTCTTGTCACCGCTCTGTGCGTCGCGACTGTCTGTCGCTGTGTATGACGCCGCGATCGGCTGGTCGCTGGAATCTCACGCGAAGTTATGTGTCTATCTGTCTGGGTCTTCTGAACTGAACAGCTTCAACGCGATCCGCCGAGTAGCTCCGCACACTCCTGCACCAAGCGTGTGGAGAAGCGCATCGACGTTTGAGCTTGTGCGCTTCTCGACTTGTAACAGTGAGGTAAGAGGGAGAATTGAGAGAGATGGACACGCCACGTCTGAGACTCGGGTTGTTGTGACGTCGTAGCAAGCATACATCACAGATGTACGAAATGCGATTGAGCGCGTGCGCCGTCGAGCAGATCGACGAGAGCCTCAGCGTCCACCACCAACGGCGACGGCCAGTGGATATGTCATGTCGCTCGGTTTCCCCACACCAGCGACGGTAGCGCCTCTTGTGGGAACACGACCCCAAGGAACGAAGGCGGGTTTCACTACTCCCACGCATCTCTGCTGGACCTTCCTACCCTCAATCGCTTGCGTCCTGCAGGGTATAGCGTGACGGACGTGCATACCGAAAACCGAGTGCAGAACCAAGCTACTGTGGAAGACCACGTGTCAGTGGATTCGGACGAGGATGTGGAGGTTGTCGAGGACGCGACAACAGCAACAACGCTGGATACAGAGCAACCACAGTCAAGGAGATGCGGTGTCTGCCGCTCAGTGTATTATTTCGTCGACGATGTCGATATGGATGATCAAGACGAGTTTGTTTGCGACACGTGCGCAACAGCGCGGCAACAACAAAACGGCGAAGCTGCACGCGTTGTAGACAATGACACCGCCGCGGTGGAAGAAACTAGACAGGATACCAAGGATCAAGTAGATGCGCTTTATCGTGCTATTGATGAAGCGCTACGGAATTCCGACAGTGCACTGATCAAATTCCCCTCACACTTCATTCGGGCGGTGACAGATAGTTTCTCTGAAGATCTCAAGCTTAGTGAGGATACAGTCTGCTGTATCTATACCAACAAGCAAATCTGTGGCTATCAAACTGTTGCGCCAGCCGTCTCTGCTGATACGCGAATTTGAGAATTGCGTCGAGCGTCTGGAAAGCTTCCATCACCCACACATCGCCAAGTTGGTTGGCTTCTGCAACGATAGAGACGATCGCTGCCTAGTACTCGCATATTCAAGCAACGGTTCAATGGCGGAAGTTCTTCGATCAGACTCGCTCGCGTCGGATTTCACGTGGAAGCGTCGCATTCGTGCGCTTTGTGGAATCAGCAAGGCATTGAATTTCATGCACTGTCGAGATACCGGGCGGCAGTGTTTCATCGAGCTGTGAAAAGCTCAAACGTTTGGTTATCTCCTCTGTATCGAAGCCAACTTGTGGACAGTGGATTTTCGACGTATATCGAGTCGCTGGAAGGTGAACAAGACAAGTTAATTGGACCGACGACGACGACCTTGCTGGGAACCAGAGGGTACCTGTGTCCACATTACGTCCGAACAGGTTCGTATGATGTGAAAGCAGAGGTGTACGCCTTTGGTGTGACAATGTTGGAGGGAATCACGGGTCGGATTCAAGGAGACCACACCGATATCGTTGGATTGTACGCTTTCGACGAGGACGCGTTGGCGTTGGCTTTCGATAAACGCGCGGGAGAATGGCCAGCAGACGTCATCAAGGAGTTGTCAGCCTTGGTCGTTGGATGCCTTCGGCAGGGCCGAGAATACCTTCAGCGGATACCTTCGATCGAGCCTGCGATGCGGTGTTTGGTGGAACTAGAGAGCGATGGTGTGCCGAAACCGAAGAAGAAGCAGCGATGCGGACTCAGTACACGTCGCTTCGCAGTCAACTCGAAGAACGCCAGCGAGCAGATGATAAAGAGCGCTATCAGCTGCAGACTGAGCTGCGCTCTTGTATCATTTGCTTCTCCGAGTACTCGTTGCACAGTGGACTAGCGTGTGCGAACGGCCACTTCGCGTGTGATTCGTGTCTCAATAGTCACGTCCGAGCACAAGTTGAAAGCAACCGCTCGAGCATCGCGACCAACGACGGTCAGCTTTTCTGTCCCCAGCACTCGCGCTTCTTTGATCCACCATGCGATGCGCCAGCACTCCGCGAGTTCGACATCGCAAGGCACGTGACCGACGTTGTCTTCATGCAGTACTTGTCGCTGCGCCGAGAGCTTTGGGAACATGACGTGCACCGGCGACGCGACGCACTGGAGGAGCAGCTTCGACAGACCATTAGCAATGAGGTGACGCTGCAGTATCGGCGAGACCAAGAGCGTGCGATGTACCAACGCGAGATCCCGAACGCGCGCATGTGCGGGTCGTGTCGTTTCGGCCCCATCGGTCATCGCGACTGCGACAACCTCATGACGCATCACCGAGAGATGACCCGAAGTGGGCGCATCATCAACAACGCGTGCCCCAACTGCGGATGGTTCGCGTCCGACGTGAACCTGTGGCCGCCATGGGACGGCGTGCTCTGGGAGGAGCGCCAAGCGATGGCTGCCTAGCAAGCATCATTCCTGATGAGAAGGCATTCTAATCGAGGCTTCCCGCATGTGCTCGTTTGTTTCGATACCCTGTCCAACCCTTGGTACCACTTTTCATTTTACCTCTGATAACGAATGATGCAGTTGGATGGGTGGTGGGTTGGCTCGTCTTGCAACTGTTGATGCGAGGTTTTTCTAGATTGTATACAATCCTTCCATTGATCCAAAACCCGCTCTAAACGATTGAACGAGGTGCATCCGTATTGTCAGGATTATGTGGGCCACCGGAAGGAATCTGTCACTTGGAGGATCTTTTTGTGTGGCGCTTGTCGCAGTGAAACAAGCCAAGGAAGCAGGCGAGGCGCACTTTGCGATTTCGCTCGCCACTCGATCTTCCTCCTCGCTCCCCCGTCCTCCACGATGGCCAACCCGCGCGTGTTTTTCGACATGACCCTCGGCGGCAAGCCCACGGGCCGCATCATCTTCGAGCTCTTCGCCGACAAGGTCCCGAAGACCGCCGAGAACTTCCGCGCGCTCTGCACGGGCGAGAAGGGCATTGGCCGCAGCGGCAAGCCGCTCCACTTCAAGGGCAGCACGTTCCACCGTGTGATCCCCAACTTCATGTGCCAGGGCGGTGACTTCACGCGCGGCAACGGCACTGGTGGCGAGTCGATCTACGGCGAGAAGTTCGCTGATGAGAACTTCCTCCTCAAGCACAAGGGCGAGGGTATCCTGTCCATGGCCAACGCCGGCCCGAACACGAACGGCTCGCAGTTCTTCATCTGCACCGTCGAGGTATGTCTTGTATTAAATGTTGGTGCTCTGGATCCTTCTGTATGCTGACTGCAACTTGTTGTGTCTCTGCGTGATCAGACCCCGTGGCTGGACGGCAAGCACGTCGTCTTCGGCCGTGTCGTCGAGGGCATGGACGTCGTCAAGAAGATCGAGGCTGTCGGCTCGCAGCGTGGTGACACCAAGGTCCCGGTCGTCATCGCCGACTGCGGTCAGCTCTAAGTGTCCACGTGCATCGCCATCACTGTAGCGCTGCTCTGCTTGACAAGATCCAGCATCATGGGGAGCAGCGCAGCGCCGCGCAGTGGTTTGTCTGATTGAAAATCGGATCTTGAATGAAAACCATTTTACGACGTCAAAATCTGTTTTTCGTGTTGGGTTTCCCTTTTTCCGTTTTCGCACCCGCTCACTCACCCTCCACGGGGGTCACATGGCTTCGCTCCTTCTTCACCTGCACATGGCGATGGTACGCCGCTTGAAGCGACGATGCGGGCGACGTGGCGTCCTCTCGGCTCACGCGTATCCGCTTCCTCGCGTGCCGCTGCTGCTCCACCTGCCGGGCGCGCGCCAGCTGAGTCTCCAGGCTTTCCTCCGCGTCCTCTGTGAGGTCGAAGACTTCGCCCTGCGCGGCGGCGCTTTCGACGCGCTGGTTGATGATCTGCTCCAGCGACATGGCGCCGACCATGGCGATCTCCTCGTCGACTGGTGCCGCGGAAGACGCCGTGGAGACTCGGTCCGGCCGCACCTCCATGCGAACGACTCGGCGTAGCGGAGCCGCAAAGTCGGCACACACGTACTCCCCGTTGGCGCCGTCGAAGAACTGGTCCTCGTCCGCCGACGCTCGCTGCGCGGCGGCGTGCACCTCGTCGTACAATGTGGCCTCCAAGGTGCGCTCGGCGACGAAGCGAACGACCGCGACCTCGGTGTGCTTCTGTCCCATGCGGAGCACACGCCCGATGGCCTGCGCTTCCAACGCACTCGCTTGAACAGGGTCAAAACCGACAGGATCGAGGAAAACCACCTGCGACGCGACCTGCAGATTGATACCAGAGGCGCTCGTGAGAGTGTGAAGCAGTAGCACCTTCGTTTCGCCTCGAACAAACGACTGCACGTGAGCCGACTTGGTCTCGCTCGACTGATGTTCCAGGAACACGGCGCACGAAATCCCGCTCTGCGTCAATGCTTGTTCCACCACTCGAAGAGCTCGTTTCCACATTGTGAACACGACAACCTGAACGTGGCTCGGCTGACGAAGCATGTAGGTAACCAACTGCGTTATCTTGGATCCGTAACGAGGCGGGAAAGCTGGCGGTGCACTGCTCGCCGTAGCTTCTCCAGCGGTGTTGGCAGCATTTCGCATCAACTCTGCATCGTCTTCGTCATCTTCTTCCGCCAGTGCGTTGTCCAGATGACGCCTCTCTCGTTGTTGGCGTCGCCGCTCCCGTTCTGTGAGGGAACCTGAGGTCTGAGACTTGGGCCCTCCACCCTCTAGCTCTTCACGCAATACTTTGCACTCATTCAAAGCTTTCAACTGATCTTCCACCAATTGGCGAGCCCGTGAACATCGCTCGTTGAGGGTTGTCTCCATGATGCTGCAGAATCGCGTCAGCTCTGCAGTGGAATTCCAGTACTTGCGAAGATACCCTTCAATTTCGTCTCGGTGGTAGAGCAAGAGGTCAAGAGGTTCTGGTGGCGCGTGGTTGGCCCACCGGCCGTGTCGAGACAGAACACGAAAACCGACAGGAGTCTCTTCGCCTCTTCCAGACGAAAAGAGCGGGCGAAGACCACTTGACTCCATATCTGCGAAGGATTCCTCGATACCCCAGTACGCTTGTGACAGCAACACACGGATGATTGCTACAGTGTTGCGCGTCGCTGCTTCCATCATGTCAACCTCACGCTTGCGCATGTTGGCGACTGAGATCTCTCGATCCAGTGCGTACAGCTCGTTCCGGTAAATTTCCCGAGGGTTCTTGATAGCAATCAACGCTGCCGACAGTGCGGCTGCCGATGTCGTCGCTGGAGTACTCAATTGCGGGTTCTCGCGCTCTAAAATTCGGTCCGATATACCCACGTGGACGCAGCTTTGACGCGCTGAGGTGTACCGCTCGCTCCAATATGGCGAGCTCCATGCTGCCGACGAAGACGTTGAGGACGCCACGACCACTGCTGCTGCACGCTTTTTTCCAGACGGCTTCCGCCCGGGCAGCGCCTCGCCTCCTCCTCCGGGATCCCACCAGTGTCTTGAAAGGCGTCTTTGATTTTGCTCGCCAACGCGTCCGTTGAACCCGCGAGAACTTGTTCGATCCGACACAGAAGGCGCTCGTGAGGATGGAGAGCGACAGAGATGTACGTCTGAGTCACTCGGATCTTGTCAGTGATTGCGTCTTGCTTCACCTGTGCGCAGTTTCGGAGGTACAGCTTCCGTTTGATCTCGTCAAACGCGGGATCGTGAGGCAGCAATCGCAGTCGCTTAAACCCGAGAAGTTGGTTGTTCGCGTAAATGGATTCGGCTTTCGCTGGGAACGGGGTCGCCGTAATGAGCCAGACGTGCTCGCATCGACGCGTGAGCTGGATGAAACAGTCTTGGGACGCCTTGCCAGGAAGAACGAGGTCTTGAACTTCCTCGAAGATGACTCGCCGCCATGGTTTGGCAGGGAGATGTAGCTTTGTCACCCAGACGGGTCCCGAATACGCGTTGCTGACGTACTTGGCTGCTTCCGTGTATTCCGCCATAGCGTCGACGTCGACACTCTCGAGCGGTCGACCTGCATGCCCCAACTCTCGCGGATACAGACGTCCGCGGTGAAAATGGAACGACTGAGACGTCAGTACTTCGTCGACACCAACGAGGACGAGCGTTCGGTTCGAGATTTCGCTCGGGTCCATCGCCAGATATCGACGCATACCGATGACGACCTCGATCTCTCCGGGCCGAACGAATTTATCGACCTCGGCCTTCCATTGCGCCAGCAAATGCGATGGCGCAAGCAGCAGGTTGGCCCCGAGTGTGGCGTTGATCGGCTCGGACACGATGAGTGCTAGCATCGTCGCGGTCTTGCCCGTTCCGATGGCGTCGGCGAGGCAGCCGCCTTTGCTGTAGTAGTCGAGTTTGCCGAAGTTAAACCGCGAGACGAGTTCGTCGCGCGCCTCGATCTGTAGCATGCGATACAACGATCGCTGCTGATGCGCGTACAACGGAAGAGCTTCATTGAACGCCGGTGGCGTCTCGGTCGTTGGAGCGCTGAGTGGCAAGAACGGCACTTTGAACTGAACGTCCTCCTCGACGCGTCCTTGATCTGAGCCGATGAAAGACTCAATAGACACTTGCTTCACTGGCGTCGTCGTCTTACGTGGTCCATGGCGGCGAACTGGCGTCGCGCGTGGAGGCGTTGACCTGTTCGTCGCGGGCGGAGGGCGCAGATGCATCATGGCGACGTCTTCCCGCCACGAAGGATGGCACTCCCGCCAGCGTCCGCAGAGTAACCCGTTACTCGTAACCAGCCAGTTTCTGCTAGTCGATTCCTACCAAATGGATCGATTCATCAAATTTACAATTGGGGAGAAGTTCAAAAGCAAAATGGGACATGTTCTTTCTGTAATAACAATTATGGACTCGACAGTCATGACAAGCCAAACAACGTCGCAGCAGTGCGACCTGCTACTTCGAAGTATGATGGATACACGTCGTTCCGGCAAGCGAGGAGAGGCGAGAAACACGAGGCGAGACACGAGACAAGGTAGTGGCGAGGACGACATCCAGTTGGTTCGGTTTGGCTCCGCGCGACGCGCGTCAGCGCGTTGTGACCCGACTCGATCACTCCGTGAGTGCGTGAGGATGCAGCCACGCAGGATCAAACACTCACGCTAGTCTCGACACTGGACTTCCGGACGCTGGACGGATGCTGGATTCCGATCGGAGGCAAGCATGTGCATTGGCAAAGTCTGTCATTGGGCCACTATTGAAGCACGGCTCTCTATTGGAGGGTCTTTGGACAAGTTGAAGTTGCCGACCGCGACTCCGATGGAAACCTCACGCGAGATGAGGGACGCGGTGCGGTGGCCCTGGGGCTCTGGCGGACACGCGACAGACGCTGATCGAAGCGCAACATCTCCACGAGGTGCGTGACGAGGTCGTGCGGACGTCAGGAGATGTGTGTGTGTGTGTGTGTGTGTGTGTGGAGTTGACTCCGCTGCCGTCTGTTGGTTTTCCCTGCGAGCAGCATTCTTCCGCGTGTTTCACGACCAATGGAAAGCGTTTCATGACACAGCGATGCACCCGCTGCCAGCGGACGTCGTGACAAGTGACGACACGCGAATAATCCATGCGCTCGATCGATCGCTGTCCTTCCTCCATGAGCAGCAGCAAAACGACCGTGAATCTCCCCCGCAATCACCGAGTGTGACGGACATGCAGTCGATCCTATGGGACTCATCGGCTTCTCTCAGCGATGATCTATTCGATCGGAAGAGTCTGCGAGGCATTTTTAACAACAAAAGCGCAGCTGACGATGAGCTCAAGTGGCAGTCTGGTGGTGGGTGGAAGGAGCCTGACCGAAAACTGGACATCGACGAGTTCATGGCATCTCGGCAGACAGGGACACGCCTCACTCAATGGTTTCAGGACATACAAAAGGACGCATTGTGTATGTTCTGCCATGCGACAGTCGACGTTGCGTCGCAAGAGTGGGATGAAACGCCCCTGATCAGTGCCGTCACGGAGCCGTGAGTTACCCTGAAGAAATGACCGAATTGAACTTCTTGGGCTCATGATTGGGTTCCTACAGATTTGAGCTTTTCAGTCGGTCCATTCAGATCGCTAGTCACCTCAGAAGATCCATCTGAAGATGACAACTTGGCAGAGTGTAGTCGCTTACTGTTGCTTCGAAAGGTTGACCTTCCGACGTTCTCGGTTGTTTCATCGACAGTAGGTACTTCCAGGAGTCTACAGGGCATCAAGCACAGGCAATTCTCGATGATTTGATCACTCCAGAGTTACAAGACTCAGCAAACTGCACCCCTCAATTTTTGATGCGGCGGTGTTATCGGAATCGGTGCCGCCGACAAGTAAAGCCCCAATGAGTCACGCTGATTCCGAAGAAACTGAAGCGGACCCCAAGGCAAACCGGGTAGTGAGGCGGCCGGTCCTGTACCTCAATTGGACCTAGTTCGGATTGATTGTCTGCTCCGACCACGGCATCCAACGCGGATCGAAGATACAGCTCAAGCTATTTTACAAGACACAATGCGACAAAATGCTGCGTGCTTTATCTTCCCGACACGTCAAGACTCCCTGAGCGAGAGTTTGGCATTTTTGCACCATCAGGCTGACGACCTGTCCGACTTGTTCAGACTCCCCGGTAGCTCACGCCATCATGAAGGCCTCTGCTGATGACTTTACCTGTGTGCATCGCGCAAACCGATGAAGCAAAGCTGCAAGAGGCTTGCTCCTCCGTCATCTCGAACGCGGAGAGGGAATTTGCATCGCTTTGTGCGTGCCCCAGATCTCTGACCGCGTTATGATCACGATCCCGTCGTTTTGGAACTCTCACACTGCTGTGCAAGCGTACGCGAGCCTAAATGCAGAGACGATAAGCCGACAAGACACTTCGGTGGAACAAAGCAGATTAACGGATCTCGATGATGTTCAAGACCACCAGCCACCAGCCCTTCGCCTCCTGCTCCAACTAGTCGTTCAACAACAAACCAGAAAGCATCTCCGAAGGGAAGGAATTCCCGTTGTGCTCATTTCAAAGTGGTCGAGAAGGAGTTAACAACGGAAGAGCTGGTGACTGCATTCCTCGCCACAACGGACGATGAACTTCGCAACGACCGACCTCAAAAGACAATTGACGACGCTGCATTTGAGCTTTTTCAAAGCCAACAACGTCCAAAGGGAGCTGATGCGATTGACACTGGATTCATAATTGCTGAACTCGCGCGCCCGGCAATGTGGTGTCTTGCCCGAGCAAAGTTACTGCGACTCGAATCATCGTCTTTCTCAAGTCTGATCAAGAATGTTCGGATCGAGGTCCTGGAGACCATTGTCGTCCAACAACACAACACTGTGAGACGAATATCAGTGAACCCGTCGAACACATCGCACGAAACGATCGTAGACGCATGTGAAAGATTGCGTCAAGCTATTTTCCTCCATACTTTAGTGTGCGTTGCAGGAATGGATGTCCTTGTCGTTCGATTCTAACGATATGGTGCATTTCTAGGCTGGTGGTGAGCGCGCAATTAAGACCCGAACTCGGAGACGACGCCTCAGTTCAGATATTGGAGCGTATATTTGCCTCTCGCGCATATATGCTAGCACTTACGCCATCTCAAAAAGCTGCGTTGGGAACGTTCATCAGAGACTCGGTGGTCGAGAACCACAAGTACCTCCAATGTTGACACCAACCAGCACGAGCGATGAAGACAATGAAATGATGGGATCAAAAATGAAGAAGACTCGCCGCAAAGCTGTGGGCACAAGCCTACAGCCAACTCGAGTGATGTGCTCTCCTCGGTTCCTCGATCATGTCAGTGCCCAGAGAGAACACGAAAGGGTTGACTCATGAATGACTAAAGGAAACTACAGGATACATGGATGGAAGAGATCTCTGGAGATATGGAGGTTGGCTTCATCGAGCGTGAGCTTCCGATTCCGCTGCACATCGTCGTCGACGAGCGAAACGGCGTCAGTTTCGCCACCAAGGAGAATTTCAAAGGTTCGACACCGCTCCGTAGCTTCATCGCTGTTGATAACTCATCCAGATTGCGCAGATGACCTTGCGATGAAGCAGTTCACATTCCATTTAGCAAACATTCAGCGCCAGTTCGACCGCATCTGGATAATCGTCGGTGAGAGAAACTCGCGTGCTGTCAACGTGTTCTTCTAGAACGAACTGCTGACATCCCGTTGACAGTGGATGGATATGCTTTTCAGGAGCAGCTGCATTCGTTCTATGCAGCGACTGTGAATTTCTGCGCCGACGTGCGCTGCATAGCATGCGAAGGTGACGCTGATGTCGCTCAATGTGTGCGAGACGTGATTGACGCTTGTGCCGAGCTCGCGCTGGCGGAGCGTCGGATTCTCCCGCGATTGTGGTATGAGCGGCCGTTTCTCCTCGAAGATGAATCGCAGCTCGAGCGATTTCTAGCGTCAACAAACGTCATCAACCATTTCGCAGCCCAGTGGTTGCTGCATCGTATCTCAATGGATGATCTGATGACGAAAAGGTTCGTGAGTAAAACCGCAAGACCGTGTGACTTGATTGATTTTCTTACGCGTCGGGTGAAAACTTGTTTAGCCTCGAGGAACTCCAGCTGTGCTTGGGCAATGCGCTACCACTGGAGCAGTTGCAACTGTTGTGGAGGTAAGCGCTTCGTTCAACGAGGTCTTGATTTTTATCGAACTAATGTTGTATCTGTTCGTGCGCAGCATCATGCATCGCCGCCATGGTTTCGGTCCTGCCGTCGTAAACCAGTAGCCGTTACCATCGACAATGACACGGCAATACGACAGACAAGCGGCTTCTATCGAATTGATGAGCGTGTGCGTTGCTCTTCATCTCTTGCATGGCTTGGTACCGTCCCGTGTAGTAGCCCGACTGATACCAGGCCAGCAGCAGACTGGCGAGATCATCATTGCTGGCACCACTGGCTGGAGATGGAGGTGACCACATGCCCGGCATTCCGGTTGGAGGCGCCCACGACGGCGTAGAACCCGATTGCCAAAAGGAAGACGGATACGCTGACGGCGCTGCCATGGGCTGAGGCATGCTTGTGTGACCAAAGGGAGCGTACCCGGACGGTGCCGCCGGGTGCATCTGCTGATGGTGTTGCTGTTGTTGTTGTTGTTGCTGCTGCTGCTGCTGAAGGTGAGCGTACGCTTGCGCATACGCAGCTTGGTAGAGCTCCTCTTGCGAGGCAAATGCGCCTTGCTGCACGGTACTGGCTCCTGCGGAGCGGCCTCCGACGCGGTTGATCGCTTCCGCTCGCTCTTCGTGCGTGCTGCCTTGGCCTTGGTGTTGGTCTTGCCTACGTTCTGTGGCCGCTGCGAGGCGTGCTGGGCTTTGGTCCGTTTCTCGGTGAGCGCATCTTCAAACGCCTGCATCAACATGTGAGTGCATCTTTCCGTTGACTGGTGACAGGCAGCAAGTCGACGGCGCTGTCTCACCCGAACGATCGCCAAGTCGTCCCATTTCTCCTCCTGCAGCGAGACGTCATCGTCGCTGCTGCTGCTGCCTCGACTGCTGGTGTCGCTTCTCTACATGCAGCCACAGCAGTCGCGTCAGGGATGATGACGGAGCCGAAGAGCGAGGCATGACAGTCAACTTAACCACCATGTTGCAGGAACTGCTTCGCTTGCGGTGATGGCCACGGATACAGATGAGCAACATCGTGTGGACCACACAGGATTAGTGTGAGCCACAAGGATGCCTCATCGGTGGATTCATCATGACTGGGCATCATTCAACTTGAATTTCCGATAGTGGCGATTCCGTTTTTTTTTAGTTCACACCAAGAGGGCAATCAAGAATAACGGTAGAGGAGTTGACTGGTCAATGTGGCAATGTGGTGGCCGAGATGATGTCGATGAGCCATCTCACATTAACATCGGAGCCGCGGCTCGAGGCGCAACAGTGTGTGGTGGCGTTTGTGTGCTTGGATTCCTAGCGGCTTCGGGCTGTAAACAACCGCTTGATCAGCACCAAACTCACCACTGCCAGCTCATCGTGACGTTGGGTTCACCTTTCCATCAGCTTACGGCCTCCAACCCTGAATACGAAACATCTTTACATTTCATGTGCAAAACTACATTGCAGCACTACACAGAACTCTATAAATGAATAATTTGTTACAAGCAGCTCATCTCATTTGGAAACATGTGGGAAGAGCCAGTAAAATCAGCGGGAACGCGAGCAAAGGGTTGGGGCGGCGTCCCGGTTTCTGGCCATTTCTCGTCACAATTTGGTGCGTGTGTCGTCTGTCCGTTGGTGGGTCAACCACAACGCGCGGGTCGTCGGTCGGTGCAGTGGTGTAGTGCACCCAGAAGCCAGGAAGCGCCGACTCACTGACTGACTGCGAGCGAGTGAGCGAGTGAGCATCGGACGGACGGACGAACGCCCCGCCCGCACGCTTCTTCACTCAGTCTCCACCGCATTTCACTGATCCATCCGCAGCCAGTGGATATCCATCTATCCATCCGTGATCTGTACGTGTGCGTTCGTGTGTGTTTGGGGGGATGCATGCCCCCCGTTCGGGTTCCTTCGTTTCGGTTTTCCTGACCTCTGGACCTCTGGACGTGTGTGTGGATGGATCTCTGGACCATCATCGCTGGATGGTTGGTCGCTTCTTTCGTTCCTATCCCAACAGCTCTCCATTGATTCGCGCGAGAAGAAAGACGGTGGCGTCGCTCATGCGCATCTCGCAGCTTCTCGTGGCCGTCGCAGCGCTTGCGATGGCGCTCGTGGCTGCAGAGGATACTCCGTCGCCCCCGCTCTCGCCCCAGCCGACGACTCCACCTTCGAGTGGAGTTGCTGGTCCGACGATCACGCCATCGCCATCACCAACGACGAATGCCCCGACAAGTACACCACCACCAGCAGCAGCGACTATTGACGTGTTGGAGTGCAACAAAGCGGAGCTGTCCATTCTCGAAAACAAAGCGGAAGCCAAGTGTGACAACCCCGTCAAAGTGTTTCCCCCTGAGAATGAACCGACCTCGCTGATAGTCACCATAACGCGCACTCCCAACCCTCCGAATCTAGCGCTCGTCATCAACAAGGCCGCTAACAACACCAAATCAAAACTCATGTGCGTGTGGGGAAACGAGGGACGTCGATTACCAGGCTGCACCACTGACACTTGCGGTTTTTGCGGCGCACCAGCAATTTTGTTGGAAAGGACGACATCAACTGGACGTTAACGTTTCCGGGCGATGTATTCGATGCCGTTGTGAACCTCGAAACGCTGTACGTGACCGCTCAAGCGCATTGGTGATGCCGCACTGACCACGAAGACTGACGAATGATGTGTGTAGTTCCTTCAATGGTGTCAATTTCCGTACCCCCGGGATCTCGCTCACAGGCGTCTCGAAGCTTCAATCGCTGTACGATATTGCTGCATGTTAATCGCTTGTGTGGTAGAGTGAGTGCTGATTATTCCGCGCAATCGACAGGAACCTTATCAAGACGAACGCCCAAGATGTGTCGCTGGTCGGCAGCTCCAGTCTTCAGGAAGTGTTCGTAGAACTCACACTGGTTTTGGATTAGGAATGGGACTGACAGGCTTCCTTTCGTCGCAGTGATTTCTCCGACACGACGTTCCCTCAACTCCCGACCCTGTTCTTCGAACGCAATTACTCGCAACAGCTGAAGATCTTAAAGCCTCTGAGCATGTTCGTGGTTTTCTTCCTCGGTAATCGATGACGATTGTGTCTGACGATGTGGCGTCCTGTGCAGTTCTTCCACCAAACCGCAGGCGCTCAATCAGTCTCAGCTGCAGAATCTCCGTAATAACGTCAACCTCACCCAAGCCGGTATCGTGGTCAGGAATGAGTGCAGTGAGGATGGTGGGTTCTCCATCTGCCCAAGCGAGACTTCCTCCAGCGGCGGTGGCGTGGGCAGCGCTGGCGTCACGACGCCCAAACCAACGACACGGGCCAAGTCGTCGTCATCCACGACGCTCATCGTTGTGGTCGTGATCGTCTCAGCTGTTGCCGTCGTCTTGGCTGCTGTTGTGACGCGTCGCTACGTGAGCCGTGGCAAGTTGAATCGCTCAGCGTCCAACAATGAAGTGTTCATTGCTAAGGGCGACGTCACGCCGCACGGCGGCAAGCTGTCCTTCATTTCCAGCGATGAGACGCTGCGGCAGTTCCGCTTGGATCAGAACGACGTGTCGCTCACACGCGCCGTGGGCTCTGGTCGCCTGTGGATTGGCGAGCTCGCGGGTCAGAAGGTCATCATCAAGCGTATCGAAGCTGAAAGCAACGACAGTTATGCAACCAAGGCGCTGCGCAAGCAAGCCAAGCTCTTGGCCACGCTGGATTGCCCGAGTATCGTGCGCGTGACTGGCGTCACGTGGATTCAAGGCACCGACTTTGGCATCGTCGCCGAGTACATGGAAAAGGGCACCGTCAAGGCGGTGCTCATGGACCGCGAGACGCCGCTCGATGTAGAGCGCCGGATCTCGATGTGTCTGGACATCGCCATCGCGCTGTCGTACCTGCATGCGCCCGGTCGCGACATGTACATGCGCCGCCTCTCGAGTCGCAAGGTCGTGGTCGGGGCATCCTTGGAGTGCAAGCTCAACCTCTTCGAGTGCTTCCCAGTCACCAACAAGCTCGACGTCCCCGACGTCTTTGGCTCGGGCGACATGGCGTGGTACGCGCCGGAGTTGATCACGCGGACGGCGCCGCAGGACGCTCGCAAGGCCAACATCTTCTCGCTCGGTGTGCTCATGTGCGAGATCCTGACGGGCAAGTCGCCGTACCAGTCCGAGATCGACGCGGTGGGCGCCACACTGGCGGACATGGCGCTGCTGCAGCGCATCCGCAACAAGGAGCCGCTGGCGCCGCACGAGGAGTGCCCCGAGTTCATGCGCCTGCGCTCGGAGCTGCGCGAGCTCATCGCGCGGTGCCTCTCGTATCAACCGTTCGACCGTCCGTCGGCAGACGACATCGTGCAGTCGCTGGAACACCTGAACCAGCGCATGTGGCAGACAAGTCTCTAGACCGCCACATTTATATTGCAGGAAACGAGAACGACAACGCTCTCCAACGAACTGGCGACGCGACGTGACGCGGCGTGCGGTCGATACACGCGACATCTTGGCTTGAAAGATGTATCCCCGACATCATCATCATCATCATCATCATGGACGCCATCAACATGCGCACGGGATGTCACGTCTCTCCAGGCAATAATTCCTAAACATGTTTCTTGCCGATTCGTGAAAAACGGTATTTTTCACCATATCACCAGTGTCTTCCACCTGCACAACGTTATACCCTCGCCAATCTGCTGGGCTGACATTCTTTTCCGCCTTGCACCCACCTGAGTTGGCACTTGGACTGATATACTTCATCCGACAGAGAGACACTTGATTCCCATCCCATTCCACCATTGAGTGACCCAGTCGACTGCATCGCTCTCTCTCTCTCTCTCTCTCTCTCTCTCTCTCTCTCTCTCTCTCTCTCTCTCTCTCTCTCTCTCTCTCTCTCTCTCTCTCTGCTCTACTCTGCTCTGCTCCACAGCTCAGTCTCTGGTTCCTCTTCTCTGCGATGCGTTCCGTGGTGCAGCGAGTGCTGGCGCTGGCGGCGGTCGCAGCGGCGGCGGCCACGCACACGCCGGCGCACGCGCAGCCAGGGTACGCGGTGGAGCTCGTCAAGGACTGCAAGGACATCGTGGTGACGCTGGAGGCGTCTGGGCGCCCGAGGACGCTGTGTCGCGAGACAGGCAAGCCCGCGCAGGTCAAGGAACCCGCGAAGCTCGATCGACGGCGCGTGGAGATCCGGCTGAACGACGGCAACCCGTCGGCGACCGTCACCTTGCAGACGAACAAGGCCGTCGATGCGATCTCGGAAGTGTATGGAATGCGGTGATCGCCTGAAGAAGCCAGCGGGAGCGACTCATGTATCTCTCTGTATGTAGTTGGATCGGATGCTACGCCAAGCTGCCGACGCCTCCACGCGTGGCGTTTGCCTCGCCAGACATGTGGACCAACATGAAGAACCTCACGTCCTTGTACGTATTCCGTTGCGATGGACATGGAGGCCGCGTGTGAGGGGTTGACGGATGAGAGACATGTGTGGATGTTGGGTAGAGACATTATAAACGTCGGATTCGTCGACCCGAATGTGGTGCTTGAAGGCACCAAGACGCTCGCATACCTGTACGTCGATGGCTCTGCTGTGCTGCGTGGTTTCCTTGGTTGATGGATGGATAAACCTGACGTTGCTGTAGGAAAATGGAGAGCACAAACGCGCGCAATGTCTCGCTTGGCGCCAGCAACGAGTCGTGGCTGAATAAAGTGTTGGTGACGCTGCTTCTGCCTCTTCTGTGAGAGAGGAACTGATGGATCCGTCGTGTATGCAGAGACTTTCAAGGCACCAAGTTCTCCACGCTGCCGATGCTTCTCTATGAGCGCGTCTACAAGAAACTGGAGGTTCAGAACCTCGACATCAGCGTCTCGGCTGGATCAACGCTGCAGCTGAGCTCGCAACACTTCTCCAATCTGAAAGCGAACGCACTGCTCGCTAATCTCAACTCGAGTGTCGAGCTCGTCGAAGACTGCGCGTCCGCCGCAGACGTGCTCAAGCCAGTGCTGGTCGTGTGCCAGAACCGCAAGATCGCGACTCCCACAGTCGCTCCCCCCAGTGAGTCAAACGACGCGATCCCGGAGACCCCGACGACCAAGCAAGAGAGCAGCGGCGGATCGTCCGCGACCATGATCGTGCTCGTGCTTCTGGCTGTCGTGCTGGCCGGCGCCATCGGTTTCGTCTTCTACCGTCGGCGGCACCAGACGACAAACACGCTCTCGAGTCACGCGTCGCCCGCTGTGATCGATGGACTCATCTCCCACGACAGAAGCAAGACACTTCTCTCGAGCGACACCAAGCTCGGCGCGTTCCGACTCAACTACAAGGAGCTCTCGCTGACCAAGCAGCTCGGCCAAGGACAGCTCTGGCTCGGCGAGTACGCCACGCAGAAGGTCGTCGTGAGCCGCGTGCTGACCGCCAAGCGCGACGAGTTCGCGACGCAGGCGCTGTATGCACAGGCGCGACTGCTGGCGTCGGTCTCGCACGCCAACATTGTGCGCTTCATCGGCATCACGTGGGTCCAAGACACGGATCTCGGCGTCGTCGCCGAGTTTATGGACCACGGCACGCTGCAGTCGGTGCTGCTGGACGCCACGATCGAGCTGACGCTGCGCCAACGCGTGCAAATGTGTCTCGGGATCGCGAACGCGCTCGCGTATCTGCACGCGCCCGCGCGACGGCTGCACCTGCGCCGGCTCTCGAGCCGCAAGGTGCTCGTGAACGACGCGCTCGAGTGCAAGGTGAACCTCTTTGAGTGCGTCGGCGGCGGCAGTTCAACGAGTGCTCTGCCACCGACGGCGTCGAGCTTTGGCGCGGGCGAGCTCGCGTGCGTCGCGCCCGAGCAGCTTGCGCAGTCGTCCTCGTGGGACCCGCCGGCGGCCAACGTGTTTGCGATGGGCGTGCTGATGAGCGAGGTGCTGACGCGGCGGACCGCGTACCAGGACGAAAGCGAGGCCAAGGGCTTCACGCTGTCGGACGTGGCGCTGCGACAGCGCATGGAGCGGCAGGAACCGCTGCTGCCCCACGAGAACAGCGCGGCGTTCCAGGCGCTGCCCGTTGCGCTGCAGACGCTCGTGCAGCGCTGCCTGTCGTACGTGGTCTCGGAGCGTCCGTCGGCGCAGGAGATCGCGGAGATTTTGGAGTCGCAGCAGCAGCAGGAGAACCAGGAGGAGGAGAACCAGGAGGAGGAGGAGCAAGAGGGGCTCGTGTGAGTGAGTGAGTCTCCGATATTGTTTGACCAGCTGCGCGTGACGTGTCCATGCGGTCGCAGCAGACACAGCTGGGAAGCAACACGTGAGCAGAGTCAGCCAGCATTCGAAAGGCAAAGACAGGAGCGAGAAGAAGAAGAAGAAGATGGAAGGAAGGAAGGAAGGAGATACTGTACACGGTGGCTGTTGTTGTTTGTTGGTTGGGGTCTCATCCCCCATGATCAATGGTGAGGCAGCGGACACAGAGAGAGACCGTCAAGTCAGTCAGTCACTCCGTCACTCCGCGCATACCTGTGTACTTTGTTCATCTCACATGCAGCGTCCACCACAGGGTATCATATTATACAAACAGCTGGACACCATCTGTGGTTAGTTGGTTTCAATGACGGTGTATTACTTTTAAGAGAATATAATGCTTCCAATGCAGCACCCACCGAGTGAACCCACCGTGAGACCGACGACGGGCCATCGCCAGCAGCGCAGCGCAGCGACGCACAGCGCAGCGACGCAAGTCAGCGCCACCGCCGCATTCCTTCCTTCCTCCCTCGCCATGCGGCTCCAACGACTGCCGCCGCTGCTGCTTCTAGTGCTGCTCGCGGCCGCCGTCTCCGTGGACGCGCTGACGTTCAAGCTCCCGGCGACCTGCACGTCGGCGACGCTGCGATTCTCCGACGTTGGCAACGCGACCGTTGTGCGCTGCAATGACGACGCCGTTCTCGCTGCCGAAGACAAGAACCTCTCGACACAAGTGCTCGTGCTTCTCGCAGCGACGACCAATAGACTGGAGATCGCAGACGCGCCGCAGCCGACAGAATGGATGCGTGAGCTGTTCATCCAATTCCCAACGAACGACTCGGCGGCGCTGAGGACGGTCGTGGCGCTGCGTCCAACGGCGCTGGCATCGCACAAGAACCTTTCGACTCTGTACGTCGAGAATTGCTTGCCAACGGCGAGGAGAACTGACCGACAGACTGACTCGTTCGCTTGTGACGACCGCCAGCAAGATGGAGAATGTCCACATTGATCCGCCCAACGTCGTGCTTCGTGACGTCGCGTCGCTCTTTTACTTGTACGTCTCTCGTGATTTGTTTGTGTGTGGAAGTTGAGAGAAGAGAAGAGACGTCTCATCCTCTGTTGATGATGTAGAAAACTGGTGGATACCGACGCGACGGACGTCTCGCTCGAGCTCTCGAACAATGCCACCAGCAAGTTGGCCATAGTGTGCGTCTTCATCATCATCATCATCATCACCATCATCATCATCTCTCTCTCTGTGGCTCATGATGATCCTATTGTCGTTCGCTCAGTCGCCTCGATGGCACCAAGTTCCCGACGCTTCCTCGTTTCCTCTATGAACGAGTGTACTCGCAGCTCGCTCTCCAGGGATTTCAACTGTACGTCTCCATATCGCTCTTTCTCTTCCGCTTCCTCCTCTGTCGCGTTGGTTCCATACTGAACAAGCAAGTTGTGCCGCTGTAGCGCTCTCAGCCCAGAGAGTCCCAATCCGCAATCGCTGTCTGCTCCCGAGTACGAGAACCTCCAGACCAACTGGAACAACATCCGCACCAAGGCCTCACTCCCCAACGTCACGTTCCAAGGCGTCTGTGGCCCCACTCCTCCGCCGTCTCCGGCGTCTGCTGTCGTCGTGTGCAGCACAGAGCCACCGAAGACAGTGGTCGACACCAGCCTACAACTGACGCCGTCTCCGAGTCCCCTCGACGTCCCACTGGGTCAGGCGTCTCCGCTCCAGACCGAACGCGAGACTGATGCACCTGCGACGACCGCCCCGCAAGACGACCGAAAGTACGAGCCGTCGGCGTCTTCCTCCCGGTCGACGTCCTCGTCGTCTTCCTCGTCGTCCTCCACGACGTCGTGGGTCATCGGCGTCGTCGCGAGCTGCGCCGTCGCGGGTGCGCTCGCGTTCGTCGTCGCGCGTCGCCGCATGAGCGCCGCGTCGCGAGAGCGGTCGTCGTTCCGAGACGACGCCATGGTCGACCTCATCTCCAAGCACGACGCGCTCGCGAGCGACCCCGAGGTCGCAGTGCTCATGGCACCCACGACGACGATCACGGCGTCGACGACGGACCTCGCGCTCGCGCCGTTCTTGCTTGACGCGGGCGCCGTCACGCTCGGCAAAGCGCTCGGCTCGGGACGGCTCTCGCGCGGCAGCCTCGGCCAGCGCAAGGTCGTCGTGCAGCGCGTGCGCGCCGAGGCGTCCGCGGGCCACGCGACCCAGGCGTTGCGACGCCAGGCCGAGCTGCTGACCACGGTCGCGCACGCCAACATCGCGACGTTCGTCGGCGTCGCGTGGCTCGACGGCACCGACTTCGCGGTGCTCAGCGAGAGCGTGCACAAGGGCGCGACGCTCGAGGCGCTGGCGCTCGACGGCGACACGCCGCTGCCTCTGGCTGAGCGGCTCTCGCTGTGCCTCGACGCCGCCCGCGCCGTCGCGTTCCTGCACGCGCACGAGCCGGCGCTGTGCGTGCGCCGCCTCACGAGCCGCAAGTTCCTGCTGACCGAGTCGGCGTCGCGCCGCGAGTGCAAGCTCAGTCTGTTTGAGTGCGTCGGTGCGACCGCGACGGCGGTGGACGCGGCCGAGATGCTCGGCGCCGGCGAGATCGCGTGGCTCGCGCCCGAGCTTGTGCGGCGAGGGACCGACGACGACGACGACGACGCGGTCGACCCACGCGCGGCCAACGTGTTTGCGCTGGGCGTGTTGCTGAGCGAGGTGCTCACGCGGACGCTGCCGTACCGACAGGAGAGCGAGCAACAGGGGCTCGTGCTCGCCGACGCCAGGCTGCTGCAGCGGCTGCGGACAGCGACGAACGGGACGCGACTCGAGCCACACGAGCACAGCGACGCGTTCCGGTCGCTGCCGTCGACGCTGCGGGACGTCGTGCTCGCGTGTCTGGCGGTGGATCCGCGCGAGCGACCGACGGCAGCGCAAGTGGTCGCAGCGCTGGAGCAGTGCGAGCAGCAAGAGACAGCGCCTGCCGACACTGGTGCTGCATAGCAACAGCCAGAGAGAGATACAGAGAACGAGAGCATGAATGAAATGAATGAACGGAATGAATGGGTGACTGAGACGGTCGGTCGGTCGACTGCCGAGATCTCAGCTACTGAGATTCCAGCAGCGCAGTACAGTGTTGTGTCCGCATACAGACCAAAGCTCCAAGCACTTTCACGGGATCATCGATCTGGTGGCGATGGAAGATGGATGTGCTTAGCGTTCAGTGCGCGTTTTGGGTCGAGAGCCCCAGCCAGTCAGTCATGCACCCGTCGTTCCGCGTGATCATGCCCCACACGAGCAGCAGCAGCAGCAGCGTGTGCCCACGCACAGCGCTCAACAGGAACACTAGCGATCTCGCTGCTGAGTCTTTTGGAGGGTGTGTCCCCATTCGCCTGGCGACCTCGAGCGAGGACCGGTGCCTGTACTCGGGGCGGCCGTGTCCGTACCAGCGTGCGACCAAGCGCAACGGCGAGTCGCACCGCATGTGCCAGTTGCACCGCGAGCGAGCCAACCACACGCAGCGCCGCGTGGCCGAGCGGCGGCGAGAGCGGCAGACGCGGACGGACGACGGGGTCGGCGCCGCGTCCGAGGCGTCGACCCTCCAGCAGTGGCTGCCACGGCTCCAGAGCCTGGAGCTGGACGACGACGAGGTGCAGGAGATCATTGAGGAGGTGTGGCAGGCCACACAGGAGCCGCATTGATGCAAGTGCATACAGAAAGTAGATGGCGAATGAAGAGGTCTTTCCATTGGGATCCTCGTACACTGTAAATGGTTGATTCATGAGTCATGCGTGACGTGGCGTTGGGTCAAGTGCACCCAACCACACAAGACCAACCCACCCAGCCGTTGGAATCCAACGTGTTGGAAAAACCTCTGATAACCTATACGACAACTTGTTGGAGATGGCCATCTATAACGCGGTGGTAGGGATCTAAACCTCGGAGAATGAATATGTTGAACCCATGTCGCCAGATGCCAGTTCGTTCGCGTGAAGCGTCGCCTCCATCCAGACCATCACTCTGCGCGCTGGACGCAACTGCGAGCGAGCCAGAGGATGCCTTCGGCTCCATACCACCAAGAGCTCCTCCGCTGCTCTGCTCCATCAGGTCACTCGGTGGAATCGAGAGAGGGAAGAAGCAGAGGAAGAACGCATGACGACTCGACCACCAACAACGCCGATGCCGCCGCCGATGCCGCCGCCGCCGACAGCCACAACGCCAGCACCACAGCCGACGCCGACGCAGCCGCCCGTGAAGACACCGACGCCCGGTGGTGGTGGCAGTGGTGGGATGTTCGGAGGAGAGCAACTTGAGTTCAATGATCCCACGTGTCTAAACATCGTCATTACCATGAGCCGCAAATCCACGAGCGTGGTGTGTGCGGATCGCGCCGAGACTTTGAGAACGTTGGGCGATGCCCAGAACTCGATTCTAGTCTCGTTGGCAGGCGGCGCTCGCGTGACGGTCAAGAGTGAGCGTGACCCATCGTGTGCTACACTGCAGTTCTTGTGCGTCGATCGGTTTATGGGCGGTTCTACCAAAGCCGCGCGCGACTGATTTGATCGAGCGACTGTGTGTGTGTGTGTGTGTGTGTGTGTCTGTGCAGATCCATTAAGGCCGCTTCATCGCGAAACTCCAGTGTGGTATTCGATGGGGCGCAGTTTGCTCCGTGCGCTCAGCTGAATTCGCTGTGAGTCGACGTGGCCACCGAAGCATTTTTCGACTGATTCACTGACTGGAAGTGCTGTGTTGTTGGTGGGTTTCAGCGAATTCGAGAACGTCGACTTCTTCGACCCCAACGTTCGACTCAAAACGCGAAAGATCTTGACCAAACTGTACGTGCTCTCTCTCTCTCTCTCTCTCTGCTGGAAAAGAAACCGAGTGTATTGATTGGGACTGCGTCTGCGGCAGCGCACTCATCAACACAAACGCCAAGGACCTTTCACTTGTGCCAACAGATAAATCGCCATCCCCGTTGCAACTGTACGTGGACGTGGACAATGAAACAAACTCGCATCGTGGCTTCTCAACTCCTGTACTCTTTCGTCGCTTGCAGGGACTTGCGCGAGACCGTGTTTCCTGTGCTCCCAGCGGTCCTCTATGAGCGGCCGTACCCAAATGTGACTCTGAAGAGCATTAACCTGTGCGTGAACCTGTGGCGCCAACTGATAGTGTTCTCGATCGGATCGTAATGCTGGATTGCTACACTTCCAGAGCCAGCAAACTGCCAGTTCAAAAGCTGCAACCAGACCAGTTCGAGACGCTGAAGAAGAACCTCGTGTTCCTCGACCCCAGCATCCAAAGCGTTGTCACGCTCAGTGATACGTGTCCAAAGGATATGTCCTCCGCCACGACGACCGTCACGGCGGGAGCTGCAGGCACTTCCCAAGGCAAGATCGTCGTGTGCGCACAAGAGCCAGACACCAACACGCAGTCAGACACCAACACGCAGGCAGACATCAACACGCAGCCATTGGTCCCGCAAGCTCCGCGAGGCTCGTCGTCCAATGCCTCGAGCGCCGCCAAGAGTTCGTCGGGTCTCTCCGCGGGCGCGATCGCTGGCATCGTGATCGCGGTGCTGGTCGCTGCAGTCGTCGCGCTCGTGTTTGTCCGTGGTCGCCGCCGCCGTGGAAAAGCGAGTGCTGAGCGATCGCCGACAGAGGACTCGTCGATCGCGCTGCTGTCCCGCGGCGACGTAGGCATGGCCAAGTCCACCGACGTCTCTATGAGTCAGTTTGAGCTGCCGGTTGGTGCAGTCTCGGCGACGAAAGCCGTCGGACGAGGGCGTCTGTGGCTCGGAGAGATGGACGGCGCCAAGGTCATGCTGCAGCGGGTCGAAGCGGAGAAACACTCGAGCGCGATCACTCGCAATCTGCGCCAAGACGCCCAGCGCTTCAGCACACTGTCGCACGCCAACGTCGTCCGCTTTCTCGGCGTCACGTGGGTCGACGGCACCGACTCCGCGGTCGTCGTCGAGCACATGGAGCGCGGCACTCTGAGCGCTGTGCTTCGCGACGCCGAGCACGAGATCACGCGATCGAGTCAGCTGCAGATGTGCGTGGACGTCACGCAGGCGCTCGTGTATCTCCACGCCAACGGTCAGTACGTGAAGCGCCTGACGAGTCGAGAGGTGCTGGTCGCGGGCGACGGCGTCTGCAAGATCAATCTACTGGAGACGGCGCGCGTTCCTTCCAACCGACGCGTCAACGCGCCGCTCGTCTTTGGCGCCGGCGAGCTCGCGTGGACGGCGCCCGAGCTCGTGCTGCGCGACGCCGCTGGGCCACAGGACGTCCGCGCGAGCAACGTGTTCGCGCTGGGCGTGCTGCTGGGCGAGATCCTCACGCGCGAGGCGCCGTACGCGGGCGCCGTCGCGCGCCACGGCTGCACGCTCGCAGACCTCGAGCTGTTCGCGCGCATGGCGGCGCGCAAGACGCCGCTGGCGCCGCACGAGGAGTCGCCGCAGTTCACGCGCTGCCTGGCGACGTGCGGGACGTGATCTGCCGCTGCTTGTCGCTGGATCCTCGTCAGCGACCGACGGCGGAGCACGTGCTGCATGTGCTGCGGTCGAGCGTTGCCATTCCATAGCGTTGGCATTCCATAGCGTACGTAGCGTTTGTTGGATTGCATGGGAGGTATAGTGAATGCAAGTGAGAGTGAATACCGTACTGTACGTTGGTGGTCACTTTACTTGCAGTTGAACTGCCCGTGATCTTGAAGAGACAGCGAGCCGCAGTCGGATTCTGTGGTGTCCACCCACACACCCAACGGCAAAGGAAAAAACAAAACGAAGTAGAAACCGACAGCGATCCAACGATCCAACAAAAACGAACGAACGACGCGCCGTGGTTCCCGCGGGGTGCAGTGCACCCACGAGCTGCCCCAAGTTCGAGTCGCGGGCTCAACACCGTGTACGCCGCGTACACGGTGTTGGGCCACATCCCCCACAGAAATATGCAGCCGCGTACAGTACGCGGCTGCATATTTCTGTGGGGGGATGTGGCCGTCCCACTTTCCAACAAAGTTCATCCAGAGAAAACAAAGCGTTGGACCTGTGAGACCGTATCCTCGGATCCGCCCAGTTCCCTTGAACACGCGCGGACTGAACCCACAAGGACCTGTGGAAACGCATACGTGGGATCGTAGTCGTCGTCGTGGGTTCGTGTGTTGGATTCCTGCTTTTCCTGCTGCTCCTCCTCTTCTCCTCGCATTGGTCCAATGCGGCCCCGCAGTCCTCTTTCTTTCCCTTGACCACACGATGCGGTGGAGCTCCCGCTCGTCCATGAGAGTGACGATGACCAAGCACCAACTGCTGCTGCTGGCGCTGCTGCTGGCGCTGGTGACGCGGATGGCGCCCAGCGAAGCGCAGACGCCGCCACCATCGGCGCAGTGCACACTAGTGCTGCCTGGAGGAAATGCAGGAAATCCAGGTCCCCAGTGTTCCAATGACATTGTCACCCCCCCACCGAACGTCGGAAAGTCATACCAAGCTGAAATAGAGAGCAATGGTATCATCGATATTCAAGGCGGCACCAACGACCTCGTCGAGTCCATGTGCGTTTCGGGATTACGAACAGATCGATTCACGACACGCCTCGTTCTCACATTGCTTTCGTTCCTTTATCCGCCAGCGTTATTCAAGGAAACGATAACGCGCGGCCGCAGTTGCAGTTGGCTAGCAATCCGTTCAAGGCGTACACCAAGCTCTATGTGCTGTAGGTGAGGAATTCTCCTGAACACAAAGGATGACACTCTGATGTGCAACGCGCTCGTATTCGTGATCAGTACGTTCAAGCACTGCAATTTTAGGAACCGGAGCGTCTCTCTCGCAGTCTCAAACCAGTTAAACTACCTGTACGTATGTGCTGTCGTTGCTTCTCTCTATGGAACGCGTTGATCTAATGTGGGGGTGGATGTACAGTCAATTGGAAAACACAAATGCTGAAGATATTTCGATTGCCTCGAGTGAGACCATTTGGGAAAAGCTCGAATTGTGCGTGACTTCTGAATCCGAACATCCGACCGAATTGCTGATCTTTCTCATCGTAGATCCATTACCGGGACGTCATTGAAGAGACTACCGCGGCTGGCTTACGAGCGCAGATTCGGTAACATCACGATTCGAAACCTCACATTGTGCGTCGACTGGTGGTTGTGAGACGATGACTGATGAATATGAACGACTAAATCGTTGTCCTTGTACAGCGCCGACAACGTCAGCTCACATCAATTAACTGAAGTCGAGTTCAAGAATGCAAGGGACAACTTGAAAGAAGCAAAAGTGCCAAACGTTGTTGTCAACGAGGACTGCAACGCTTCACGAGAAGCAAACCAGCTGCTCGTGTGCAAGTCCAGTGCTGCAGTGCCAACGCCGACAGAAAGCTTTGAGCCAAAAGAGGGAATGAAGTCCGACGCTGCTCCGAAGGAGAACGCTTTAACTCCGACCACGACTAGATCCTCGGGATCCTCGTCGTCCACGACACTTGTCGTACTCGTGGTGCTTGCCTCTATCGTCGCAGCAGGACTTCTTGCCTTTGTCGCTCGTCGGCACGTAAAGCCAGCCAAGAGATGTCCGAGTCCATCTCCAAATGCTGATGGCGTCGAGTACGTCATGTGCGACGACGACGATGGTGCCTTGCGGCGCACCGAGTCATTTATCTCGAGCGATCCGACACTTCGCGCGTTCCGCATCGAGCCAAGCGAGGTCACCGTGACGAAGTCTGAGCGATCGCCGACAGAGGACTCGTCGATCGCGCTGGTGTCCCGCGGCGACGTAGGCATGGCCAAGTCCACCGACGTCTCTATGAGTCAGTTTGCGCTGCCGGTTGGTGCCGTCTCGGCGACCAAAGCCGTCGGGCGAGGGCGTCTGTGGTTCGGAGAGATGGACGGTGCCAAGGTCATGCTGCAGCGGGTCGAAGCGGAGAAACACTCGAGCGCGATCACTCGCAATCTGCGCCAAGACGCCCAGCGCTTCAGCACACTGTCGCACGCCAACCTCGTCCGCTTTCTCGGCGTCACGTGGGTCGACGGCACCGACTCCATGGTCGTCGTCGAGCACATGGAGCGCGGCACTCTCAGCGCTGTGCTTCGCGACGCCGAGCACGAGATCACGCGCTCGCGTCAGCTGCAGATGTGCGTGGACGTCACGCAGGCGCTCGTGTATCTCCACGCCAACGGTCAGTACGTGAAGCGCCTGACGAGTCGAGAGGTGCTGGTCGCGGGCGACGGCGTCTGCAAGATCAATCTACTGGAGACGGCGCGCGTTCCTTCCAACCGACGCGTCAACGCGCCGCTCGTCTTTGGCGCCGGCGAGCTCGCGTGGACGGCGCCCGAGCTCGTGCTGCGCGACGCCACTGGGCCACAGGACGTCCGCGCGAGCAACGTGTTCGCGCTGGGCGTGCTGCTGGGCGAGATCCTCACGCGCGAGGCGCCGTACGCGGGCGCCGTCGCGCGCCACGGCTGCACGCTCGCAGACCTCGAGCTGTTCGCGCGCATGGCGGCGCGCAAGACGCCACTGGCGCCGCACGAGGAGTCGCCGCAGTTCCACGCGCTGCCTGGCGACGTGCGGGACGTGATCTGCCGCTGCTTGTCGCTGGATCCTCGTCAGCGACCGACGGCGGAGCACGTGCTGCATGTGCTGCGGTCGAGCGTTGCCATTCCATAGCGTTGGCGTTCCATGGCGTACGTAGCGTTTGTTGGATTGCATGGGAGGTATAGTGAATGCAAGTGAGAGTGAATACCGTACTGTACGTTGGTGGTCACTTTACTTGCAGTTGAACTGCCCGTGATCTTGAAGAGACAGCGAGCCGCAGTCGGATTCTGTGGTGTCCACCCACACACCCAACGGCAAAGGAAAAAACAAAACGAAGTAGAAACCGACAGCGATCCAACGATCCAACAAAAACGAACGAACGACGTGCCGTGGTTCCCGCGGGGTGCAGTGCACCCACGAGCTGCCCAGAGTTCGAGTCGCGGGCTCAACACGGCCGGCGGCTGCATATTTCTGTGGGGGGATGTGGCCGTCCCACTTTCCAACAAAGTTCATCCAGAGAAAACAAAGCGTTGGACCTGTGAGACCGTATCCTCGGATCCGCCCAGTTCCCTTGAACACGCGCGGACTGAACCCACAAGGACCTGTGGAAACGCATACGTGGGATCGTAGTCGTCGTCGTGGGTTCGTGTGTTGGATTCCTGCTTTTCCTGCTGCTCCTCTTCTTCTCCTCGCATTGGTCCAATGCGGCCCCGCAGTCCTCTTTCTTTCCCTTGACCACACGATGCGGTGGAGCTCCCGCTCGTCCATGAGAGTGACGATGACCAAGCACCAACTGCTGCTGCTGGCGCTGCTGCTGGCGCTGGTGACGCGGATGGCGCCCAGCGAAGCGCAGACGCCGCCACCATCGGCGCAGTGCACACTAGTGCTGCCAGGAGGAAATGCAGGTTCCCAGTGTCCCAATGACATTGTCCCCGTCCGATCGAACGTCGGAAAGTCATACCAAGCTGAAATAAAAAGCAATGGTGTCATCGATATTCAAGGCGGCACCAACAACCCCGTCGAGTCCATGTATGGTTTGGGATTACGAACAGCTTGATTCACGACACGCCTCGTTCTCACGTCGCTTTCAATGCTTTATCCGCCAGCGTTATTCAAGGAAACGATAACGCGCGGCCGCAGTTGCAGTTGGCTAGCAATCCGTTCAATGCGTACACCAATCTCTATGCGCTGTACGTGAGGAATTCTCCTGAACACAAAGGATGACACTCTGATGTGCAACGCGCTCGTATTCGTGATCAGTACGTTCAAGCTCTGCGATTTTGTCAACCCGAACGTCTCCCTCGCAGTCTCAAACCAGTTCAACTACCTGTACGTATGTGATGTCGTTGCTTCTCTCTATGGAACGCGTTAATGTGGGGTGGATGTACAGTCAATTGGAAAACACAAATGCTGAAGATATTTCGCTTTACTCGCGTAACTCCAGCTGGGACAAGCTCGAATTGTACGTGACTTCTGAATTCGAACAGCAGACAAAAATGCTAAACTTTCTCATCGTAGATCAATTATTGGCACGCAATTGAAGAGACTGCCGCGGCTAGTTTACGAGCGCGAATTCCGTAACCTCACGATTCGAAACCTCACATTGTGCGTCGACTGGTGCTTGTGAGACGATGACTGATGAATATGAACGACTAAATCGTTGTCCTTATACAGCGCCGACAACGTCAGCTCACAGCAATTAACTGAAGTCGAGTTCAAGAATGCTGAGCACAACTTGAAAGAAGGAAAAGCGCCAAACATCGTTTTCAGCAACAACTGCACCACTTCACGAAAACCAAACCAACTGCTCGTGTGCAAGTCCAGTGCTGCGGTGCCAACGCCGACAAAAAGCTTGGGGCCAAAAGAGGGAATGGAATCCCAGGCTGCTCCGAAGGAGAACGCTTCAACTCCGACCACGACTAGATCCTCGGGGTCCTCGTCGTCCACGACACTTGTCGTGCTCGTCGTGCTCGCCTCTGTCGTCGCAGCAGGACTTCTTGCCTTTGTCGCACGTCGGCACGTAAAGCCAGCCAAGAGATGTCCCAGTCCATCTCCAAATGCTGATGGTGTCGAGTACGTTATGTGCGACGACGACGATGGTGCCTTGCGGCGGACCGAGTCATTTATCTCGAGCGATCCGACACTTCGCGCGTTCCGCATCGAGCCAAGCGAGGTGACCGTGACCAAGTCAATCGGTGCGGGGCCTTTTTGGCTCGGCCAGTATGCCGGTGCCAAGGTCTTCATCAATCGTGTCGAGGCCGTCAACCACGACAGTCACACGACCAAGGCGTTGCGAGCACAAGCACAGAGTCTGACGACCATCCAGCACAGGAACATCGTGAGCATGATCGGCGTGACGTGGATCGACAGCGCTGACTTTGGTGTGGTTGCCGAGTTTATGGCGAAGGGATCTCTCAAGTCAGTGCTTACTGACAACCACACGACTCTTGATCAGCTCGCGCGTATCACGATGTGCCTCGAGGTCGCGAACGCGCTCGCGTACCTGCACAGCTCCGCATGCGACAAGTACATGCGCCGTCTTTCGACTCGCAAGGTGCTGGTCTCCGACACGCTGCAGTGCAAACTGAACCTCTTTGAGTGTGTCCCCGTGACGACTGCTCTGCATGCGCCACAAGTCGTCGGCGCCGGCGAACTCGCGTGGTTTGCGCCTGAAGTCGTCATGGAAAGCTCGAAATCGGACGCCCGCATGGCGAACATCTTCTCGCTTGGCGTGCTGCTCTGCGAAGTGCTCACGAATACCACGCCATACGAGGCTGAGATCGAAGAGCTCGGATTTGTGCAGGCCGACCTGCAGCTACTGAAGCGCATCAAGACCAAGCAGCCGCTTGTGCCACACGAGAACCACCCCGTGTACCTCGGCCTATCTTCCGATCTGCGGCACCTCATCGAGCGCTGTATCTCGTACACGCTGGCTGACCGACCGACAGCACTCGAGGTCGTCGACTGCCTCGAGCGATGCAAGGCGACGCTCGAGAGCCGCGCCTTCCTTTGAGCTGGGGCAACGCTGAGACCGAGCAGCTCCATTCGGTTGAAATGCTCCAACTGGATATAACACCATGTTTTTACCCTTTTCCAAAACAGAATCCGTTTTTCCACCACTTTTTTTTTTCTTTTTCGAAACTCTTCCCAACAAAAAGCTTCAACCAACAAACACCCACGCTTCCAACAACCAAACCAACGAACCAACATGCGGCGGCGTCCATCGGCGCGCGACGCCGCGTCTCGGATCGGAGAGATCCTGAGCGACAGCGACTCGGAGCTCTCGTCGCTAGAGGACAATGACAAGCAGGAGCTCCCTACACGAGCAGCAGCCAGCGCTGCTGCTGCGTCCAGCGCGAGGAAGACAACCATCGACGACGACGACGAAGAAGAAGACGAAGACAAGGAAGAGGGCGACGATGGCGAGGAGCTCCAACCGGCAAACAGCTCCAACAATCCCCCAGCAGCGGCTCGGCCGACGACGATGCGCCGCAAGAACAGCAAGTGGTACGACTCGGACGGCGACGACGCGGCCCCTGCGGCGGCGGCGCCACCGCCGGAGGCGCCGACCAAGTCCGTCGCGGCACCGCCAGCCAAGCGCTCGAGTCTCCAGCGACTCGTGGAGAAAACCAAGACGTTCTCTCCGTTCGCGGCCAAGCGCAAGCAGCTCGACGGCGGCGGCGGCGTGCTGTCGCCCTCCAGCTCGGGACCAGACACCCCGAAAGGCACCGAGCGACCGTCGCCAGCGCCAGCCCGCACGGTGGCTGCGCCAGTGAACTCTCAGGCTCAGGCGGTCGCCGTCTCCTCCAACAGCGCTGCTGCTCACGTGTGGTCCCCTCACTCGGACGCGTCGTCCGTCCACCAGGAAGCGGCCGGCGCGACGAGCGACCGCCGGCTTTCGCGGCTCCGTTCCCCCATGGCGGACGCCGTGAGCCCTGCGTCCGCCGTGCTCTCGGACCAAAGCGACCTCGCACTGTCGCCTCAGACGACGACGACGGTAGCGTTCTCTGCTGCTGCTGCTTCGACGACCGCTCAGTCTGGCGGTGGCGCTCGTCGCCGCGAGTCGGCGCAACCACCCGACGCCAGCAGTCTCCTGCGCAAGCGCAGCCACCTGGTGCAGTCCCCGCCGAGCGGCTTTGACGGCGGCTTCGGCAGCACCGACGCGCTGAGTCCAGGGCAGCGCAAGGCGCCCGGCGCGTTCCCGGGGCGTCCGCTGAGCGGCGTGCTCATCGAAGGCTGGCTGCGGCAAAAGCAGCGGCGCGGCGTAAAGGGCATGAAGAAGTGGAACTCGCGGTACTTTGTGCTGTACGCCAAGACGATGGAGGTGCGCTACTACGCCGACGTGGTCGTCTCAGCGTGGGGGCCGATCCCGCTCGGAGAGATCGGCTCCATCTCGCTGCGCCTCATCCAGCGCATCGCCAAGCCCACGCACCCCAAGTACCGCGGCTGCCGGCTCAACATCACGTGCCGCAACGCGTGGGGTACGCACTACGCGGACGACTACGTCTCGTCCGAGGACGAGAACGTCAACAGTACCAACAACAACAACAACAACAACAACAACAATACGGACCGTCAACCCAAGGACGGCACGCCGCGATCGTCCCGCGTCTACAGCCTCATGGCGGACTCGCCGCAGACCGCTGCCGCGTGGGTCCACGCGCTCGACAGCCTGCTCAAGCGCAGCGCCAACAGTCCGCGCGTCGACAACGTCGGCAGCAGCAGCGGCGGTGCCAACCCCAAGCGACAGCAAAGCACGCGCGACCTCTCAACGAATACAACACCGACGACGAGGACGGCGACCGCGACGGCGCAGCATGTTCGACGCCGCTCGAGCGCGCTGGACATGGAGAGCGTGCTGGTGTTGGGCGCGGACGAGCACGTCCCGCGGGCGGTCGTGCTCGCGATGAACTACATCTTTGACTCGACGCCGGGCATCGAGACGGAGCGATTCTACGAGCTCGAGCCCACGCCAGCAGAGCTCAAGGTACGCCAGCCAGCCATGGAGTGTAATGGAGGGATACCACACTGAGGCATCCACTGGTTGTAGACCGCCGTCAAGTTCCTGAACCAGTTTGCGATCGGCAGCGAGAGGCGCACGCCGTCGATCGACGAGATGAGCAGCGTGCTGACGCCGGTGATCGCGGGCGGCGTCGTCAAGCTGTGGCTGCAGGCGCTCGAGCAGCCGATCGTTCCGCCGGCGGTCGCGCCCGACTTTCTGGCGCTCGCCCGCGACGCGCCGAACCAACCGTTTGAGCTGCGCCGACACCTCAAGGCGCTCGTCACGGCGCTGCCGCCCCGCAACTTGTAAGGAAGGCGCTTGTGGTGCGTGGAGCAGAGACTGATATTTAGTGGATGGATAGTGCGATGCTCGCGTGTCTGCTCTTCCACCTGAACGACGTGAGCGTGTACGCGTCCAAGAACGGCATGGACGCCGAGCTGCTGGCGACGCGCTTCAGCGTCTACATCCTGCGACCGCTGGCGCAGGACACGCGCGCCATGAACCAACAGCAAGATGAAGACGAAGACGAAAACGAAGACGAGGAGAAGGAGCGGGAGGACGCCGTGCTCGCGCGGCACCTGGTGCAGCAGATGATCGCGCACGTCGACGCCATCATCGACGAGAAAGAGGCCGAGCTGCTGCAGCCATAACACGCGTTGTTGATAGATATCACTACATACGGAAGGGCCGTCAGGGCGTTCGGACCTTGATGTACACAATGTGTTTGCCCGGCACGAGCGTCATGCCGAGACTTCGACCGGCGCCGGTCTTCCACAGCTCCTTGGCTTCTTCCTCGTCCTCGTCGCCCGGGAGCTCCTCTGGCGTGGACGCCGACGCCTTGCCGCCCTTCTTCTTCTTGCTACTGCTGCTGCTGTTACTGTCGTGGCGCTGACGCGGCAGGAACTCGCGCGTGTCCGTGAGGATGACGTTCTGCTGCTTGTCCACACAGTGGAACGTGCCCAATAGCACGCGGCCGTCGGTGATCTTCATGCGCACGACGGTGCCCAGCAGCGCCATCACGCGCTGCGTCGCGTCGCCCACAGAGACGTCCACCGACGCCTCCGGGTGCCGCTCCACGGCGCTCGCGCCGGGCAGCAGCATCGCCTGCGGCTGCCCATTCAGCGAGAGCACAGCGGTCGTCTGCATACTAATGGGATGTGGATGGAGGAATGATGTGGACGCGGATGTGGACATGTGGATGGATCTGTGGAGAGGCACGTCCTGAAAACCGGTTTTTCACCGGTTTTGACGCGGGAACCCCTTCCGCATGTTTTTTTTTTTTTGTTTTTTCGACCACATTATTGCAGAGCTCACCAACACTTAACTTGCTTGGCCCAGGCCAACGAGCCGATCGACAAGCAAAGATGGCAGCCGTCGAGGCGAGTGCGTCGCAGTCTCCGGCGGCCGCGCCGTCCGCGGACGTGGCCAACGCGTCTTCATCCGTGTCTCCGTCCAAGTCGCCATCCAAGTCGGCGGCAACTGCCCGGAAAAACTCGTTGGCGCGCGAGTTTGCCCGACACGTTGCGCTGGACGATGGCGTGCTTGCCACCTCGGCGCCGCTTGACCTCAAGCAGCTTGATCGCGTGCTGCTGTTGACCGCAGAGGCGCTCGCGCCGCTGCCGGATATCTGCCAGCGCGCCCAAGAGATCCGTGAGCGGCTCATGACGGAACGGTATGGGCGTGTCTTCCTGGATAGATCACGACGTGGTCTAACGGAACCGGCCGTTGAATTCTGTGCGCCGCTGTTGACTACAGACTGATCGGTGTCGCAGAAGCGTTGAGCAGCACATTGGAGCTCTTGAGCCCGTTTACCGCTGCGGAGGAATTCTTCAAGCGCAGCATTCTGCAAGGTGCGTGTGAACTCACGCTGCTGGTTTCAGTTGGGTCTAGTCTAACTGTCCATGTTTGTTGGAATTTTTTGTTGTGTTGGAATTTTTGATTTTATTGGTGAACAGCTCTTCAAGGCGAATCTCTGCCTCTCCGAGCCCCGACACTCGACATCGTCGCCGACGCTGCTGCCTCTGCGTCGTCCCCCAAGCCCACAGCCAAGCCAAAGCCTCGGCGGCTGTCCGAGTCCCCCAAGACCGACCTCTCCAGCGCTCTCTCGCCTGCGAGACCGAGACGCAACAGCCGAGACGTCAGCACGCCGCCGCGCTCTGCCACGAAGCAGCTCCGTCTCACGTCTCCAGTCGCGGGGCCGTCACCTTCGCGCTCGGCGCCCTCGTCGCTGTCGGTCTCCAGTGCTGAAGCCCCAAGTGGCGCTGAGAGCGAGACGCCCACACGGAAGCGGTCCTTGGACGTCACGTCCTCGACCTCGAGCACTGCAAGCGAGCCGCCCAAGCCAAGCAAGAAAGGCAAGCGGCGCGCCAGCAACGCGAGCGAGCCCAAGAGCGAGCCACAGCCTGCTGTGGATCCGTACTCGCTGCATCCTATCGATTCGGTGCCGACGCCATGGGAGCCGCTGCACTACAAGGAGGTTCCCGTCATTAACATCCACACGCCTGGCGCGACGGCGCAGATCCAGGCGCTGCGCTTCGCGGGCACTCCGTTCGTGCTCGAGGGCCACGAGGGCTACACCAAGTTCGCCGACGACTGGGTGCTGCCGAACGGAGCGCTGGACACGGAGGCGTTTCTGCGCGGACTTCACGACGTCAAGGTGCCGGTGCTGGAGAAGAACTACGAGGACACGAACCCGATCAAGACGCACCTGCCGCTCGGGTACTACGTGCGCAACTACTGGGAGAAGGGCAAGGCCGACTACTACATGCACCAGTGGCAGTTCCCGCTGACGCCCAAGGCGAACAAGGCGCTTTGCTACAAGTGCAATGAGCTGCCTGTGCTGGGCGACAACCTGCTGCTCTACTGGCTCGACGCCGTGCGCGGCGACAACCCGCTGCAGTACTTCTTTATGGGGCAGCGCTCGACGACGTCGCGCATGCACCAGGACCCCGGCGGCCTGGACATCACGATCGCGCCGATTGTCGGCACCAAGCGTGTGACGATGCTGCACCGCGCGGCCGCCAAGCTGGACTCGGTGCACGCGCACGTCAACTTCCACGACGTGGACCTGGACGCAATCCCACTACTGGCATTCATGCCGGCGTGGCGCGTGGACGTGTCCCCGGGGCAGATCCTGTACATGCCCGAGGGCACGTTCCATGCGTGCGAGAACATCACGGCGTGCCTGTCGTACCACCGCTTCCACGTCGACGCGGTCAACATGCCGGGCTTCCTCGCGTCCTTTATGGCGCAGGACGGGCCGGGCATCAACCACGCCGAGATCCTGTGGAACGCGACGCACGACGTCATGTCGTCGCTCGAGGAGCACTACTACGCGACGGGGCAGCGGCTCGACACGCAGGACATCAGCATCATGCGCAAGCTAGACTCGCTGCGCGCGCTGCGGCACGCGAGCCGCGTGCTGTCGCTCGAGGACGCCGTACCGACTGAGGACTCGTGGGACTGGACCAAGCTGCTCGAGGACATTGACCACCTTCTGGTGCGCATCGACCCCAAGGCCGGCGACCGCCACAAGCGTGTCAAGAAGGAAAGCCACACGATCGACCTCACAGAGCAGGACAACGGCACTGGCGCTGGCGATGTCAAGGTGAAGTCATCGTCATCGTCGGTCGCGTCCACCGCGAAGAGCAGTAGCAGTAGCAACAGCAGCCTTGTTGGGAAGAGCAAGGCTGAGAAGAGCTCGACGCACTGGGACGCGCTGAACCTCAAGGTCGGCGACACGATCGGCGTGCAGGTGTTTGAGAAGCGCAACAAGGCCAAGGTGCTCAAAATCGCGCTCAACATGGAGCTTGTGCAGGTTCACTACGTGGACTGGGGCAGCATCTATGACGAGTTTTTGCCCGTGAGCTCGCTGTACCAGCGCTCGACGCGCACATCCAAGCGCGTGGCGTACCGTAAGGCGCCGCAGGTGCACGAGCCCGTGCTGGCCAAGTGGGGCAGCAACGGCCAGCTCTACAACGCGATCGTGCTCAAGGTCATCCGCTCCAACGCGTGCCTCGTGCACTACCTCAAGTTTGAGAAGGACTGGGACCAGTGGGTTCTGCCAGGTCACATCTTTAAGAAATACCCTCCCGCCTCCGAGTGAGGAAGGGAGAGCGAGAGAGAGCGAGAGGAAGAGAGCGAGTTGAGTGAGTCGGTGTCGTGTCCAAGAACCCAAGTCAACAATCAAAATCCAAACATCATCCATCCCCATTGTCTGTCAGTTCTCTCTCTCTCTCTCTCTCTCTCTCGATTACTTCGTCGCGTATTCACTCGGGCGTGAGGTTGACGCGCGACTCCTTGTCCTCGTTCTGCAGCGCCAGCACCTGCGGCGACGGCAGCTCGAAGCGCCGCGGATACTTGCTCTTCAACTCCTTGTCCTCGTAGAACGGGTGCTGCGTCAGGTCGTGCACGTGGTAGCACCGCACGGGGTGTCGCGCGTCGATCTCGCGCAGCTCCGCGTCCAGCGCACTCGAGTTGGGCAGCCAGTAGAGCGGCGTCGGCGGCATGTACCACAGCGCCACGTCGCACCACACGTCCTCGGGCAGCAGCCCGAGCTTCATGAGCTCAAGCGAGTCGCCGTAGACCTTGCGCCACGCCGCGATCGCCTTGTTGGCGCGCCGCTTGCGGGTCTGCCGGTACTTCTCCCAGCCCGCGCCCGCGCAGACCGTCTCGCTCATCGCGAGCCAGTGCAGTCGCTCCCAGAACTCGCGCCGCCACACAAACTGCACGCGCAGCGCGCCGATGAACCACTTGGCGGCGCGCTCGTCCAGCGTCGCGACGTCCAGAATGTGCGAGAAGAGCGCGCGCTGCTTGTACATGACGTCCCACGGCGCCGCACGGTTGAGCGCCTCCAGCGCCTCGAGCGTCAGGAACGACGAGCTGTGCTTGAGCTCCACGATGTTGCGCTTGTCGTGCGGCAGGAAGAGGTTCTGCTTGACCACGAGCTCCTGTGATGACGACGACGAGCCCACGCGCGTGCGCTTGACGGCCGCCGCGCCAGGCGACGCCGCCGACGCGTCCTGCGATCTGGCTGCCCGCGCCGTTCGCTCGGCTCGTGTTGTTCTCGGCGTCGGTGGGATCTGCGGCCTCCCTCTCCGCTTCGGCCTCCGTCGTGGTCGAGGCCTTGGCTTTGGGCGTCGCAGTCGCGGTCGCAGTCGAGGACGCGGGCGTGAGCGTGCGCGCGATGGCCAGCGCCGAGAGCGTGACGGCAGCCCGCGCCGCCTGCTTCTGCTCCTGCCGCGCGCGTCGCGTGTTGTGGGGCTTGAGCGCACTGCGCGTCGACTTGGACGACTGCTGCGGCTGAGCGGGAGGCTCTTGCGGCTCGGGCTGGTTGAGCGGCGCCGACGCTGCGGCGGACTTGGGAGCCGACGCGCCGTTCGCGTGCCCCGCGGCCGCAGCCGCCAGTCTGGCGGCACTGGCGGCTGCCGCGATGACCGACTGAGAGTGCGCCGGCGTCAGCGCGCGCGCCGGCGAGTTGGACGCGGAGGACGACGGCGTGGCCTTGCTGCCCTTGGGGGTCATGCGCGACACCTCGGCCGTCTTGCGCCTCTTGGTGATCTCGGCCGCGCGTGGCCCAGGACTCGGAGCCGCTCGGTCACGGGGCACAGGCGGCGGCTGCTGCTGGCTCCGGCTTTGGCTTTGGCTTTGGCTCTGAGGAAGCGCTTGGGCCGGGAGCTCCAGTGGCTGGTGCTGGTGCTGGGGCGGATACTGTGGCGCCTCGGTCGGGATCGGCCGAATCTCGTGCACCGAGATGAGGATGTCGCGCGGCGGGAAGCGCGTCCCAGGCGGCGACGCCTGCGCGTGCATAAAGTCGTGGAGCAGCGGCACGAGCAGCGCCAGGTCGCCGCGACACGCCGAGTGCCGCTGCAGAAACGTGAGCAGCGCGTCGACGTCAAGCGCCGCGCCCCGGCCCGCGCCCGAGCGCCCGGCGCCGCCGTCGGCCTGGTCGACCTGTGCGGCGGCCGCGGCGACCATGGCCATGCTCAGCTTCTGCTGCAGCTCGATGTGCGCGCGCTCGAGCTCGTCCAGACGCGCGCAGGCCGCCGACGTGGAGCCGTAGCGCGCCGTGAGGTGCTCGGCGTCGCGCAGCACCTGCGCCATCGCGGACAGCGACAGCGGCATGTCGAGCGTGTGCAGGAACGACGGCGACGGCGCGTGCGGGCGAGGCGGCGAGCGCTGCGTCATGCTCTCGTTCACGGACGGAAGGAGGAAGCAAGGAAGGAAGGAAGCAAGGAAGCACTCAGTCCGCAGTGCTTCTTGCCCCAGGACCGAGACCAAGACCAGGACCGAGACCGAGACCGAGACCGAGTCGGGTGGGGGCGACGTAGGTTTGGTTTCGGTCGTTCTGCAGAAGGGTTGCCACTGACCATAGGACCGGTGGTGATTGGATGAATAGACGTTTCAAGCGTCTGGATTGGATGAAAACGGGCAAGGGACTACGTTGCCCCGTCCATGGTATCCAATTGGATCCCTTCGTTTGGCGCCGAAACGACGCAATGCAGTCCGACCGAGAGGCTGAGGCGCTGGATGCCCACGCGCCCAAGGCGCTTGGATGGGGACGCACAGGTGGACGGCGCTGGACGACGACGGGGGCTGTTATCACTGGAGACTGTCGTCGTGCGACGCCACGTCCGACGCGCGCCAGCGTCCTCGAGCAGAGCGATCAGTCGCTCGTTTTGCTCGCGTTCGGAGGCGGCGACAATGGAGCTGGTGGAGCCGATCGCTTGCTCAGCACAGCGCAGCGGCATTTCATCGTTCTGCGGAGGAGTCACGTGGGTGTATGAGCTGTTGACGGACTGAGGGCACTGAATATGGTCGTACCTGAGCAATGGCGTTTACGTCGGCGCCGTAGAGCATCAGCAAGTACGTGATCGCGTAGAGATTCTTGGTACACGCGATGTGAAGCGCAGTGTACAAATCGCCTGGTCGCTGGTACATGGAGGAAGTACAAACACACACACACACACACACACTGTGTGAACTCGACCTCTGACTGAACCCACTCTCTCTCGCCACGCACCTGCCAGTTGACGTCGACACCCATGTCCAGAAGGAACCGGATCAACGGCTGAGCAGCGTCTGCTTGCTCAGCACTCTCGATCGCGTCCACGACGCAGTGCAGCACGTCACGCATGCACGTCTGCTGCAAATCAAAGCCATTGCTGACCATGAAGCGCAGCACATCAAGTCGGCGGTTCTGGCACGCGACGCGAAACATGCGCACGGCGTAGAACAGCAGCACGTGTTGATGCTGCCATCACACAGCGATCCATCGTCGTGAGCCCAGTCACTGCGAGCTCATGGCGCATAAGAAGACGTCACTCACCTCATCCATGTGGTCGCGCGCGCACTGAAGCTCCCGCAGCCGCCCATGCTCCGCCCAGTCGACCAGCAGCTTGCCATTGGCCACGACGTTCGCAGCGGACTCGGCGTCGCGCTCCTTCAGGCGCTGCAGCCACAGCATCTCCTCCATCGGCGACCTCGCGGGTCCGCGGAACATCTCAATCTTGATGGCGATTCCAACACTGCCAGGTGCCCTTTCATGAGGAGCTACGGTTGCCAATTCAAGGTCGACAGACACACCCACTGTTGCAGAATCAGAGCCGTCCACAGATCCCCATGGTTATGCCAAGACCAATGTTGGATCTGCTGCCCGTGCAGCGCTGCAGGAAACAGGTGATGGTCTACAGAGGGGACGACTAGTATCTAGACGCCTTCACCAGCATATTGTCCATGTTCCATTGCATGGTGGCGAGGGCGACGATCGGGGTATTGGATTTTCGAATACATTCTGTATGACCATCAGCCATCTCGGTGATTTTCGTTATCTATCTCTTCACCTTGGTTTGGTTTGGTTTGTTTCTTGCGTGGGGCGAGTCTTCATCCCGTGGACGTGGAACGAATGGCTGGCCAATACTTCTCTTGCTACAGTCCCGGACTAGCGGCTGCTTATGCGCTGCCCGACTTGTTCAGGCGGTGGACGACAAACATGCTCGTGTCGAGGTACGCGAGCGTCACGTTCTTGATGCACTCGCGCTCACGCGACGAGAGCTCCGAGTCGGGCTTGCTGGCGCTGCACTTGTCCCACGCGATGGCCGTGATCTTGGAGATCGCCTGCTGGATGAGCGCGCGCTGCTGCTCCTCCATCAGCATGCTCTGCACCTCCGCGACGCCGGCGCCCATGGACGACGACGAGGACGACGGGGCGTGCGACTCGAACGACTGCGGCGACGAGCTGTAGTCATACGTCGGCTCCTGGTACGAGTAGTCCGGCTCGGGCTCCGGCGCCTTGCTCTTGCCAAATCCAAAGAACGACATGCTGCTGCTAGCTTTCGCGGTCGGGCTTCTTTCTTCCTTCCGTTGGTTCGCTCGCTTGTCTTGTGGTGGCGCTGTTCTGGGTGTGTGGTGGATAAACAGTCGCCCCATGAGGTACAATTCCGTTCCTGGATCCATGGGTGGACCCACATGTTATTCTGGAGCGGTCCACACGGGTCCAGTAAATGGGGTGTGGTTGCACTTGGTGGATCTGTGTGGACCGACCGGTTGTCTGTTGTTGCTTCGGTTGAGTGACGCCAGCCGAGACCGGACGAGAGCCGCTCGCCACAGCACACACACACACAGCAGAGAGACCTCCAGTTTGTTTGTTGGGGCGAAGGAGAGTTCAAGATGAGCATGCGAAGCAGCGTCTCCGTCGCGGCACGCGGTGTCCGTGCGCGCGTGGCTCGACAGGCGGTGCGTGCTCCGCCTTCCTCCTCATCCTCACTGGCTGGCTGGACCACCAGAAAAGCGGAGCATCAACTGACTGTGGACTGTGGTGGACGTCGCAGCGCGCCGTCGCCGTGACCGGTGCCTGGCAGTCGCGTACGACGACGCAGCGCGTCGTGGCTGCGAACGTGGTGGCGCATGGACGCCGGTACGTGCTGCCTGCAAGTCATATGCGAATCGAGTGTGTGTGTGAATATGTGGATGACGTGGTGGACGCGTTGCGATCATCGTAGCTCTTCGCCGTGGTCGTCCGCGTCGACGCTCTCGCTGCGCGCCTTCTCGACGGCTGGTACGTTTCTTTCTGTCCCTCGGACTCCTCTCTCACCGCCACCTTCTTCGTGTCTCATCGCTTGTGCTTTCGTCCTTCGCAGCCCCCGTCGACGTCCCCGTGCCGTCGATGGGCGACTCCATCTCCGAGGGTACGGTCGTGGAGTGGCTCAAGGCCCCCGGCGACACTGTGCACGCCGATGACGTGGTCGTCGTGCTCGAGACCGACAAGGTCAGCGTCGACGTCCGCGCGCCCTTCGCCGGCGTCCTCGACTCGCAGCTCGCTGCCATCGACGACAACGTGCTTGTCGGCGCTCCACTTTTCAGAATTATTCAGCAGGACGTGGCTGCTGCGTCCCCTGCCGCCGCCGCCGCTGCCCCCTCTGCTCCGACTGCGGAGCCTGCCGCTGCTCCGGCTGCTGCTGCTGCGTCGTCGTCGGCCGCCGAGCTCGTGACGGTGAACGTGCCGTCAATGGGCGACTCCATCACGGAAGGCACCGTCGTCACGATCCTCAAGAGTACGTTTGCCAGTCGTTGCTTCTCCATGACCAGCTTCTGACTGTCTCGCTGCCTAATTGTCGATGCACATGCAGACGTCGGTGACTTCGTGCGTGCCGATGAGCCCGTGTTGATCGTGGAGACCGACAAGGTCAGCGTCGACGTGAACGCTCCGTTCGCTGGCAAGGTGACGAGCCTCATGACGAAGCTGGAGGAGGTCGTGCAGGTCGGCGCGCCACTGTTTGTGCTCGACAAGGCGTCGGCGCCGGTGGCTGCTGCCCCTGCTGCGGCTCCTGTGGCTGCCGCTCAGCCGGCGGCGTCCAAGCCCGCTGCTCCTGCTGCGCCTGCCGCGGCTGCGGCTCCTGCGAGCGGTTCGCAGCGCTTTAGCCGTCGCGAGATCCGCGTGCAGATGAGCGTGCTCAAGACGCGTGCGGCGCAGCGCCTGAAGGAGTCGCAGAACACGGCGGCCATGCTCTCGACGTTCCAGGAGTGCGACATGGGCAACCTCATCGCGCTTCGTGACGAGCTTGGTGAGAGCTTTGAGAAGACGCACGGCGTCCCGCTCGGCTTCATGTCCATCTTCCTCAAGGCCAGCGCGCTCGCGCTCGAAAAGGTCCCGGCCGTCAACTCGTGTACGTGCACCTGCGCTATTGTCCATCCCCTGTGTGACGGTAGCGTCTGATGCAATGGGATGATGATGATGATAGTCATGGATATGGACGCCAAGGAGATCGTCGCGCATGACTTTGCCGACATTAACGTCGCTGTCGCCTCGGAGAAGGGGTACGTCCCCTAGCAACCTTTCGTCTCCATCTTCGATAGTAGCTGACGTACTGTGTGTGTGTGTGTGTGCAGCATCGTTGTGCCTGTGATCCGCAACGTCGAGAAGAAGAGCGTCGCCGAGATTGAGCAGACGCTGCTGACGCTGAGCCAGCAGGCGCGTGACGGATCGCTCGCGATCGAGGATCTCGCCGGCGGCACGTTCTCCGTGTCCAACAGCGGCGTGCACGGCGGTCTGCTGAGCACGTCCATGCTCACGTCGCCGCAGTCGGCGATCCTCGGCATGCACGGCGTCAAGATGCGCCCGGCGTTCCACAACGGCCAGGTCGTCGCGCGCCCGATGATGTTCCTCTCGCTGACGTACGACCACCGCATCATCGATGGCCGAGAGGGCGTGACGTTCCTCAAGACGATCGCCGAGGCCGTGAGCGACCCGCGCCGCCTCCTGCTCGGCGTCTAAGCAGTCGACACTGCGCGAGAGATCAAGAGACAGAGAGAAAGAAGAGATGCTCATGTTGTGACCGAAATGAATGCAACAACAGCTCTGGTGTTTCAAGAGCCTCGATTGAATAAATATGGTCGCTCGTAGGGCTCGATGTCATGAGGCAGCACTATCTTGACGCAGCCCCAGTGCCTACAGCAAGACAGAGAGAACCAACCAGACCAGGACGTACGCACCATCGGAAGCCGCCATCAGAACCATGACCACACCTCGCGATAGATTGGCCTACAAGGGACTATAGCTGGGAAAGTGAAGACTACGCGAACTCAGTGCCATTACAGTGTGCGAAGGCTGTGGCAGCTAGTTGAAGTTTACCATCACTCTCGCGAGTGGAAGGCGGCAACCATTGCGCGGAACTTGCATCCAAAGCATTTTGTCATTGGAAAACAAGCTGCAGCTGAACGACGGCATGGAAGCACCGATCGGCGACGATAGAGACTACCCCAAGTGGACGGGTTACCAGCGTATCGTGGTCCCTGGCAAGGCACACCCAACTGCGGTATGCGAGGGCTGCGGCAAGCGGATCCAAAGTGCCCAGCCGTCGCACCACCTCATGGCGCATGCATCGATGTGCAGCAAGTTTCCACAGCAAAAGCTGACGACCTTAGCCTTGGCGATACACAAGCCGCCAGAGAAAATCAAGGCAACCCCTCGGAAGCGTTTGGCAGAGTGCTTGGGCGAGGGGTCTTGTTCATGCCCGTGCTGGTGTGGCGGCCGTGAAGATACTCAACGTATCGGTGAGGTGAAGCAGATGCTGCGTCTCGCGCTCACCGCGTTCATCGTCTCCACAGGCAGCCCTTTCAGTTTGGTGGAGAACAAGCGATTCCGAAGATTCATCAAGATGCTGTGCCCAACATTTCGGTTCCCCTCTCGTCACGAAATTCGGCGTCAACTGGACCTTGACAGCAGCGATACATCTATCGACTTCGGCTTATCGCCCAGAGGCGAGTCTGATATCGAACCTTCGTATGAAGAGTAAGCCTAGGTGCTCTAAAGCCTCTGCGTAGTTGCATTTATTCCTCGAAGAAAGAAGCCAAGAAAGCAACCACCGCCAACCACACCAACGCATCGACGACTGCAGAACCTAACACAGACACCACTATAGTTCCAATAAACCAACCTTAATGCAGCTGTACCCAACGCTTGCAAGGCGACCACAGGGCTGTGTCGACTCTCACGAAGAACGAAGATGCTTAGTGGTGAAGTCACGGAGTCTCACCAGCATGAAGCTTTATTTAACCTTAAAGCTTCGTGCTGGTTAGATTAGAATCAGAAATCGCCTTAAAGTTAAGCGATTTCTGATTCTAATCGATGTGGCCCACACACATTAATTTGGTCGCCAAAGTGATGGGGTCCACACTAAACAAGCTCCATACATTAGATCGTTTACGTAAATGGATTCGAATGCCATATATTGTTGTGCCCACCACAGTGATCCAGTCTTGAGCACGCGAAACCAAGATGGTGCTGTTGCCAGGGTCGCCGCGGCCCGTTGCTTCGGAGGATGACGGCATCTACCGCTCGATCTTCCAGCAGCCGCAACTAGAGGTGCCGCCAACGGCGCCGTCGTACGCCTGGTTCGAGTTTCTTCTTCACCCCGACGCCTTGCAGCGACATGTAAGTGGGAGCATCATTTCGTTGGGAGAGTGTTGGGAACCTTACTCCAGCTCATGAATCCGACAGCTCGAGACGTTGCGCCAACAACAGTCACAGGGTGAACATGGTGCGACCTCTGCGATGGAGCTCATCCGCGAGTTTCTCGATCAAGCGCAACTCGTCGCGGACGAAGGCAACGGTCGAAACCATCGCTTCCGGGCATTGCTGGCAGTCGCAGCTCGCGTGGCGCTTCAGATGGAGATATCGCTTGACGATATTGAGCGATCACTTCCAACACATTTCCAACGTTTGTTGTTGGACGGCATCGTCGATCTCGCGGACGCAGAGGCCGAGTCTGCCGATGCCACCTCCGACTCCAACAACAAATCCAACAACTCGGGTTTGCTGCCGCCTCAGTGGGCGCACCTGCTGCACCAACGTTGGACGTTGCGAACGTTGGTGCGCGAATCCAACAACGGGTACCTCACGTCCACGACCAAGCACGACGCCGAAGAACAAATGTCGGGCTTCCAGCTCGCGCTGCACGAGCTCGCACCGCGTCACCTGCAGATCGCGCAGAGCGTGCAGCACACGCTGGCGGAGACGAGCGGATCGCTGCCGTTGGCACTGCAGTTTGACGCGTTCTACGATCTCGCGTGCTACTTTTTCAGCTTCACGGCGTACGAGAAAGCGTACGAGTGCTTCAGTCGCGCGGCGGAGCTCATCGAGACGCCAAGCGACGCTATCAAGGTCGACCAGAGCGTGCGCTCGCGCCTCGAGGGCTACCTCGCGGCGTGTGAAGCGGTCATGGAGGCTCGTTCCAGGGCGGAGCCATCGCCTGCAGACGGACAACAGTCATCGCTGTCATTGCGGCAGCAGATCGACGACTCGCTCACGCGTCACGACTGGGAGTCGGTCGTGGAGCTGCTGCAGACCGAGTTGCTCACGACAGACGAGCTCGCGCGATGTCCGCCAGGTCACCGCGAAAGCGTCGAGCTCCACGCGCTTCGACTGGTCCGCTCCAGAAACGTCGGCAGGTCGAGCCACCGAGTCGCGGAGCGCCCAGACGCGCCAGGTACCGAGGACAACGCATCGACTCGAGCACTGCGTGTCTTCTACAAGCGAGTGGCGATCAGTAACGCGATCACGCGCGTAGTGCGACCGACGAGCAACGACATGGACAACGCGGAGCAAGAGGCGACGAACACGATTGTGCGACTGCTGCAAGAAGATGCACTGGTGCCAGAGGCAGCCGACGTCGTCGAGGATCTCGTTCGCTTCACGCTGCATGTCGCGGTCGCTGTCGCTGGCGACCGAGATCTCGTTCGTTCATCACAAGACGTGAGCGCTGCGATGAGACGTCTCGCGTCGCGCCTGACAAGCGTGTTTCCTTTCATTCCAAGTCTCGAAGGCGTCAGCGACTCGCTGCAGCAGCTCCAAGTGACACCGTCTTCCTCTACGGACGGTGCATCGTCGACTTGGGCGGCGTGGCACGAGCAGCAAAAGTTTCTCCGCGCTCAAAGCTCTCGACAGCGCGCACACTTTCGTGTTGCGAGCGATCTGCAGGGCGCCTTCGAGTTTCCCTCACCACAAGATCAAGAGGCAGCGCTCGCGCTGTTGCGCCACACAGGCGACGCGTTGCCGCTGCCGCCGGCCGACGACCGAGTCACTGCCCGCAACTTGGTACTTTGGCTCGCACTCAACGGCGCGTGGGATGTGCTGACGCAGTGGCGACAACGCGTCGACACCGACGCGAGTCTGGCGCCGCTGCTGGACATGACGCTGGCGACTGGAGCTCTGCGGCAGTACGTATCTTCGACGCTGTCGGCGACGCTCGATCGCCCGAGCAACAGCAGCACTTCCGCAGGAGGAGACGGTGGCGATGTATCAACCGCTGAAACGTTCACGATCACTCGGTGCAATCAACTCGTTCATGACGTGCTCTCTGCACGACGCGCGTTGCTGGGCGAGACCTCGACCGAAGACGACGAGGCGCAAGAGCTGATGTTGGACATGCCGCTCTGGGCACTGGATACGCTTGTCTGCGTCGTCGCGGGGCTTCTACATCGCGCGACGATGCGCAACACCAGCGACCACCGCATCAACTTTGATTTGACGCCGTACGGTGACGTCGCGCTACTCGTGGCGTTTGCGCCGGAGCCCTCAAAGGTGAAGACCGACGTCTCGACAACGGCGCTGCTGAAGACGTGGCTGCTAGATCTCGTGGTGCTCCACGCTCGTGCTGTGCGATGCCTCGTGCGCCGCTGCCCACGAGATCCGCGCTGGCATAGCGCCCGTGCAGACCTTACGCTGCATCCCGTGGTGCGCCTCAAGCAGCCGTCACAATCAGGTACGAGACAGCAAGGGCAAGCGATCTCTTAACCTCTACTTACCCATTGCTCTTCGATGTAGACCCGCGAGCTGCGCTGCGAAGTTACCTCGTGGCGGCCTCGCTGGCGACCAACCATTTTGCGGACGGAACGTCCGTGATCGATATCATCGACCAAGGCTCCCTCGTGCGACTGGTGAGGCGCAACACCCTTATACTCCCATATCCCAAGAAGAAGATTGACTGACTTGTGATCTCTATGTACTTGCAGAGCCAGTGCCTCGTCAAGGTCGGTGCGCATGTGCCAGCCGCGGTAATCTACCAGTGCTTTGCGCCAGAGGAAGTCAAGTACGGCCTTCGCATCCTGCAGCTCTCGCCCGAATCCCACGACCCAGCGTTCTTTCAGTACTTCTGGGAGGTGAGTTCTTTGTTGCATTGGAGACTGGTTGCCATGGGGAGACTGAACTGTGTGATGCAGATGCCGTTCCTGGAGCTGCTCGTGCATCTTCACTCGCATCCCAAGCACTCGAATGAACGGTACGTCAACGGGTACTCAATATCTCGTTTCATTCGCGTTCCTAACCGTTGTTTGTAACAGCCACGTCACGTTGTTGACACACTTGATCCAATCACCCGAATTGAACAACTCCAACCCCGTGGCTATGCAGAAAGAGGTCGAGCAGCGGATCCTGCGTTGCTATTTCAGGGATTTGTGCCGCATTTATTTGGGGTGAGAAGATTCGTTTAAACACACTTTAGAGCGTTTTCCGCGGCGATCTGTGGCTCTGACGTCATCGAACACGGTCGAATAACCACTGTGGGACGCCTGCTGCACGGATTTCGCTGTGGTCAATCACCAGCACAATCCAGTTCAACCTCATGGCCCAATCATATCGCTCCATCATTAGCCAAACGACCAATCACTGCGTTGCCTCCGTTTTCTTGACTGTGGATCTTGGTCCCCACCATCCATCCACAAGCAGCGTCCACTCGGCACCACAAGCGAGCGGCTCCATGGCGACGTCCACTTTCGAATTCTCCTTCGATCCCCCAAGACGTCAAGCTCTCTCTCTCCACTGGTAGCGTCTCTTTTTCCATATGACTGCATTGGATCTACGCTCGTAGATATATATGCATGCATGTCTAGTTGTGTGTCGTCAATCGCATTGACTAACCGACATCCAGCGAGGGGTGCCACGCGCATTCATGGACGAGTTCCATGCGTTGACTGGCTGAGATTATACCCTTAGAACCTGATCCGGCTAGCACCGGCGGAGGGACTGCTGTAATGACCATTGTGTGGTGTTGGCGCTCTTGGTGTCGCGCGCGTATGCAGCTACGATGATGCACTCGGTTCTCAAGACTCTCTCGACGACGTCGCGTGTGGCGGCTACCCGTTCGTTTGCCACCGTTGGCCCGCACGCCAAGCTCGTGCGTGCTGGCAGCGCGCAGGCGCCGTCGGCGGAATGGAAGCAGGAGCAGGAGGCGCGCAAGACGCCGTTCGACGACTACTCGTTCGCGTACGTCTCGGGCGCGTGGCGTCACGAGTCCGAATGGGTATTTATCAAGCGCGATTCTCGTTTTTCAACAGGCCTGTCAAGGAAGCTGAAGTTTCGCGTGAGATGACGACGCGCTACATGAAGGACATGTACGACTTTGCCGACAGTGATGTTATCATCGCTGGCGCTGGATCGGCCGGTCTTGTCGCGGCCTACGAGCTGTCGAAGCACCCGAGCGTCCGCGTCGCTCTCATTGAGCAGAGCGTCGCGCCTGGCGGTGGCGCGTGGCTGGGTGGTCAGCTCTTCTCCTCGATGATCGTGCGCAAGCCGGCTGACGCGTTCCTCGACGAGCTGGAGATCCCGTACGAAGAGAAGGAGCACCACGTCGTGATTAAGCATGCCGCCCTTTTCACGTCGACGGTCATGTCGAAGCTTCTTCGTGCGCCTAACGTCAAGCTCTTCAACGCCACCGCCATTGAAGATCTGATTGTCAAGCAGGGTCGCGTCGCTGGTGTCGTAACCAACTGGACGCTGGTGACGCTGAACCACGGCACGCAGAGCTGCATGGACCCCAACGTCATGGAAGGCAAGGTGCTCATCAGCGCGTGTGGTCACGACGGTCCGATGGGCGCCTCGGGTGTCAAGCGTCTGCAGAACATCGGCATGGTCGACTATGTCCCTGGTATGGGCTGCCTCGATATGGGCACCGCTGAGGATGCCATCGTCCGTGGCACCAAGGAGATCGTCCCGGGTATGATCGTCGCCGGTATGGAGGTCGCTGAGCTCGAGGGAGCTCCTCGCATGGTATGTTGTTTCGCTTTGCTCACGTTCAAGATGCAGCGCCATTGACGTCTTTTGCTTTTGGTGTACAGGGCCCCACGTTCGGCGCGATGATGATCTCGGGTCAGAAGGCCGCGCACCTGGCGCTCGAGTCGCTGGGCATCAAGAGCAACATCCAGGTCCCGATTCTCGGTGACTCGGAGGCCATGGCCGCGTAAACCGCGACACAGCTGCATGACGTCGTCGTCTGTGTGCCGTGTCGCGTTGGTTTATGTGGAGCCGAGAGCGTGTCTCCTGCCTATTCACTCTTGACAATCAGCCAAATACATTTGCTCCGATTCCAGCACAACCATCACGCCACCGTATCTCTTCTTCTTCCTCTCGCTCACTGAATCACGCTGTATCCGCCATGCGATGAAGCATAGTTTGGTCGCGTCCCAATTTAAGATGCTCGGACTCGCGTGTCCATCTTTGGCACTCGCCGGTCGATGCGCATGATCTGATCGCAGCTCAGCAGCTCTGTGAAGCCTTCGCGCCGCGACAGCAGGACCGATCGACGCTCTCTGTGGCTTCTTTCACTCCGCGTGCCTCGTCGCCAGCACCACGATGGCGTCGTCCTCCGTCTCCAAGAACCCGCTGCTCGGGGCGTCCACGTATGACCCTCGGCCCAAGAACCACCTCAAGCCGCAGCGCTTCAAGATCGTCGAGAGCAAGCTGCTGCTCGACTCGACGCTGCCGCGTACGAACCCGCTCATGACGCGGCTCGACGTGCGCGACCCCGACCGCTTCGACACGACCGCAAGCGACATCGGTCGGCTCGACACCGCCATCGAAGAGAGCAAGTTTGCACCTCAAAACGTCGGCAAGGTGAGCTGTTGATGCTGCCCGCCTCCTGTCGATGAACGACGACTGACTGATGAATGGACGATGCTGTAGGTGCTTCGCTTCTACACGTTCTTCCTCGAGACTGTGGACGAGAGCAACCTCGAGGTCGTGCGGCTCCGCAAGAACGTGCTGTTCCACCACCTCGCCGACAACACGTTCGAGATCCTCGAGCCGCGGACGCCCAACAGTGGAATCCCGCAGGGCACGTTCCTCAAGCGCTGCCGTCTGACAAAGCCCGACGGCACGACGCCGTACGGCCCCGAGGACCTGCACATCGGCATGGACTTCCCGATCTTTGGCCGCACGTTCAAGCTGTACGACTGTGACGCGTTCACGAAGCACTACTACAGTGAGCGGGGCGTGGACGTCGGGACGCCGATCGACATCCCCAAGGACGAGTACACGATGACGCGCGAGCAGATCACGCGGCTCTGCGGCGGCGACCACGACAAGTTCTACGGCAAGATCCGGTACCCGCTCAAGACGTACATGGAGGCGTCGCTGGGAAACCCGATCCGGTCGCGGCTGCAAAGCGAGAAGAAGCGCAAGTTTCTGGCCAACAACCGCAAGGTGCTGTCCTTCAACTGCGAGTACGACGTGCGCGACCAGTTGTACGGCGACCTCATGGCGTACACGCTCAACTACTACCTCGAGGACGACACGATCGAGATCAAGGAGGTGATCAAGCCCAACTCGGGCCGCGATCCGTTCCCACTGCTGCTGAAGCGCGGTCGTCTGCTCAAGAACTGGAAGCAATCGCTCGTGGACGAGCAGGACCGAGGCGTCGAGGAGCCGACGCCCCACGACAGCTACTACAACGAGGAAGACCTCTTCGTTGGTGCAGTGCTCACCGTCTTTGGCCGCGCCATGAAACTCGTGGACGCAGACCCGTTCACGCGTGACTACTATGCGCTGGCGTGGGGCCGAGAGCTCGCTGCGCCAATGTACACGATCGTCGAGACGCCGGCGTTTGTCAAGCCCGATCCGCCGCCGTACAACGGCTACGGCACGGAGGAGGACTCACTCGGGTCGTGCCACATGCTCGTGCCCAAGCCACCGAAGAAAGACTTCAAGAAGATGGCGCAGTTCGACCGCATGCTGCTGCGTTTCGCTGCGCGCATGATCTCGACGCGCAAGGAACAAGCGCAGCGGCGCTTCGTGATCACATATTTCCTCACGGACGACACCATGTACATCTACGAGCCGGAGCAGCGGAACTCGGGCGTCGTGAACGGCAAGTTCCTCGAGCGTGGCGCGTACAAACGCCCGGACGGCGCCAAGTACACGTTCTTTGACTTTGTCATCGGCGCGGAACTCGTGTTCAACGGCTTCCGATTCGAGATTCTCGACTGCGACGAGTACACCAAGAAGTTTCTCGCATCGTAGGACACAGATATTCACACATGTGCATCATACAATCATCAACACGCCAACATATTACCGAGAGAGAGAGAGAGAGAGAGAGAGAGAGAGAGAGAGAGAGCGAGAGAGAGATCCGTTGCACATACCGGTCATCAGGCCTGCACAAAGTGAATACCAGTGGGAAATTAATTCCAATGGCCGGTATTCAATAATTTATTCAACAGCCCGTAATTACATTCGGAATATTGCCTAAGGTAGTAGATTTCGACAAAAGCGAATGAATGGCTCTGGAGACATTGCTGGTGGCTCTGTGTCAGCCTCGAACGGCTATTCAACATGGGGCGTGTCTGCTTCCATTCACGAACATTCGTTGAATTTCAGAGTCCTCTCACACGAAGCCGAAGACGCAACAAAGCCACTTGACAATGAGCCTGCCCAACGAGACCGTTTGCCGCGCTTTGTTTACGCGTGTGGATAAAATTTTACATCGTTGCAATCTCTGCAATCAAGACAAGAAGAAGCACAACGGTTGGAGCAATTTGTTGCAACATTTGCGTTCGAAGCATCCCAATTACATGGAGCTAGCACGTGAGATCGTGCGCCAAGACAATCCATTGCGTGTGGACATGATTCCACCATCGACTATCGACATCTACCGTTGGATTGAATGGATTGTAATGGAGCATCTTCCGCTCTCGTTTTGTGAGAGGCCACTGGTTCGGAAGAATGTAGTGATGAAGTCCATTTCACGTGGATCGCTATCTAAGTACATCGGTGAGCTCTACATCCATGTGCGAGACAAGGTGATTGCCGCGCTTCCCGAACGGTTTGGACTAGTACTAGATGGATGGACCAGCGGAGGACGACACTATGTAGCAATTTTCGCGGTGTTCAACGACGTGTCTGTCACCTACATCCCTCCAGCAGCCGCAACTAGACGAGCCAGTGGTGTTGATTATGATCCGTCTATTGAGTGTATGACTCGTCGCCATGTTCTCCTCTCGTTTTGCCCTCTGGTTGATGAGGAAGACATGTCTGCACAAAGTCTCTACGATCTGATTGCGGATGTCCTTTCAACTTTCAAGAAGCCATGGAGTACTGTGGTCTGCATGACCGCAGACAACTGCTCAGTCAACCAAGCGATTGGACGAAAAGTTGGTGCGATTCCTCTGATTGGCTGTGCGAGTCACAGGTTCAACCTCGCAATGAAGGACTTTTTGTCAGGTTTTGAAGATTTGATTTCCAAAATTCACGTTTTGATGAAGCGTCTTTCATCCATCAAGGGTCGTGCTGTCCTAAGGAAGGTGACGCATCTTGCACCAGTGATGCGCAATGAGACGCGTTGGTCCAGCACGGCGGCCATGGTCGGCCGTTTTGCCGAGCTTGTTCCTGCTCTACATCGCCTCGACCACGAGTCGATGCAGCAAGCGGAGCTGATCCCGCTCATGCTCAGTGCCGCCGATGTTGACAAGGCGCGGCACCTCAACGAAACCCTTCAAGGTCTCGACGAGGTCACCCGTGCCCTCCAGGATCCGACTCTCACGCTGTCAGGAGTGCGCGCACTGTTCGACGCGGTGCTGGCACGATTCCCAAGCCTCGAGAGTCGGTTGGGAACACGGGCGGCAATAGTCAACAATGCTACTATGGAACTCGGCTTAGTGAAAATGATGCGTGGTGAGAAACTCGCAGCGGCCGAGTCGGTGGAATGTGAGCGTTTTCGATCCCCTCGCGTGAGCGCAATGCGTTCAGCAGACACGAGCGACTCGCTTCTCGCCGCTGCCTTCAAGCGCCGGAAGCTCGTGTCCGCGCACCAGTTCGACGACACTCGGTGGGTGCCACCGACGTCGAACGAGTGCGAGCGGTTCTTTTCGGTCGCGAAATTCGTTCTCTCAGACAATCGAAAGGCGATGAGCATTGACACGCTCGAGTTCCTCCTTTTCCTGAACTACAATCGATATCTCTGGTCTGCTCAAGATGTACATGCAATCCTGAGTCATCACTCCACTGAATAACTCACACTATTCAATAATTTATTCGTCTTCATCTCTCCGAGTGAATGAATTAAAAACGCAATTGTGCGCACCCCTGCCGGTCATCGCATCTTCATTTGCGCATGGGGTTCGTTGTGGGGTGACGCATGTGCAAATAATTTCTCAAATGCAATACTTTCTTCCACAAATTAACCAATCTAGTCCCCTGTGAAGCGACGTCCTGCAACTTCAACATGCGGGCATGGCCGCCATGAAGGCGTCGCCTTCCTCTCCACGCAATGCGCAGCTCCCAGTGCCATGCGCTGTCCCTCGATCCCGCGGCTCCAAGACCAAACGAGTGCTGCATCTAGCGCCTCTGACATCGGAGCCCCCGCTGCCGATCGAGGCGTTGCGGGCGTCGGACGATCGCTGCGAGCCAGACGCGCTCTCGCTCTCGCCGTCGCATCGATTCTCACGGCTGCTCACGCTCGCGCAGCTCGCAGAGACCCACGTCCACGAGCTTCACCACGGCGCGTTCGTGCGTCGCAGCCAGCAGCGATGGATTGCCTTCGAGTATCCACCCGTTGGCGCGGAGAGCGACGCTGCGCGTGCGTGGAGAGTCAGTCGCGAGACCGCCGCGCTCGTGCTGCAGAGCGCATGGCGCCGCGCCGTCGCGGCGCGTCTGCGACGCCAAAAGGTACGTGCTGTGTGGACGGAACAGACGCAAGTCGCCGCCTGGATCTGTCGCGATCTTGAGCATCTTCGCGAGCTGTGGGCGCGGCTTCAACCGCAGGTGCTGCATGAGCCCCCAGCCCACGTCCTTCAGCGCGTCTCTGTCTTCCTTCGCTCAAGCGACAAGCGACTCGATGGGCTGTGCTTTCATTTCCCAGCACGCGTGATCACTACGTGGCTTCGATTCGAGTGCACGCGGCGTCGCGCGCGGTTTCTTCGGCGGCCACCAGCGATTCTCAACGCCATCGACCTTCCCGTACGACGCTCGCGGCGGTTGCTCATGGCAATTCGGCGACAGGTCGCCGAGACGGCAGCGTTGAGTCTCCAGTGCCGCGTGCGCCAACGGCTCGCGCGATGGCGGATGCTTCGACTGCTTGCCAAGCGCCGGAGCTACCTTGCAGCCATTCGACTTCAGACGTTCCATCGTGCATGTGCCGCTCGACGACGCCTACGCTTCCTGCGCTGTCGCCGCGCTGCGATCCGCATCCAGTGCTGCTGGCGCTGCCATGTCGCAAGACAGCGAGTAACGTTCGCAAGGATCTCTCGCTCTGCCCGACAATGCATCGCGACAGTCATGCTTTGTGCCGTGGCGCAGGCCGCAGACAAGGTCATCGAGCGGGCTGCTTTGCGTCTACAGACGGCGTTTCGCGCGCATCGCGCGCATCTTTTTATTCGCGGGCTCGTGCGGCAGCGGGAGCAGACGCGTTGGCAGCGGAATCCGTCCAAGGGCTTCATGTTGTTCGATAAGGCGCTGTACTCACAAGCCGCCGTGTATCTCGAGCGGTGTCTTCGTGAAGGAATACTCCAGGACGTCCCACCAGCGGCGCTAAGCTCGGCTGCTTTTGTTCATAGTACCAAGCCAAAGACTGGAATGACGGCGGCGCTCCCCACGGGCTCGCGACTGTCGTTCAGCTTCAGTGCGACGCCAAGCGACAACCGATCCGGCTCGGTGTTCCTCAGTCTCCAACAGCAAGAAATTATGAGATCTCGGGCAGCGCAGCTGAAGTTCTGGTTGGCATTCACGCTCTCGCATTTCTACTCGTACGAAGCCACTGGCGACTTCCTTCACCTTCAGCAAGCGCGTCGCGGGTGCGAGTCGTTCCTCCAGTTCGAGGCATCCATCGATTCTCATTCCACGCTGGCGTTCGCATCGGAGACTCGCAGCCTCGTGCGTTCACACATTCGATTTCGTCTTGTGCAGTGCATGTACTGGGATGTGAGCGGTGCCGGGAAGCAACACAGGATGAGGGCATTGGACTGTTGCGTCGAACTGCTGGACGAGCTCGAGGTGTCGGCCGTTGGACTTGGCGCAAGCGCACAGAAGCAGCTCCAGGACTGGCGCGTCGAGCTTCACATGATCGCAGCGATGCTGTTCTTCGAAATACACGAGATTGACCTCTGCATCGCGCACGTGGAGAACGTGCTGGCTGCACTCCCCCATGTCAAGTACGATCAAGAGGCAGTGCAGTTTCTTCTCGTACTGCTGCTGATGCGGCGAGATGCCGCATCTCGAAAAGACCGTGATTCTCCTATTGAGCTGGAAGACGAACAAGACGCAGAAGAAGAAGAAGAAGGCAATGAAGACGACGGGCAGGACGAGCGACGCGCAGAGGCGTTACTGCGGCAGATCTACCGGCGGCTAGAACTCGAAGGAGGCGTCGGCTTCGTACATCACCAGCTCTCCGAGACCCCCGAGCGCTTCCTCAAGCACGCTCCTTTGGGGACTTTTCTTCTTCGCATGGAGGCTCCGGACAAAGTGACTCTCCATGTTAAACGCGGAGAGACGCCGCTGAAGGTGTCACCACTGCGCATCGATCGCAGCAATGACGAGTTCACGTGCAAGAAAGTGCCTAACGCCAGAGATTTCAGCCTCCACGGTCTCATCCGAAAGCTGCCGTTCATCTCCTTTGAATGTGGCGTGCGTGAGACTCGTCCTGGCGCAGCGTTGCACCGGCGACTTCAACACCACGTCGCTCGCATTGATCGCCACGACCGCCGCTACGCTGCGCTGATCGACTGGAACGCGTGGCGCGATCGACTGCGTGCCAACCGAAAAGCCTGGCGCTACACGCGTCGCAACGAGGTCTGGAGCACGCTTTGCTGGCGGGCCGCGCGCTCATTATCGTTGAACCGAGCGTTTACGTTCAGTGAGTTGTTGGCCAAAGAAGCACTCGATTACTCGCGGGACCGCACACATCGAGCCGAGCTCGCGCTGTTGTTGGCGCAGGCTGCGATGCACACGCATCGACATCGAGCCGCAACGCTCGCAATGAAGCTAGTCACGATCGAGGCACAAGAAGACTTGGCAAGCTGTGTCCCAAGTTACCATGCGCTGCGTCGCGCGTGGTCTCGCGACGTCGCTGTGTCTAGCCTCGAGTCCTTTGCGACTCGAGTCGAGCGCACAACTAAACTAGAGCGCATGAGCCTCCGCGCCTGGACGTTCGACAGCCTCGCGACGACGCTGCGTGGCCGGCCCTTTTGTGAGGCGCTATTGCTGCAAAAGGTGCTGAGCGAGCAGACGCCAGACGCCGCGGACACTGCGTTTCTGCGGTCTCTGCTGCGTGCGCACGTGCGAAGCTTTGTGCTCTCAAGCAGCAGTGAGCAGCTACATCTCACGCTTGCGCAAGGTGCCATTAAGCGAATCTACGAGCGCTTCGAGGCGCCACTCAGTGTCGGCTCTGAGGAAGACGAGCTCGCGCTTGTACTGCAGCGACACCTCTCAAAAGAAAACAGCCAGAGCCACCGTCGGCGTCGAGTGTTCGGTCTTGACGTGCTCCTTATATCCTGGCACCGAATGCCGTTCCAGCTTTGCTTCGAGATCGCAGAAGTCTACTATCGGTGCGTTGACACAGCACCAGACGCCAGTGCGCGCCGCATCGATATGTACGAGAGTCTCTACGGTCGACTACGCGGACTGCGGCCACGTAACTGGGCGTACAGCGCTTACGAGGAGCTTTTCCTGTTGCGACTCGCGTTTCTTCATGCGCAACACGCGATGACCGTTGTCGAAGATAGCACTGGAAATGATGATCGGATCGACAAACTACGAAGTGCGGTCGCGGCGATGGACGAGCTCATCGCGTTGCGGCGCATGCGTCTGCTCGCGACTCGCTCGACGCCGCTGCTCAAGAAAATCATCTGGCCGTGTCGTCTGCGGCTGCCAATCACTCACTCATTCGCCGAGCTCTCGTTTCTCCGTGGTGTACTGCAGGAGCTACTGGACGACGCCAAGCAACGAGCACCTGGTCAGCGCAAGTGCTGGCGTGACTATGATGAATTGCACCGGGAGTTGTTGGACATGGTTCTGGCCGAGCAGGCAACCGAGAGTCTCGACGATCAGCGGCGACCGCGGCAGGCACTCGCACTCAAAGGCGTGCGCGTTTTTGTCGGTGAAGCGAGCGACGTCGGGTTCCGCGACCTGCTCCATAGTCAACCAGTCGTTGTCGTGCAGTGCGAGGGCGTCACACGAACGACACAGCAGCCGCCAACGTGGACTAGTCTCGCGCCCGCGTGGAGCGAGCACGTGGAAATCGACGTTGCATCCCCGAAAGCGCGGATCGTCGTGACGCTCCAGAACCGCTCACGACGACGTCGACTCGCAGCCGAAGTCGAGATCATCGGAAGGATCGAGGTCTCAGCAGACGACGTGCTGCGCCACGCGCTCAAGTACGCAGCAGCCAAGATGTATGATCTCATTCCTCAGGACGCACTCTCGACGCGACGGCCTCGTCTCCGGCTCAGCTTCTGCCCGATGCTCAAGCCACGCGATGACACTGTTGGGCGTGCAGACAATGAGAAGGCTCGTAAGAAGAAGGAGAAGAAGACGATGTGGTACGGCGCGTGGAGTCTCACAGACATGCAGCAAAACCTACAGGGGGATTTGCGCGCATTTGTGCAGTCTCCATGGGTCTGGCGGCAACTCGGACATCGCTGGCTGCAAGAAAAAGATTTCGCTGTGGCTGCATGGCTTCTTCATCGAGCTGTGACGACCTGCACACGCGTGGATGACGCAGAGCACGCGCTCGATCTCATAGGGCTCGCGACGTGCTACCGAGCGACGATGACCAGCGGTAGACGGGTGTACACGACGCCGCTGTTGCAACAAGCCTTCTCCGTTTTGTCTGCATTAATGCACGGCGATGGAGACAATGCGTCGCTAAAGAAGCACCTAAATCAAGTCTCTACGTGGCTGAGTGAAGACACACAAGAGGACGAGCACACGGGTCCGTTGGCGCGCGAGCTGGCGAAGTTAGTGCCAGCATCATCGCACTGGGTGCGACTCACCAGCCCCGACGGCTGCCAAATGCTCTTCTTCAATCAGGACGCGTACTCGATTTTTACCGGCGTCGAAGGTGAGTCGCATCTACAGGAACCGCTCGAATACGAAGCCTCCAGGGATACAGGATTGGTAACTCTAGTCCGTCACGATGTCGAGGGCTTACTGTTGATGCCTTCTGCCATGAAGGCTCGCGTTCGACATTACTGCATCGAGCAACAGCAGCGTCATGCAAACGATCCATTCCGATGGGTTGCCGTGTTCAACGAGCACTCACATGAGGTGCAGTTCGCAAGCATCAGTGGCTTCTGTCTCGAGTTGCAGCGTTCCACGCCCCCAACGTATGCGGCTAATGTCGACGAGAGGACGATGTACTGTGTGCTCGTGCTACAAGACGCTGTTCGGCGATTTCTCAGGCGACGGCAGCGGCAGCGCAAACTTCGCGGTCTTTTTCGCACAGTCGCATGGTTCGCTTTCGAGCTGTTGGCTGCGCGGCGGCGCCTCCACGAACGCGCAGAGCTTCGACGCAAGCGTGCCCTCAACTGTTTGCATGTCGTCGTGGAGCGAGCGCGTGGATTGCGCGTCATGGACCTCGTGAGTAGCGATCCGTTCGTGGCTATCGAGCTTGTTGATGTCACCGGGGAGATAATTGCGAAGGGTGAGACGGGTGTTCGCCGTGCGACTGTGAATCCAAAATGGGAAGAGGAGTTTGAGCTTCACTACGAGTACGCAGTACACGAGCGACATCTCAAGAGCAAGCATGTAGAAGTCACGAGACTGAGGTTCATTGTGAAAGACCACGATGTCGTCACTGTGCTCAAGGACGAGATTCCACTGGATGTGTCGCCGTCTGGAGTTGAAGACGGACAGCCACAGGACAAAGAGAAGGAGGAGGAGAAAAAGAAGAAAAAGAAGAACGAGACACACGACTTTCTGGGGTTGGCGGTCGTACCCGTTGATGGCCTCGAGCACGGCCGCTGCGTCACAGCGGAATTGCCACTGATGGACGAGGACGGCTACGAGTCTCCACGGTCACGAGGGACGCTCACCATCACAGTACATTGGAAGCACTTGAGTGAGACGCGGGCCAAGGGATGGGATCGACGGCACGCAGTGACGCCTGATCTTCTCATTCGAGGCCGTCGGCGTCCGCGGCCGAAGCCACAGTTCCAGGTACATACAACTCTATTTGCTCAGGTTGTGGCGGCGACAGAGGCGCTTGTGCACGCCATGGCGGAAAGTCTGATATTCCTCGAGCAACTCGTGCGGCTTTACCGCCGACTGGTGGTCGCCCAGCGGGCCGGTCGAACCGCTGAAGAAGCCAAGCTATTGGAGCGTCGGCTACACAGTATCATGCTAACACAGTTTCCCAGCAAGCGACGGGAACTCTTGGAAAGAGCAGTGGCCTGCGAATCGTGTGTGACTGCGCTGCAAGCAGCGTTGCTGGAGGTGATCGCGGATTATGTGGAAGGCTGCGACCCTGACACCACGACCAAGCATCAAGGCACAATCAACGCCGCAGCTGAGGCACTAAAGGCTGCGAGTGGCATCCTTACCCGTTGCCATGCCGCCGGGAAGGAGGACGAAACGGCGCAGTTTGAGATGGAGTACCCAGTCATCCGCTTCCCCGTGGACGCGAGCAGCATGCTTGACGTTCGCTTGTTGCTGCCGTTGTGGCGACGTGGAGTCGTCTCTTTGATCGCGCAGTTCTTGGAGGACGCTCCGTTGTATGGCGAAGCCGGCGGTGAGCTCGTTGCCATCGAGCAGATGGAGAGTCTCGCACTTCAGGTGAGCAGCAGACCCGAGTCGAGAGGTGGAGGTCCACGTGGCACGACACCGGTGACCGAGTCGCCTGCCGCCAACCCGGTCTCACGACCGACAACGCCTCTCGCACGGGCTGTAACGCGGCAACTGCACCAACAGCAACGTCGTCGATCGATGGGAAGCGGACAACTCCAAGCCAGAATGCAGCAGTCGCTCGACGTCTCGAGCGTATCGAGAAGGAGAAGCGACGTCGACAGCAGCGAGGCAAGTGAGCAAAACCACCACGTCATGTTGCTGCGATATCTCTACTGTCGCTGCTCATAAACGCGGCGCAAGTGGCGACGTAGCGCGCCGTCAAAGTCCTCGAGCTCCTTGTAGGACGGGAAGTAGTTGACGTCAATGACGAAGAACTCGCGCGTCGCGTCCGACACGATGACATCAAATCCGAACAGCGACAGCCTCAGCTCTTCGCGGATGCGCTGTCCAATCGCACGCACAGCCTCGAAGATTGTCTCCTGCGACAGAGAAGCATTCGTCGCCGACGAAGACGACGAAGACGCGGTCGACGAGCCAGCATCAAAGTCTTGAGCTGTCGGATACTGCTCCTGCGTGTTGAAGGCGAGGCTTCGTGTGTCACCCGCGCGAAGATTCGGTAGCGATCGGCGCTCAGCGACGTTGATGATCTCGCCAAGCACGTAGCCCTTGAACAGACGCCCGCTGTGGTTGATAAACTCCTGCTCACAATTTCATTTCAAGTCTCAGTCGTGATCAACACACTGGTCAAGAGTTTGGCAGCACGCACCTGGTAAATGACAGGGAAATCAAGTTGCTGAAGATCCGACCGCTTTGTGATCACCGTCATCATGTGCGAGCGATCCGTTGCTACAGGCAACAACGGTGAATTCAGATATTGAAGAGAGAGGGAGAGAGAGGGATATACAGAGATCGAGAAATGGCTAGCGACGCACCACAGGCCTCAACCGACTTGCAGATCAATGGCAGTGCCGTCTCCCCCGCGTCTACCGCCGTCACCAGCGCCTGAAAGTCCGTCGGCGAGTGCACGACGCGAAACGGTGGCACGTTGAACGCGACACCGCCCGCACGAGACGACTGCTGGAGGCGCTGCAGCATGCGGCACGCGTCGTGGCGGTCGGTTAGCAGCTGCACGCTGTCGATCGGATCCACGATCGCGACCTCTGGGTGCTGCGCCGCGTACTCTGTCATCAGCGCCAGGCGCCTCGCAGCGGCGTCGTCCCCGAGTCGAGCGAAGACCATCTCGTGCGCGAGCTTGTGGAGCACGACGTGCAGCGAGCCATACTTGCTTGCGATGTCCTGCGGCGAGCGCAGCGCGTCGTCGTGCAGATCGATCAACACGAAGCGCACGCCGTCGCGGTGCTCGTGCAGCACGTTGCGCAGATGCCCGATCTTCTTGGCAGGGAAGATGACGCCGACGACGAGCTCCATGTTCATCTCGACAGGGAATGTTCCAACGTTCCCGTTCCAAGGTTCGGTCCCGAATGTAACAGCGAATGTCCCTTGTGCTGTATTTTAGCCAATCAAGAGGAAGCATGTCAGATTGAAGTTGCCCTTGTGGCTGCCGATGCAGAAGAATGAGAAGATGAATATGAAGGCGATGGCATTCCGATGGTGACGCTACTGTATGCGTCTCTCTATGATGCCAAGCAGCCAGCGGTGGATGATGACATGTCGCGTCGACGCTGCTTCGCTCTCGAGTGCTCGCAGCAGCTCCAGACTCCACGACGTCCCGGTGCTGTCGTACAGCAGCGCCAGCGTCTCCATGTATCCATAGCGAATGCAGACCGTCAGACACTTTGGCACTGGCGGCTGAAGAGTCGACAGCGTGGCGCCGCTCTGTAACAGGTATCGAGCGACGTCTACGCGTCCAAACTCGACGGCGGCTTCGAGCGCTGGCGAGAGACTCGCGATCGCACTGCGGTGCTGTTCATGGAGATCCCTCACGATTCGCTCGACGCCGTGACACGCCGCGGCAGCGAGAAGACGAGTCACAGTCGTCGATGGTTCAAGTGCCCAATCATGGGGAGAGATGCAATCCCACAACCAGTACGCGACGGTGACAGCCCTGCGTTGACGCCACCCACGCGTCTGCTGCTCTTCGTCTTCGCTGCAGTACGCGTCGCTCTCCAGTTGGCGCACCAAGACGCCGACCAACGCCTCTCGGTCATCACCAACGAGGGAGTGCTCCAGCAGCCATTTACACACATTTAGATGGCCGTTTGCCGCAGCAGCATCAAGCGCATGTATCGACTCCGGCGCGATGCCCCAGTCATCGTGGAGGTACTGCAGCATCTCGAGGTGTCCAGCTTTCGCAGCTGCGATGCAGGCGTGTGCAGTCAATGCACTGGCAACAGTCGTGGGCGACACGCGGTCAAGTACCCACTGCAGCACGTACAAACGCCCCGACTCGACCGCCGAGCGAACCATCGACGACGACTTGACACACGTCTGTTGGTCGGCTTCCCATAGATACTCGCAGACATTGAGATGACCCCCTCGGAGCGCGGAGTCGACGATGAACGGAGAGAGGCTGCCAGTCACGCTGCCAAAGCAACGGTCGCGGTGTCGCCAAAGCAGCTTGACGGCTTCCAACGCGCCGTCCTGACACGCAAGTGACAGGGCGATCTCGAAGATGGTCTCGGACGGCTCGTACTGTAGCTCTTCATAAATGAACGCGAGGAGCTCATGGTGTCCGCGCGCCGCCTGACGGAAGACTGTCCCAAGGTCCACTGCCATGGGGAACCGTGTCAGCAGCCAACGAACCGTCTCGCATTCGCTTCGTTCCACTGCTTGCGTCGACAGTCGGACGACCGGGTCGTGGACCCATCCCAGCGAGAGCAGCCACTCGATACAGTCTCGGTGACCGCCTTCGATCGCTGCAACGAGAAGCGCACAGCCATGCTCATGCGGCTCTCGCATCGCATGGATGACGGATTGAAGTGCATCGAGGTGACCGTGCCTTGCTGCTGCCTTCGCGGCATCCGTCAGCTCTGCGTCGCTCTGTTGACCAGGAGCTAGGAGCGGACACAGCAGATCAAGATCCCCTACAGCCGCTGCTGACAAGACCGCGATAGAGGACGGCATGCGCTTCGCCATATACGCGATTATCCAGCGGACGACAACAGCGTATCCCAGACGCGCGGCACTGGAGACGGCAGTACAGAGCCTGTGGTCCAGCACCACCGGTTGGACAATGTCATGATGGGGCTGCGATGCCACGACGCGTTGTAGCCAACGCACGTCTCCGGATCGCGCGGCTCGGGAGACGCCGCAAGTCGGCGACGCGTCCAGGAAGCTGCTGACGAGATGAGCGAGTGCGTGCGTGCCTCCGTCACTGTCACGCAGACGAGAGTGACGGGAGAAGAGCGACTGCACGACCGTCAACGGAGCCACCAGCGGCGCCATACTGAAGAGACTCTCGTCACATGAAAAACTCGACCCGACTTGTGACTGTTTGACTCAGACAGTGACTCAGACATCCCGTGTAATTACGAGAGCACCCCAAATTAGGAACACTGTCCTATTTGGGGAACTCACCCATCAAAGTCCAAAGGAATGGTGTACACGATATTTTTCTTGCTATTTGTATGACATACAAAAGCTAGTACAAGTAATTGTAACTGACAGCAACTGAAATACACTTCTCTTTTCGACGACTACCAGTTCTTCGGTCCAAGCGAACATCATGCACTCACAGGTTATGAGCCCAAGCTCTACCTCAAGCGACACCTTCCCTCGCCTCACAGGCGCTGGGAACTTCGACGTATGGAAATCCCGTGTGTGCGCTGCACTCAACGGCAAGAACCTTCTCGGCTTCATCAAGTTCGAGAACTACGATGGCCGCTCGGACGGTGACTCCGACCTCAGCGACGACTCCGATGTCGACGTTGTTGAACCCCCCAAGTCGCCCGAGTCGCAAGTGATCGATGGCATCGACTTCGGGCCTAGTGACTCGGAGCTTGATCCATCGGCGACGCCGCGAGATGGTGAGTCGGACGACACCAGTCACTCCAAGCCTAGCGATCCTCCCAAGGTGCGCAGCTTCGCTGACACCAAGGAGAGAAAGGCACGCAAGAAGGCGAGAGCGATTCGAACGAACGCACGCCACCTCAGACGCCAAGAAGCGCAGACGTTCGCATTCCTGCTCAAGACGATGGACAACACGCATATCCGTCTTGTCAAGGACAAGGAGACAGCGTATGCAGTGTTCCAGACGATCTGCTCCAAGTATGAAGGCGTCGAAGCGCACGGGAACCCATACATGATCATGAGTTTCCTTCTGAGTGCGAAGTACAAGGAGGGTGACAACTTGTTGGAGTTTTTCCTTCGCTACGACGACGCAATTAAGGCGCTCGATGATGCCACGAAGTCAGCTATGGAGGACACGTGGAAGTCAATCTTCCTGTACAACGCCATGCCAAGTGCATGGTCGTCTGAGCTCCAAATCTGGAAGGGTACACGCATGTACATCCCCTATGATGAGCTGAAGCGCCGACTTGAGTCCAAGGTCCGAGTTGCGCTGACGCAAGAACGCTATGCAAATTTGAAAGGCACTCCGGAATCCAAGGAGACAGCCAGTGAAAAGGCTCTAGTTGCGGCTCCTCAAGAAGTTGCGCTACCAGCGAAAACAGATGCCAAGTGCACCTATTGTGAGCGTACGAACCACGGTGTTCGACAGTGCCACAACCTCCAAAGCGATCTCCGAAATGGCCAAGTGAAGGAGGGAACTATTCTCCCTGCAAACTTTGTTATTCGAAGTGCTGCCCCGCCGCGCCAACGCCAACAATTCCATCCGTATGGCGGAGGTAGAGGACGTGGACGTTCATCACCTCGTTTCTACGGGAACGGTCGTGGTGGTAATCACGGACGTGGCAGTGGCGGTCGAGACTCCTACAACCAACGCGAGCAGTCAGGGGAAGAAGTGGTGGCTACCAACAGTCCCGTCGAGACAACGCTCACATTGCGATGGTGACATCGGACGTTACGTCCTATAGCCTAGCGGCCACTATCGAGAACAGCCTTGATGGAACGTGGACGATTGATTCTGGCTCAACCCGGCACGTGACTTCTCGTCGTGACTGGTTCACGAAGTTGACGCCAAGTAATGGAAGCATCACTGTCGGCGGAAAGAACAAGATTCCAATTTTGGCCACTGGAACCGTCGCGATATCCATCACAGATTCGAAGGGCAACAAGATGGTACTCCATCTCAACGATGTGATCCTTGCCCCAGCACTGAAGTTCAACTTGTTCTCAGTGCCTGCGGCAGTCAAGGAAGGATATCGTTTTACGTTCAATCGGAAGACATGTGCGATCAACACGAACCAACGTTTCTCGATTAAGGCCAAGATCGCAGACCACGCCGATCTCTATCAATTCAATGCAACGCCATCAAGCATGGCAATGGTGCAGGAAGTGGCCTTTGTGGCCACATCGGGTAAGAAGAACGAGTGGATGCTGCTTCACAAAAGAATGGGACACCCTAACTTTCGGTTATTACAGACTCTGCCTAAGACAGAAGCACTACTTGACCTATCGGTCCAAGGTAACGGCAAGGACAAAGAACAATTTTGTCCTTCGTGCGCGCTAGCGAAGTCACATCGAGCTCCATTTTATGAAGCCAATAGAGTTACCTTTCGTTCCAAACATCCCCTCCAAAAGGTTCACTCAGATATCTGTGGCCCAATGCCCTCAAACAGCCTCACTGGCCAACGCTACTTTGTCATCTTCATCGAAGATTGCACCCGATTCATGTTCCTGTACACGATGCGGGCAAAGTCAGACCTTTACGCATACTACGAAGACTTTCGTAAGCGAGCACTTAATGTATTCCGCAATGACATTCAGAGTGTTGAATATGTTGCGAACCAATATGATCGTGAAATACAAACCCTACAATCAGATAATGCCAAAGAATACGAAAAATTAGGTCAGGACATCTTTAAGAAGTACGGCACGATTGCTCAATTCACCAATGCGTACACACCCGAACAAAATGGTGTAGCCGAAAGACGGATGAGAACAATCATGGAAAGGGTCAGAGCTCTGCTCTTCGACGGTAAACTACCTCGAACACTATGGGCAGAATGTGCTCGACATGTCTGTGACCTCATCAACATGACTCCGAGTACGGCTACAGATGGGCAGACCCCGTATGAACTCTGGTTCAACAAGAAACCCTCCGTTCGATTCCTGAAAGTATTCGGATGCACGGCATACGCACATATTGACCAAGAAACGAGAGACAAGCTTGACCCTCGCGCTCGTTTGTGCATGTATCTTGGTGTACCACACCACAAAAGGGCTACAGGCTAATGGATGTCACGACAGGGAACATCGTCTACAGTCGCAACGTAACGTTCGAAGAGACTACATTCCCACTTACACTTCCTTGAGAACAATGCACCAAGCATACCCGCATCACCCACAAAGATCCAACATTGGAAACACTTTCAAGCGCGTTACATGAACATCAACTCCAGCAGATGCCTCCAACTACCGAAGATTCACCCACACCACTAGAAACACGTGTTGTGGACACATCACCAGACGTACCCCCACAAGTAATGCGCATGGTCAATACCGCGCTGAAACGCTCATTCAATCGAGCATTCGTTGCCAACGCCGCGAACGACGCTGAGTTCCCTGATGAAATTAAGTACACAAACCTAACCGACGGCGAAGACGTGAATGCTGAAAGATCTCGCTTGAAGTCGACGTACGCTCTCCTTGCGGCCCGCTACATATCCGAGCCACAAAGTTTCAGAGAAGCCATGGAATCTAAACAATGTCACGAGTGGCTAGCGGCTGCACAGGCAGAAATGCAGTCACTCATCGAGAACGAAACCTGGACTCTTGTTCCTGCACCACGTGGTCGCAAGATTCTAACGAATCGTTGGTTTGGGTTGTGAAGTACAATGGTGATGGGAACATCGAACGATTTAAAGCTAGATTGGTTATCAAAGGGTTCATGCAAGTACCGGGCATTGACTACACTGAAATCTTCGCCCCTGTGATTCGTATGGAGGTCCTCCGACTCCTCCTAACACTCGCCGCCTTTCTCGACTACGAGATTCATCAGATGGACGTGAAAACCGCGTTTCTCAACGGCACACTAGATGAAGAGATCTTCATGCGCCAACCAGAAGGATTTCAAGCCCCTGGAAAGGAACACATGGTCTGCAAACTCCAAAAAAGTCTCTATGGTCTCAAGCAGGCCCCTCGTGTGTGGTACCAAACACTCACACAGTTCCTCGAACACTTCCACTTCAAGCGACTAATAAAAGATCGCTGTGTATTTGTGAGCACGGTCAAAGGGCAAACATGTTACGTTGCCGTCTATGTCGACGATCTCCTCATCATTGCTCCCACTCTGTCACTCGTCAATCATCTCAAATCGGTTCTGAAGCAGCGTTTCCAGATGACCGATTTGGGGGAGGTGAAGTATCTCCTTGGCTGGTCGATTGAACGAAATCGGTCAACTAGAACGATCTTCATTCACCAGGGCAAGTACGCAACAAAGGTGCTAGATCGTTTCCGAGCACTCATTGCTTACCCGGTGACAACTCCCATCGATAAGAATGTCAAACTCTCAGAGGCAATGTGCCCCCAAAAGATGATGATGTAGCACACATGAGAGACGTTCCCTACAGAGAGGCCGTAGGAAGCTTTATGTACTTAATGGTTGGGACGCGTCCAGACCTCGCATACTTTCTTCGCGAAGTCAGTCAGTTCCTGGCCAATCCTGGAAAGGAACACTGGAAAGCCGTTATCAGAGGCATGAAATACCTTGAAGGCACGAAGGACCTCGGCATCAGAGTGGGTGGACATCAATACGACACACCTGAGCAAATCGCCGAGTCACTCGTCGCGTACACAGACAGCGACTATGCCAACTGTTCCGACACACGCCGATCAATTGGCGGATACATCACCATGTTGGGCAGCAGTCCAATCTCATGGTTGTCAAGGAAGCACCATACAGTTGTACTTTCAACTACGGAAGCAGAATACATCGCACTCTGCCATTGCATGCAAGAAATGATGTTCCTCCGCTCACTACTCTCTGAACTTGGATTCAAGTCAACGCGACCACTGACGATTTTCGAAGACAACCAGAGTTGTATCAAACTAGCAAACAACCCTGAGCTTCACGGGCGATCAAAGCACATCGATATCCGCTATCACTTTGTCCAAGAAAAAGTTGAACGGAAGATATTCAACATTGCATACTGTCAAACCAAGCAGCAATGTGCAGACATCTTCACGAAGGCACTCGACAAGCAACAGTTCAAAGAACTACGTCAGAAGGTCGGAGTGACTGAACAAATCATCAATCTAGTCTAATAGTTAGAACCATCCCCAGCCTATATGATTAAGCTGCTTAATCACGAAACAAACAAAAGACACCTCGATGTAGCAAATGAACTCAGCAAGTAAGCAAACTACATACAAGACGAATAATACATCTATTCAGATTATGATTCATCTCATCTATCCAACTGTTCACACGAGGATGCTCGAAATCTCTTGATAGAGAGGGATGTCTAGTCCTCTGCGTTTCTTGTGCTGACACATAAATCGATCAAATCCATTGTCTCACCCAGACCAACGCAAACTGTGTAGAATTCACGCGGATACCAAGCGCAATGCGGCTCAGCAGCGCTAAATATGGCGGGCCAGAACACACCGAGGTACAGACGTTCGCCATTGACAGTGTGCTTGACTCTCGAGATGTAGCCGTACACGTATCCCCTTGATTGCAGCCAGCGATAATGAATGCGCCAGGAGCGACGAAGACGAAAGTGTTGGCGCGAGAACCTCACTGGGTGTAAAGAACGATGCTGCGGATACTTCATTGTCGACAGGGAAAATGTAGAATGAGAATGAACGAAAACATACATGTAAGCGTGACCAAAACCAACGGCGGTGAACCATTCAAAAGAAGACGGACAGAAAAGAAACAAAAGTTCTATTCATGTAATTACTTGTTGTAAACCTCAAACTTGCGGACGAAAACAACGCGTAAAATCCACCCAGTCTCGTTGTAATCTTCAAGAGACATGATCTTGTCTTCGTCGTGGACAATCAACTGGTTCTCAGACACCTTGAGAGCAAAGCAGTGGCCAACTGCGTTCGATCGAAGCGCGCCAACCACATAAACACCATCCTCAAGTTCCAATCGCTCGATGGCACGCAGACCAAAGTGACCTGAATTCACACGGTTGCGTTTGAACACTGGAAACGCAATAGGCGAACCAGCCTTCACAAGTTTGCGTACGAACGCGACTAGCATCATCGATGTAACACCATCCTCAGCGTTCACCTTCTTTGCATCCAACTGACTCTCAGCAACGAATGAGTCGTAGACAGACTCTTGATACAAGTCTGGAACACCCAATAGCACAGCCGCCGTGCGAATGGCAAAGAAACCGCATGACTCATCGTCATTTGCCGTAAATAGTTGCTTGCCATATGGCTCATCCTTCTACATGAAGCTCAGAAATGAACCTGGACGTCCTGCGTCGATAAAACGGTCCACAAGGTCCATTTCGTCCTTCAATGATTGATCATCTCTCAGTAACTCGCATGCGGGCTCCCATGAACGCGGCTTGCGCCCAAACGAAGCGCACCATACAACAAGATAGTGGGGGACCTTGCGGCCCTTCCACATGCGCATCTCACGATCCATAAGATACTCCATCGCCCACTTGCGAGGAGACGCAGCGCTCATTCGGGTTGGGGCAGTTGCTCGACTAGCAATAGGAGCAATGCCAGGTGTCCCACGTCCACCACTACTCTTCCGTGCATTTACAGAAGAGTCGGCGGACACGATGATAGAACGCAATCGAGTGTAAACTCAAAGTACGTGTATAATCGCAATACGAACACTGAAGAGGACGAGCACCGAGAGCGCGAACACTGAAGAAGACGAGCAGCGAGAGCGCGAGCAGCGAAAGCGCGAACACTGAAGAGGACGAGCAGCGAAAGCGCGAGCAGCGAAAGCGAGCAGCGAAAGCGAACAGCGAAAGCGAGCAGCGAAAGCGAGCAGCGAAAGCAAGCAGCGAAAACACGAGCAGCGAGAGGACGAGCAGCGAGAGGACGAGCAGCGGGCAGCGAGAGGATGAGCAGCGGGAGCACGGGCAGCGAGCGCACGAACGAGCAGGGAGACGGTGACTGGAGTGAGCTGAGGCTGCTGGTGCACCACGCGTCGACGTGTGCACCAGTCGGTCAAATCCGATGAATGGGAAAAGGGCGAACTGTCGCCACAGCTCCTGCGCTCACTGCCACTCACTGTAACCGCCTCCCAGCCAGTCCTTGCTGCGTTTGCGCAACTGCTGTTTGCGCAACTAGGTGTGATGGGTGGTCAGGGATGTAAGAGTCAGGGAGGGTGTGACTGTTTGACTCAGACAGTGACTCAGACATCCCGTGTAATTACGAGAGCACCCCAAATTAGGAACACTGTCCTATTTGGGGAACTCACCCATCAAAGTCCAAAGGAATGGTGTACACGATATTTTTCTTGCTATTTGTATGACATACAAAAGCTAGTACAAGTAATTGTAACTGACAGCGACTGAAATACACTTCTCTTTTCGACGACTACCAGTTCTTCGGTCCAAGCGAACATCATGCACTCACACGACTGGTGTATAACTTTACTGTGGTCGGTACCCGATGGAGGCGCTCTAATCTTTCGGCAGTACAGTCGCTACCCTTTATTAGGTTCCACGATAGAAGAGAATTCTCTGTATAAGAACACGAGACCTGTTCACCAATCTACACTAAAACAAAATCAAGTACCGTATAGGGCTTCTTATAGACTACGGCCGCATATACACCTTTTCTCGAACAAAGGTGGACTAGCGAACAAGCAAAATCGGACGGTGAGGTTAAACTCGGGTTGAGGTTTGCAAGCAAAGCCGGATTCCTTTGCAAGCAAAGCCGGACAAAATTCGCACTTAATTGAAGAGACCACAGTACTCACAAAAATGTATTGATAGTCTGTTATTCACCGAGGCGCATGTCTTCCATGTTCTTGGCCTTTCGCCGCGCTGTGGATCTCTTGGTTCACGACGATGACTGGTGTGATTCTCTGCATCGAGTGGCGTGCAGCCTCGATCAGTAGCTTGATTTTGCGGCCCTCGTGCGTGTCGCCGGCGGGCTGGAAGCGGAGGCGCTCGCGATGCTCGGCCACGTAGCTCTTGACTTCGCTCTTTAACACGCTCAAGCACCCTTCGATGGGGTTACACATGGGACTGTAGGGGGCGAGACGCAGCGTCACCAATCGATCGGCAGGCAGCGGAGGATTGTACTCGTAGAGGCGCGCAGACAGGAGGTCCTCTGATCTCTCGTGAGCTGGCGCATTGTCGAGGACGAGAACGATCTTTTTGCCGCGGTACACATCACTCGCATCGGCCCAGGCGAGAGCACTGATAAACGTGTCGAGCAAGAACGAGGCGTTCATATCCATGTCGATCTTGCCCGTCACGTCGTTGACTTCGACGATGCCCATGCCATTTGAGACTGCAAGCTGAATCTGCAAATTTTTCCCTTGTGAAATTGGCACGGTTCCGACAGCACGCTCCCCACGCTTCGCTCTTCCAACCGTGCGCGCTACGTAGACATTGTAGTTAGTTTCGTCACAATACACGATCATATCACCTGCAGCACGGTGTGCCTCCAGCGTGATTGCAAATTCACGGCGCTCGCGCTTGTTGGCCGTGTTGTTCATCGCGTCCTTCTCCATACGCACTTGCTTCATCGTGTACGTCAGCCCAATTAGGTGACGGTTGATAGTGGATATATGTAGTTCCACATTGAACGCGTCGTGGATGGTGTCCCTAATATCATTGAGGGTGAAGAAGGGATTGTATTCAAGCTCCTCCTCGAGTCTGGTGACCATCTCGGGCGTCACCTTCACGCACTTCATGCGGACTCCGCCGCGCTTCTTGTTCTCAGTACGCCCTCCGCGGCGGAGCTCGTATGCCGCTGAACGCTTGATGCCGTTGTTGAGGGCCACTGTCAGCCACGCGGGATCCTCTCGCGCAATGGCGTCGAGTACACGCTGGCGCTCCTCTGGTGTCGCCGTCCTTTGTCCGCGCGCCATTCTCGACGCAGTTGAGCGGGACAAAAGCAGTGGGTGGTAAAAAGTACTGTGGTCTCTTCAATTAAGTGCGAATTTTGTCCGGCTTTGCTTGCAAAGGAATCCGGCTTTGCATGCAAACCTCAAGCCGAGTTTAACCTCACCGTCCGGCTTTGCTTGTTCGCTAGTCCAGCTTTGCTCGAGAAAAGGTGTAAACTCCTGGTCAAAACGTAAGGAACAAGCACATTTTTCTTTGTTGCTAAGTCAATTTTTCATGTTTCAGAGTGCTATTTGGATATGCGGCGGAGGGGGTCGCATCTGACGAGTGGCTAGGGCTGCGGCGTTGCATTCCCACCCTGTCGCCACCTTCATGTCCATCGATCAGAAAGACGATGTGGACACAACTCAGAGAACAAAACTACATACATTATTCAATATTAAATGAATGTATGTCATGTGGGAGTGATATTCAATAGTGTGTCTTTCCGCCGGTTTTGGCGATGACCTCAACGCAACGCCGCCTCATGCGATAAGATTGCGGATCTCGTCAAGCGAAATCTCGCACCAGGACTTCATGATTGCCTCCTTGAGCTCGGCGACGGTTTGGTACTGCCGGCCGTCGCCATACACGCGGCGGGCCATTGACGCCCACAAGTTCTCGATGGGGTTCTGGTCTGGCGACCGCGCTGGCCAGTCCATGACCTGAACCTCCATCTCTTGAAAGAACTCCCTCGTTTCCATTGAAGTATGGATCGGAGCATTGTCTTGTTGAAAGACAAAGTCCGTTCCATACTTTACATGGGCGAACGGAAGCAGGTACTCAGAGAGGGTATAGACGTAATTGGCGGACGCTTGTTTTCCAACAAGAATCGCCAATTCCGTCTTGCCTCCCAGCTGATTCCACCCCACACCATGACGGACCCGCCGCCCTGCTGCCGACGTACGCATGTCAGAGCTGGGCGACGTAGGTCGCGCCAATAATGCTCGAATCCGTCGGGGCCATCGAGATTGAATCTCTTCTCGTCCGAGAAGATGACACATTTCCAGTCATGGTCATGTGTCAGCTTCTCGGTGGCCCACGACATGCGCGCAGCCTTGTGGGTCGGTGTGAGATCGAGGGTCTGATCCATCTTCGTGTACTCGAGAAAGTCACACCGACCCAGAAGCCGACGCACTGTTCTCGCACTGCAGCTGAGGGAGAGCTCGTTCTTGATTATCTCTGAGCTGGTCTGTCCTGCAATGGCTCGACGGACGACTCGACGTGTCTCGCGCTCCGTGACAGCGGGCTTGCGCCCATGGGGCTTCTGCGTCGGATTTGGATGTAAAACGCGATGGATAATCGAGATGGAGCGTCCAACGCGGGTGGCGATACTGCGAAGTGTGAACCCAGCTTCGTGTAGGCCCTTGATGCGGCCACGCTCCTCCTCCGCTAGCGGTTTCCTGGCTTTCGGCATCGCAAATGACCTGCAAAGCCATTAAAAAAATGATGATATACATTCATTTAATATTGAATAATGCATGTAGTTTTGTTCTCTGAGTTGTGTCCACATCGTCTTTCTGATCGATGGACATGAAGGTGGCGACAGGGTGGGAATGCAACGCCGCAGCCCTAGCCACTCGTCAGATGCGACCCCCTCCGCCGCATATCCAACTAGCACTCTGAAACATGAAAAATTGACTTAGCAACAAAGAAAAATGTGCTTGTTCCTTACGTTTTGACCAGGAATTTAGTCCACACGCCTCTATTTGGAGCACTCCCAATGCATATGGATTAATTAACCAGAATATAGTACATACGTGGCAAGTCATTTTTGAAAACACCCGCGAAAAATGGCCGGCCGCACGACGATCCAGGGAACTATCGCTCACGACGTGGAGCACAAGCGCAAGTCGTATGACTACCGGTTCAAGAACGACGTGTTGGCTTTCTTCGGCGCTGGCAGGGGGCGTGGCACTGCTCCTCCTCCTGTCCGCATGGACGAGACTTTGCTGAAGTTCTTTGCGGAGGAGTGTTAGTGTCTGGTGAAGAAAGAGAACAAGAGAAGTCTCATCTACAAGTGGCTTCTAAAGGCCGAGCTTATTGCGCTAAAGACCTCGACACTACGAGGCTCCCGGTGCCGTCGTGCGCGTCCTACAGGTGTCGCCGTCGTTCTCTCGACTGAAGCGGAGGCACAGCTTGCCGACTGGGTGGCGGATCTTCGTCGTGACGGCGTGCCTGTGTCCATCAGCATGCTGAAGGCGCAAGCTCTCGAGGTGGCCAGGGCGTTTGGCATCCCTGCTGGCACATTCTCCGCCACCCACTGTTGGCGACGTGGGTTCATGAAGCGTCACGCGCTATCCCTGCGTACGAAGGCGCATCAAAGCCAGACATGTCTTCCAGACACTGAGCGCCAGGCAGCTCACTTCCGGGACGAAGTTCTGTCGACCATGAGTCGCCTCAACATTGGTCCAGCAGATGTATTGAACGCTGACCAGACTGCGGTCATGTTCGATCTCTTACCCAAGAAGACGGTGAGCGCGGCGGGCGCAAAAAAGGTTTGGGTCAAGTGTGGCCCCAAGGAGAAGGAAAGGGCCACTGTGATGGTTCTTGGTGGCATGGACGGCACCAAGTATGATCTCTTCATGGTGTTCAAGGCAAACGTCGCCAAGGATCAGGACAAGCAATCTTTCAATGACGCGAAGCAGCATGGATTCGGCAGGATCTTGTGGAAAGAGGTGAGTAAGCTCCAGTCTGATTACAGTATGATGATCTATGGGAACAGGGCTGGATGGTGGAACGCGAAAAACACGGTCGCGTTCCCCAAGCACCACTTCGGTGACCGCAACCCAATGAGCCCACCGAAGCTGCTGCTGCTGGACCACTTCTCCGGTCACTGGACGGATGAAGTGGTCTCATTTGCCAAATCTGTGAACGTGAACCTGCTGAAGATCCCTGCCGGCATGACATGGAGGTGCCAGCCAGCAGACGTCGCGTGGATGAAGCCGCTAAAGGACCGATTGCGTTCGCTGTGGGTGGCTGAATTGCGGCGCCAATTGGACAACCGGCAGGAGGGCGTGTCGTTCAAGATGGTGGCTCCCACCCGTGCTACGGTCGCTGCATGGGTGAAGGCAGCGTGGGAGGATCTGGGACAGTCTACGATCGTGAACGGGTTCAAGGCATGTGGCTACACTACAGCTCCAGTCGAACCAGATGACACACCCGAGAACCAAGATTTCGATGCGCTCATCGACCAACTGCGTTCTGTAGGTATCGGTCTCCGCGAGCTGACCGAGGACATGGACATCTCTTGCAATGACGGCGGTGATAGCCATGGGGAGAATGTTAGTGTCTTTACCTTGTTTTGGAAATTTGAGTTCAAACGTACCTTATACACTCCGGGACAAAAATAACGGAACGTACATGAAATTTTCAATATCCAATCACTGCGTTCGCTGTTGTCGGTGCTGTTTGACTATGTAATCGAGCATGCCTCAAAACGTCGGTGGGTGTGGCTCGCGCTCGCAGCTTCGCCCCCGACGAGACCCCTCCCATACAAGAAACAGAATTAGCACACGGACAAAAATATGGAACAACACACGTATATTGAATTCAACATTAAATGAGTGATGGTCGTCTAATAGTGCGTCTTGTCCCCCTTCTTCATTATGACCTCAATGCAACGCCTGGGCATTGAGTCGATGAGATTGCGCACTTCCACCATTGAGACCGCGTCCCAGGCGGAAATAATTGCAGTAGCCAGCTCACAAACGCTGTTGTATTGACGGCCACCGTCGTAGACGCGTCGCGCCATCGACGCCCACACATTCTCAATAGGATTGAGATCAGGTGATCGGGACGGCCAGTCCATCACCTTGATCTCCATTCCTTCGCAAAATGCCGTCGTTTCGCGCGATGTGTGGATTGCGGCGTTATCCTGTTGAAAGAGGAAATCCACTCCGTAGTGAAGATGGGCGAAAGGGAGAAGGTACTCGGAGAGCGTGTAGATGTAGTCGGACGATGCCTGTCGCCCCACAAGCACCGCCAACTTGCTCTTCCCTTCCCAGCTTATCGCCCCCCAGACCATGACACTCCCGCCGCCTTGCTGACGGCGGACGACCTGCTGGGCAGGACGACGCAGGTCACGCCAGTAATGGCGGTAGCCATCCGGTCCGTCCAAATTAAATTTCTTCTCGTCTGAGAAGATGACGTGCTTCCATTCCTGTAGACGCGTCATCTTCTCAGACGCCCACGACAGACGCGCCGATTTGTGCGCGGCTGTCAACGGCAGCGTTGCTTCCATCTTCGCGTACGCGAGGAAGTCGCACCGCGACAGCACGCGACGGACGGACCGGACGCTACAAGGCAGGCCCAACTCCTGCTGGAGGCGACCGGCCTTGCTCTCCCCCTTTGCCGCCTCGCGGACGAGGCGACGTGTATCCCGCTCGCGGAGACAAGGGGGGCGACCAACAGGATTCTTCGGTTGCTGTCGTGGCTTCGTTGACACGACCCGATGCACCGTCGCAAGCCCGCAGCCAATGCGAGCGGCGATCTCTCGCAGGGAAAGACCGCCCTCTCGCAAGCCGATTATCCTTCCACGAGTTTCGTCGTCGATGCGCGGCATTGGGCGAATGGGCACACGAGCCACTCAATCAAAGACGACCATCACTCATTTAATGTTGAATTCAATATACGTGTGTTGTTCCATATTTTTGTCCGTGTGCTAATTCTGTTTCTTGTATGGGAGGGGTCTCGTCGGGGGCGAAGCTGCGAGCGCGAGCCACAGCCACCGATGTTTTGAGGCATGCTCCATCACATAGTCAAACAGCACCGACAACAGCGAACGCAGTGATTGGATATTGAAAATTTCATGTACGTTCCGTTATTTTTGTCCCGGAGTGTACAGTGCGGAGCATTAACGGGATTTGAACCCGCGACAACCCTGCTCCCTAAAATTAGGGCCCTCAATTGACTCCACTGAGCCGTCAGCACTGTGAGATTTGTACAGTGGTTGGTGTCCATTTATAGTCTACAGTCCACTATTCGAAGCAATATCATTGCAGGATTGTGTAGACAATAAGAAGCCCTATACGGTATCAACTCCTGATTGGTGCCCGAACGAGCCAAAGAGCATATGAGCACGGAATCGTTGCACAAACATGCAAACCAAGAGAACTGGTGGAGAGGAGAGCCCCGGTTCGTCATTCGAGGACGATAGTGGCACACAAGGGGGCTCAATTGGGAACAAACCATGACGCCGACAACGCTCACGTTCACGCAGAAGCTAAAGTTCGTCGAGCACACCAGGGCCAACCCGGGCCTGCGCGGAAGGATTCCTGAGAGGTCAAAATGAGGTCAGGTCATATAGCAGGTCGAATGGGTTTTTGGGTCAGGTCACGCAGCCAGGTCACGAGGTTTTAGGACAGGTCATGAGTAGGTCTCAGATGAATGGCAGTCCTGCGTCGACATTGCTGCTTCCTCAAACTGCATCAACATCACACTCTTGCAGAACAATCAGAACAAGTACTAGCAAAACCAGTCATGCCGTCTCAATTGCGTCTCCGAGCTTTGGCTGCCAGCAGCGGCCGCTTCCAGGGTAGTAGCTCCGACGACCAGGGTACTAGCTCCGACGAGTCAAATGCCCAGGCTTCACTTGTCGAGACGCCGGTGCCGCCGAAACGTGCGCGCCACGAGACCGAATCTACCAGCGACACGCTCACTACACCGCCAATGACACGCGTTGACAGTCGTGATGGCCGCACGAAGATCTACGTTGGTGGATATGAATTCACGCGCTCGTCAATCACGAGGGTCAAGATCTCGTATCGGTGCAGTTTCTACCGTGGTCAACTCTGAAAAGCGAAGCTGGTCTTCTACGCATCGACAATGAACTACGACTTGAACATGAACATGGTCGAGCACACGTGCCGCCTGTGCAAGCTCACGATCTTGGAAGACCGCAACATTTCCCTGCAACCCGTAGATGAGGCATGAACATGGTCGAGCACACGTACGTGCCGCCTATGCAACCTCACACGTATCCCGATGAGAGTGTTCGAGTTGAGGTCGTTCGCGCCGCAATCCAAAGGGATGTTGACGCGCTCGCCATCGACACGGCTGCCACCCCTCAAGAGATTTGGACGGCCATCACCGCCAAGTACTACAGCCGAGACGACAACGTTGTTGTTCGAGGTTTGTCCAAGGCGCAAGTTATCAAGCGAGTCATTCGCACACGCTCCGCCCATTTCGGCGGCGACATTCCCAGACGCGTTGAAGTGCCTCCGATGGCACTCGTCAAGAACACTTCGCTGAACTTCTTTCAATTCCATCATGTGTGGTGCAACCCGTCGCTTAAGGGAGACACGAAGATCGACAGAGTCATTGGATGGGCTCACCCTGCTCTCATGGCATTGCTCCGCTACGGGAACATCTCACTCTTCATCGATGGAACGTTCCACTGTGTCCCGCGCATGTTCAAGCAGTGTGTTATCATTATGGTGCACGACAAAGGGTCAAAGCTGTTTATCCCGGTTTTCTAACTTCTAGCCGTAGTGTTGCAGTATGTTAGCGATGCTTGTGGCGAACGCATGGCTCCTCAACAGGTCGTTTGCGATTTTAAATTGGCGCTCATTCAAGCCGTGCAAGATTGGTTTCCGGAAACCAAAGTGGTCGGCTGCTTTTTTCACTTCAAACAAGCATGCCGTCGCAAGATGATGAAGCTCTATATCCCGAGACGCGAGATTCAAATCGCCATGGAGAAAGGTGTTCTTGACATGCTCACTGTTGTCGAACAAGGAATCGCATGGGTTCGAAGACAGATTCAAGCGCGGCGCTATGAAGAAGATGTGCGGTACTCTCAGGACAAGTGGAAGCGGTTTTGGATCTACTTCCGCAAGACGTGGTTAACGCTGCTGCCACCAGATGTATGGAATGTTCATGGGCTCCAGCGAGATGTAGTGGCACGAACCAACAACCCGTTGGAGAGATTCAATCGCGAGTTGAACGCTGCGTTTGGAACGCCACGACCTCCAGTCACCCGCTTTGTCCAGACTATCGAAGAGACATCCCGACGCTATGTGCGCCTCCGCGACGACATTATCCGTGGAATCGCAGAGCCTCCCAAGCGAGAATCTAGCGTCAACATCGCCACTCCTGTGGCGCTTGAAGATGTGGCTAGTGATACAGGAGATGACGATGCTGAGGACGTCGGTCGCGGAGGATAGTAGTGATTAACTTGCCTCGCTCTCAGGCAGCGATCCGGAGTCAGCAGTGGTCTAGAGATTTATGCGAAATAGAGTGGTTGAGTTGAGCTGTTGAATGTGTACATGTAGAAAGCTGATCATTATATGTGTGCCGCGAAGCCGGAGGTCTGCATCGCACAGGATGGTCGCATCTCACTGCCTCACACGGTGACCAGCATGCACTGACAAGTAGCCATGACTCAGCGTCGAAACTGTGCAATTCGATACATTAAGTATCAGTTGCGAATGAAGTAAGTGCGCACCGCACTTATCTCCAACACGCATCGGCACGCAAACTGTGGAAGATTTTTGGTCGAAGAAATCTGACCCAGCACAGACTCCAAAGCGCAGGACGCGCTTCTCACAGTCTGTGGTCGCACATTCATTGCCGTAGACGACCAGGTGGGGCTTGCTCCGGTGATGTTTGTTCGTTGCCGCCTTTTTAACTTGTTCTTTGTATGGATCGATTTGCATAGTTAAGGGCTAAAATGGCGATAAAGTGGTCATCTAAGGCACTTTTCCGATCGTCTTTTCTGCTTTTTTGACTCGGATTTTCTGTGGATGTTTGGATAATGACCGGATTGTGGTCATTTTAGGCCGTTTCCGAACATACTTTTTTGTATGAGTTTTCACTGGTGGATAAGAGTGTAAATGGAATGGGGCCTGTTTTTATTGATATTAGCCTCTACAAACGAAATTTCTTCATCTTATAGAGGTTTGTATACGTTTCCAGTAGACAAATTACCGAAACCCGTGACCTAAACACCCAATATGGCGCCCTTAGATTAGCGTAAAAAGACGATAAAGTGGTAATTACCTCTCGGCAACGAAAGGGTTAAAGCGTTTGAGTCGGCAGGTACGGTTCGACGACGAGTACGACAAGTACTCGTCGCGAAATCCAAAGCAACGGAGAATTTCATGCTTCATCCAATTGTCACTATCGTATAACTAATCTGTTGTGTTGTTTGGAGAATATCAAGCTCCAGCCATCGTTTCGCATCGGACATTGACCTCTGTCGATGTCGGGTCATCCTGTTCCTCCACGAAGGTGATGAAGATGAAAATGGTAAGATTGCTTCGCATTTGATTCATGTGACCTGGTGCTGGTGTATTTATGACAGGTCACACTCGTTCATCCTCCCTGGTCACACGTTGGTCTCACGACCACCACGTACGTGTGACCTGTGGTAGCTCAGACCTCTTGCGGACTCCACCGCCTGCGCCACCAGGATCTTATGAGCTGGACCATCGCTGAGTTCGGAAAGACGGTCGGCCGCTCGACGATCGGCCGCATCCTCGCCGCGCCCCGCCGACTCCTGTCAACATGGACGCCATGCGCCAACGCCGCCAGCGCTACCCGGACATGGAGTTGCTGCTGCTCGCGTTTGTGACCCTGCACGAAGATTTTTGCGCCCTTAGCGATCTCGTTTCGTCATCTTGCAGAAGGCCAACGAGCTGATCGCCCCGAACGAAGTCTCCATGTCGTGGGTCCAAAAGTATAAACGCCAATGCAACATCTGCTTGCGTGCGTCTCATGGCGAGTCCGGCTCGGTCGACACTACTCAGCTCGACCAACACCGCGTGGAGCTCCAACTCCTCATCGCCCAGTACGAGCCGGACGACAACTACCACTTCGATGAGACAGCACTCGTCTTTCGCAAGCTCCCCATTCAGACACTTGCGACTGGAAAAGTGCGCGGCAAAAAGATGGACAAGGCGCGCATCACGGTAGCCCTCGGCTGCAATCTCAGTGGAAGCGACAAGCTTCGGCAATAAGCGGCTCGATGTGCAGTATTATACCAACAAGAAAGCATGGATGACGCGACCGCTCAATTTGGACGATCCCCTGGATGCTCGCACCTACGTCGAGATCGAGGACATCCCGTTGATGCGCGTGGGGGCGGATCAAGACGATGATTCGCAGCCCCTGATCCAGGTAGCAGTTGACGAGGTAGACGAAGCAGACGACGAGAAGCCTTTCTCGCATCGTGAAGCACTTCTCGCATCGTGAAGCACTTCTCGCATTCCATCAGCTTGGAGTCTACGCCTTCGCCCAGGGTAGGCCTCCTCCCAGATTACTGAGCTACTAGCGCACGCTCGCGAGATGATGCTTCTTGGTTTGTAGCAACAAAACACTACTGCTTTCTTTAGCGCTGCTTAGATTGCGAAGTCACTTCACCTTTATGTTCACCTGCTCGTATTTGCTGGGATACCGTGCCAGCCCTACACAAGTGACCACCCCACTGTTGCGCACCAGCAGGGCGGATATAACCTGGTGACTCACCATGCTTGTCACTGTTATCCATGGGTATATATGGCTACCTTGGTCCCCACTTCGACACCCAAGTCGACACCACATTGCTACCCTTTCTTGAAGTTCGTGGCTTTATTTAACCTTGTTTTGCATTTCATGCTCTTCTATCGTGTGTTCTATAATAGAGAACTGTTGGGTTGGTATATAAAAGGTAGCGACTGTGTCGAATCGGGGCAAATCGGACATTCTCGTGCATTTTGCAAAATAGGGGTCTTTTTACAAGTTTTCAGCGAAACGCGACCTATTTTTCAGTCGGGGTGGAATCAGCAGCCCCAAGAGTGGTAGAGGGAGGGTTGTGACTATTGCTCAAGTGGGAGCTCAACTCTGTGAACCTTCAGAAAGGGAGGCTGCACTGCGTTCCGTCGACTAGAGGCAGACGACATGACACCACAATGACAACAGTCCAAAACCTTGAGATGAACGCGATCCAAGAGGCCACACAACCCGACAAGATAAACGAGAAGGGCGTGTTGTATACGGAACGTAAGTCGTTCACCAACTACATCCATGACTTCGCTCTCGCATCCGACAAGCGTGCCGTCACCGACAAGTTCAAAAGCTCAGGAAAGAACATCCGATTCGTGTGCAACAGCAAGACGCGGCTGAACGTGTCGACTAACATGGTTTATGGCGTGCGCGTCATGTTCATGATCTGTTCAGCGGGGACTATAAAACCCAATTCAAAAAAACGTGGGTCTCTACTTCAGCGCTTTTGCGAAATCAGTCCATCGGCTCATTTCAGCTTCGAGGTCAAGAGCAATGGAGAATTCAGGTGCATTTCTCTAACATCCACATGTGACACCAAGCGTACAACCAGGTAATTCTCGACATGGATTCATGATGGGAACAATCAATACATCATCTTAGCGATTGGGCTTCGTGGCGGTGAAGACGAGAACAACTGCATATGGTTCGGTTCATTCAAGAGTGCAGCAGAAGTGCGTGAATTTTTCAAGACATTCTGGTGTTTTCCGATCGTGTTTGCACGCTTGTTGCCTCCTATCGAGCACCGAGCACCAGGAACGATCTCGACAATCTGCACACGACAAATCATAAGTAATATCAAGTACCATTTTGCTGGAAAAAAGTGCCCGGCTGATATCGACGCTATTGTACGAGATGCAGGCGGTCACGACAAAGGAACAGCTTGACGGTCATGTTTCCAGACTTTCTGTAACTCATCCCGGCATTGCCAAATGTGTCACTAGCATTCCGGCAAAACAATGGACGATGTAACCCGACATAATCCAAGCTGTTAAGTTGAACGGTTGGCGAACCACCAACTTTGTCGAGTCAGAGAAGGGTGTGGCTCTCCCAGTGCGTTTCAAGTTTCCGTGTCACGGTTTTTAGCATTATATGGAGAAGTTTGTGATGAGAGCTTACGCAGCACAGGAAAACGGTTAAAAAAATTGAAGAAAGGCATCGATGACGCTCACGCCCTACGCTCAAAAAGTCGAGCAGCAGGCGTCAGCGTACTACAATGTGATCCAGTTACGATATCATGGTCATTTAGGGCTGTTTCTCCAATTTGCTTTCTGCTTTTTTTTTGGGGGGGGGGCGGTTTTCTTGGAGATATTCGTATAATGACCGAATTGTGGCCATTTCAGACCATTTTCAGCCATATTCTTTGTACGAGGTTCCGTAGGAGAAAACATGTAAAAAGGGCATGGGCTCGTATCTTTTTAAAAACTGAATTTCTTTATCTTAAAGAGGTTTAGATTTGTTATCGGTAGACCAAATGCACAGTATCGCAACCCAAAGCCCCATATGGCGCCGTTACAAAAGCGTAAACGGACGATAAAGACACTGACGATAATATACTACCTCTCGGCAACGAAAGGGTTCAGACGGCGTACAGAGCTCACAGAGGAATTGCAGAACGCCAATAGAGAAGCAGCACGAGCAACCTCGATGGCATCCCGGGGCGTATGAGGGAACGAAGAGCATTTGTATGAACAAGCTCTTGATTGTTTTCTGGTCATCCAACAAATTCAATGGTTATTCGCAGATATCGGCATCTAAACCCTTTCGTTGCCACTGTTTTGTCTTGATTCAAGTATACAGCAATTTTCATAGTTAAGGGCTGAAATGACGATAATGTGGTCATTTAAGGCTGTTTTCCGATCGTCCTTTCTGCTTTTTGGGGGGCAGATTTTTCGGGGGTATTCGTATGATGACCGAATTGTGGTCATTTTAGGCCATTTGCGAACACAGTGGCGACGAAAGGGCTGAACCTTAATTTTCTTATCGACGGTTTTCAACGATAAGCCGAGCCAATGAGAGCTCGCCATTTCGGTGCAACGGCGCGCTCCCGAGCTAAATCGTCGGTAATCTATTCTCTTGGAGTGCGTAAAGAAGAGCGCAGGGCGAATAAATCCGAGAATATATTCAAGCAACTACCGACTGAGACAAAATAGTTCTCATCATATCCGATGTACAGCAGGAGACAGATCTATATGCTGAGCTGCTGTCGGCGGTACACGTGGAAGCTGTTCATCGTGCCGGTGAATAACACTGGCACCTTGAGTGGGAGGGGATCGCGCTTGAAAATGGCGCAGAAGTCTCGCTTGCACGACGATCGGTGGCGAAGGCCGACAACATCAAGGCGAGGTAAGTCGCAACACATGCGCTCCACTGCGATCTGACTCGGTTGACTGAACAGCGTGTTGTGGCAGTACAGAACGGATGCGCTCGAACTCCACGGCTTTTGGCTGGCGCGCAGTCTAATCCTGCGAGCGCCGTCTCGAGCCTTGCCATGACAGAGATACTGGTGCCAGATCTGGAAACACTTTATCTGGTTGCCGGTCTCCGATCGCACAAGTTGACTCGGGCCTTCTCAGACGAGCACTCGATGCAATACACGCGGGCCATCCCCATGGTCTTGGACGGATCGTCGTGCAAGAGCGAGCAGACCTTGCAGACGCGGTAGCGTGGTCTGCCGTTTGCACTCTTGTCTTCTGCAAATCCGAGATGGTGATCGGTGACAGCTGATGCGGAGGCGCGAGGACTCGATGTACGCGACGCTGGTGGTGTTCCGCCTCGCTCCAGGAGGTGGACGATGTACGCATTGACGATCGCCATGTCGAGGAGTCCGAGAAACAACGTTTGCTAGTACTTCTTCATCCGCATCGAGCGCTGGATATATCTCTCGAGCCGAAACTGATCATGCGCATCGACGCCGTTCATGTGCTTGTTGTAGTTAGCGATGAACTCGGGGCATTCCACGTCGACGACCGATCCGTCATCTTCTTGCGCCTGATCACCGTCTTCCGCGTGGACACATCGCTCGCGAGGAAGTACACAGGCTTGTTGTCGGGCCAGCTGCACGCGTACAGATGCGGATACTTGGTGCAACGCGGCAGGCGACAAAGACCACGTTTGCCAGCAAAGCGCTTGGGTACACTCTTGAACGGATACTTGAGCGCCTTGGGGAATCCGAGTCTTGATGGCTGAACGGTCCCGATCGAGCAGAAACCCATCGCTGACAGTCGCACTGCGAGGGAGACGCAGATGTACTCGCGATCAATGATGATGTCCCGCTTGTCTTTGTCTTGTGACACTCTTGGCCAGAACGCCTTGAGGTTGCGCACGACAGCAGCTGGTCCACTCAGCGTGTCCACAAAACGAATATCTTGTCGAGAACCACAGTTGACTTCGATTCTTGCACAGCAAACCGCTTCGTCCCGTACTTGTGAGGCTTGTTCTTGAGGTACACACGGACACTGCTTCTCGACCTACGGGAAGGAATGACCATCACGTCAAAAGCGACCCACCGACCGCACTCCATGCCTCGGAGAAAAGAGCTCTGAAGTGTGTCAACGACAAACACCCGGTAGGGCGTAATCACAGATATTTACAGCCAATGAGACACAGTCAAAGGACACGTCCGGTGACATCCGGACGTGACCTTTGCACACACGTTATGCGGTCACACTATGTCATGGGGACCCATTTGGAGTGGGGCCCATTACAAACGATCATCTTGACGATTTCATGGGCTTCAATCGGCGCGAACGAGCCGATCTTCTCTTCCATCGCTGCTGCATTATCTTCAGCGATTGCACGAGTGTACTTCTACCCATACATACGCCGAGCCGCAGCCATTTTTGCACCACGCGTCTGACTCTCATAACGATTCGACTCAAACGCAGTCTGACGCCAAAAACGCTTCGGCAGAAAGAAGAAGAAGAGATCGATCGGCTGCAGCGACTGAGCAGCGACAATCGCAGCGTTAGAGACCTTGGTCGACCCAGCGAAATCTCTATCACCGTGTGATGTCCTCGCCGTAGTAAGTGTCGGCGAAGCCATCGAGTACCAGCTTGCGCAGAAACTCGCCCATCAGTTTTTTTCTGTCTTTTTTTTGCGCGCGCGACCTGGACGTACTGACAGCTGGAGCATCGTCGCTCAGCTCTTCTTCGCTGTCATCGGAGATGTCGACGTCATGAACATGTCCCTTGGCTGCAGCTCTCGCATGCGAGCGGTGTGGAGGCGCTTCCGTCGCGGGAGCCGGCTCGTGAACTCGACGTCGAAGCCGCGTTTGCCGCGGTGCTTCGATAGGCGCTTCTTCGGACAGTTCGCTCGGCGTGCTGACTTCTGATCCGGTCGAGACAGCGCGGCTCGAGTCGGCCTCCGTCTCTGTCTCGTCATCTCGAGTCGGGATGTCGGGACTCGGTTCATCGTCGACGATAGCGGTGACTTCGGATTCGCCGCTGTATTGAGGAGTCGCGTCGCTGTCGGCTTGCGCTGAGACGTCCGGCCTTGTCACGGCAGTTGGTGAGTTTGGAGATCGCCTCCCAAGTCTCCTCACCGAAGCCTGCCAACTTCACGGGGAACTTGGATATTGATCTCCCTTCCCGCCGCATCCGCCGCTCACCGCGGATCTCCTCGACGACATACTGCATGGCGATCACAACAGAGGACGTCAGGAGCAAATCAAACCAATTGAACGCTTGAAAAGCTGTCAGCCACAAAACCCACGCACGTAATTTACGGCGGGATGATAAGAATAGCTGCCAGCACACCGCAGAATAGCTGTCATCTTGGATAAAATCATGCGCCTGATCTATGCAATGGTTGGCCTATTTGGCTAGGAATTCTTATCGACGTTTTTCAAGGATAAGCTCGACAATTTTCATTGGCTGATCAGAACAAGGTTTTTCGGGGAATTTCTATAGTATCGAACAATGTAGCGACCCCACTGTCGTGATCGACATGGATCCCACACCAATGTGACTCGGCCACATGAACGGGAATGACAATGCCACCATACATCGACGCGATACTACACTTGCGTTTCTGAGTCCCGCGTTGCGACGGAGTTGTTTCTGTTCATGGTGATTGCGGTCAGGATCCGCTCTAGAGATTCTCGGTCGTAGACGAACACTATTTCGATCGCCTTATTTTGATAGTGTAATGGAGCCTACTCCAAATCGGCCCCATGACATAGTGTGGCCACACTCCGTCCCTTCTCATCTTCATCTTGAGTAACTTCGAAGCCGGTGTCGGCAATCTGACACTCTCGATTGGCGTGACTATGTGCAGCAGAACGTTTCACTGTCCTGTCGACCCGGACGCATGGCACGTCTCCTTGACTGAGCACATCTTTGAACTCGTCGAGAGCATTCGCGGCCGAATTGAACCTTTTCACGTCTGAGCGACGACTCCATGTAAGGTAGGCAAGCTTCCACAGATTGCAAAAACACGCACGTATCCAAAAATGCCCGCCATCCTTCCCCCACACGCAAAATGCCATGTTGAACTTGTGCGGCGGTCGCGAGTACATTAGTACATTCTGGAACACGAGCGCTCCCACCACTTCTCTGCACAGAGGTATTTCACCACGATGAGAGCGCCTTCGTCACGTCACACCTGTGAAGTAGATACCACAGTTATACTGCTCGAGTAGGCAATTCTATTGCGTATTGGCTGAGGCTTTCCGCGAGGAGCTGCATTTGCGGGTGATAAAACCTGGACGCTCAACAGGCCAGGTTTACTTTATACAGTATTTCTTTGCGACTGGAAACGAGAGTTTTCACCAGCTCACCGATCTCACTCTCTTGTGTGACGAGCTCTTTTAGTTGCTTCCACGAACTCTCCAATCTGCGACAGAACGCTCGGTGAGTACGTCTAGCTGCTGTGTGGTGAGCAACAGAGTGGACGGCGCCAGCATGTGGTGTGGACCACAGTAGGGAGCCTGGTGTTTTCCGAACAGTGAAGAACAGAAACGCCGGGCATTCCTGTTCTTTTACGGCGAGAGACGCAAGGAGAAGCAGCCAGCGATGCCAGGAAAGTTTTCGAGCCATGCCGCGCGTTATCGCTCATTTGCCGCAAAGGCCGCGGTCGAATCCGCCCCACTCCCAATCGCTGGACCCTTCACCGCGCGCTCGTAGGGTCCGTCTCGAATGTCCAGCCGAGCTTGGCGGTCCGTGGGACGGCCCGATCTACGTCGTGCTACAAGGCGATCCGAAGCTCCCCGCACCGACCGACGGAAGCGAGTTCGGTCAGAATGACGGACAGCGTTCTCCCGGCTGGGCCTGCCGCCTGGTCTTCGTGCTCCCGGGCCAAGACGTGATCACGCTGCCTCCAGCCCTGCGCCGACACGGTTTGGATCGCCTTGTGGCGCTTGACGCACGGATCTGCTCACCGAAACCGACGAGCGTCCACTGTTGACCGTGTTCCGACGCGTTTGTTTCACGCGCTTCTTCGCGCGGTCGCCTGGCGACCGTCGCAAACTCGTGCTTCAAGTATCCGACGTACACCTCTGTGGTTAGGTGCTGGCGCACTGTCCGGCCAGTAACCTCCATCCTTTCGACGAGATCGACGAGCCTGGCTCAGCATATGTCTGTATCGTGGCAATCAGGAGACACATCACCGAGCGTCATCTGGCCATTCCCCTGTCAGTCGTGATACCTCAGCTGGTTTCTCGTGTGGAATTCATGCTGGGTTTCGCACACGGCCAGGCCGCGCAGCAATCGCCTGGTACTTCCTGTCGTGGTTTGTCAACCTTCCTGACGATCGGACCGAATCCATGGGGCGCAGCGCACTCATCTCCAGCTTTCCGACAAGTTACGCCCTCCCGACGCCTGGCTCCAAATTGGTTCTCGATATGGGCACTGTGCCAGTTTTGTACGTCAGCCCTCAAGATGCACAGCCGCACCGACCCGACCACCGTGCCGAATTCGATCGGACCGTCGTTTCCGCGCCCGCTAGGACCGTCACGATCGTCGCGCGTCCCCACGGTCGCGCACTCGGAGTCATCCCCGCGACCGATCTGACGACCAACCGTCACGCCGAGAGCGTCGGTCCCCGTCCCAGGAATGGTTCCCCATCGACGGACTGCGATCACGCTCACGCTCACCCTCTCCTGTGCCACGGGGAAACGAGCGCTTCCACCCGTCTCCAAATGAGGCGCGCATTCATGCGTTGGCTAGCGTGGGCCCTCGCCACCATACGTATGACGTGCTTAATTCTGATGCAGAGAACTGGAACCGCGCCATGCTCCAAGTTGAGCTATTCCGTCAGCGCTATCGGGCGACGAAGGTCGCCACGAAGATGCTATACGCGGTCAACTTCTTTACGCGCCCTCTCGACCATTTCCTCGAACACGTTGATGGGTCCACCACCGTGGAATCAAGACCCGTCATGCACGATTATACAAGGGGAGTGGCTCTGAGCAAGCTCCGCCCCACACCATCCGCCGGGCGGTCTGCCCCCATCGCGCGCTCTATGCCATCCAGGATGCGGTCGCGATATGGTATCCAGATGAATGCCATAACGCACTTGGAGTTTCGTGCGCCGAGCACTCGCCAGCGCGACCGATCTCCTTCCCGTCACCGCCACCTAGCGGCTGCCGGGGCCAACGATCTACCTTCATGCCGAATCACATCCGTTCCAAGATTCCGTCCGTGGACAACCGGCAGGTCTGCCTTCGCTACCAGACGATGGAGGACTGCGACTTCCCGCGCTGCTGGCATCCCACGAGTTTGTGACGGTACCCGATGATGTGTTACGATGGCTGGTCGGCCACCACGACTCACTCAAGTCCGATCAACCGCAAAGCCGAAGCCGCGGGGGGAGCATGGCCTGGTCAGACCTTCGCTCTACAATCGTTAGTGGCACGCCGCTTCCATCACTTCTTCCCATATTAACGTCTGACGTTCCGGTCCGGATGCCTGGCCACCGCTCAAGCTTACCCACGATCGCCTGACCTCCCTCCCGACAACGATCTACGCGTCCTTCGACGGGGGATCACGCCGGGAGTCAAATCGCAGCGCCTGTAGGTGGTGCGTCTGGTCACCGACCCATCAACTTATCCGGTGGCAATCCATCAGCTTCGTCCCAGCGAGTACCAACAATGTGATGGAGGCCCAGGGCCTGCTTCACTGTCTTCGGTGGCTCCACCGACGCTTTCGCGGTGTTGGCATCTCAGTTTATGGAGACTCCGCGGTCATCATCGCGACATCGCTGACGCCTTCCTTCGCGCCTGGTGCGCCACCATGGTCAGTACCACACAACGATGCGCGCATCCTGGATGCTCTTGTGGCTCATCCGTCTTACGGTATCAGCGGTACGCTTTCGTTTTTTCGCGGTCAGACCGACATGGATCATCGTCCGAACAAGGCCCCGCGGCTCCATCTCTACCGGGAGCACTTAATGGCGTATCCCGAGCTGAAGCTCCTGTGCGACATCGCGGACACCGGTGTTGTTCCCGCGTGGCCGTCCCAGGAAAGGTGCATGATCAGACTGATCCCAGCCAGACGTCGGTTCCATCCGTTTCAATCGCACAGCGCGTCCGCGAACTGCGTCACCGCTACCCAGGGTACCCGATCTATGCGGCGGCGTTGTTATTTTTTTTTTTTGGGGGGGGGGGGGGGGGCAGCTACCTCGCTCATCCATCGGCATAGTAATCGCAATGGCAGTCTTTGGCTGGGTTACATCGTCAGGGAATTTCGCCGTCTCATTGAAGTAGACATCGACAATCGCCTCGAACAGACCGAGAAGCGTCTCAGAGACGGCATCAAGCTCGTTTTCGCTCAGAAGGCTGGTACGAGGGCAAGTTCTCGACCTGGTCAAGAGACTTCCACGCAGTGGGCATCGACTGGAGTATATCGAGTGATATACTCCAGTCGATGCCCACTGCGTGGAAGTCGATATCGATCCGTCAGAGGAAGGTACAAGATGAAGCACATCATCAACGAGGCCAAGCCATTTAACGAAGAGACTCGACAGCATCATCGGTGTGCTGTACCACGTGATCAGCTTCATCCTGATCACAAAGCAGTTTGACCATCGACTAATCGTCTCGCAGCATCAATGCGCCAGGCGCCAGGTACACGGACTGCCTATGAGGGATTTCCTGCGGAAGGAGCTAGTATGGTGGAACACGATCATCATCGAGAACGACTTCACCGACCGGCCAAGTTATTCGATCCAAGACCCGATCCAGACGAGTGTTGGACCGTCCAGTCCACCGAAGACCCGGTCATCATTACCAGCATGCGCCTGAGGAAGCGTTCAATACTAGCGAAAGCGAACCCGTCCACACAAGACGTTGTTTTGTTCGCGCTGGCGGAAACGACATCACCGTGGGGGCCGACTCTCGCACTCCGTGACGCCTGGCGACACATTGTCATCTACTGTTGGAGCCCTTAGATTGAAACTCTCGTGAGCAGGATGAGGGCCAGCACCACGAGCGGCCAGGCCGAGATACGCAGATGCGCCTTGCGTCAGGCACAGCATCGATTGCACTTCACAATAAGAAGGCAATCGCGGAACATGGAGCGGACCGCACAGTGCGACGTTCACTCGGAGACTGATACTGTTAATGTTCTGCAGACACCAGGCTGCAATCAATCCAGGAAAAAGCCAATCAACTCAAGCAAGCATCAGTGGCTGAGTCAACGCTGGGATTGTACAGCCGGAACTTCAAACTCTGAGAATCGTTCTGTAATGACTTCGACTGTGGATCGACGATCTGCCCAGGGCACAACAAGCAAGAATAGTCGGGCTTTTCTGCTCAGTGCTCGGGGATACCAGCGCCTCAACAGTCGAGTGGACCGGAAACAGCCAATCACTACATCGATGTTGCGCCAGATGCGCCGCCGCGAAGACATGTCCAAGATGGAGGGTCGCATGATATGGGGATCAATCATTCTCGGGTTCTTCTTCCTGGATAGAAGCTCTGAGCTATGGGGGCCTGTGTGCGCCCCCAGGTCGACCGATGGACAGCGCGCCCATTGTGTGAAGGCAAACAGCGTAATACTGGGGGACAGCCGAGGACACCCGGTCTCCGTCGGAACCGGACGAGCCCACTCAGTCGAAAATGTGTACGAATCACACAAAGGCGATCGGATTGGTGAATGGTTGACAATTCGGCACTACAAATCTAAAGATCCAGATCTATGCCCAGTGGTCGCAGCAGATGAATGTCTACGAGTTCGATCGCAGTTCAAGATGGAAGGTGCCTGGGACCCTACCTTACATCAACATCGAGGACAGCCACAATGAAGAAGCGGAACGTGGCCAGCATTATCAAGGAAACCGCCAGCAGTATGGGCCTGAAGAAAGGATACTACTCGACGCATTCGCTTCGGATTGGCGATGCCTGCGCGCTGCTGGCGGCCGGCAAGAGCGACCTCGTCATTAGGCTCATGAGCCGCTGGTCGAGCTGGTGCATCTCTGTCTTCACACGCCTACTACCAGGCATGGTATGCGACGCGCATCATGATCAAAACCTCAACCTGGGACGGTCACGAGCCGAGCCTCGATTCACTTGGGGGGAGGGGGTTCCAGCGAAGCCTTCTCCTCTGGCTAATCAAGCTGTCTTCCCCATGCTGTTCGGATCGACGGAGGAACGCAACGCGTTTGTTTGTCAGGTTGCGAAGACGTGAAGTGTACGTGTGGAGTGTCATCACGCAGGAACATAACCTTCGAACATACCATATTCGGGGGGAGATTTGGACATATTTACATAACTTGTTATCTGTGTAGTATTTTTGTGCTGTTTCCATGCTTTCGAAATTTGTGTACATATTGACGAACGTCATTTTCTGTTGTAGTGTCGAAGTACGTCAGGCGACGCAGCTTCGTAAAGAGATTGTGTACATCAACCATCAGCGGATTTGACGAGGTGCTTTCCACGATATATCTCGTGATCATCACCCTTTACGCGCCGTACTTTGCTAGCAATTTCACTGGATCCATCTCTGTGTCAGCCAATTGAAGCCGACTGCTCGAATGGCAGATCGGTACCCTCGCGTTAAGAGAATGGTTGTGAAATCGGTGATGCTTGGTGGCGACGACTTTGATTTCGCCACCCGCTAATTTATCTAGTGTCCCGTTGACCAACGGAGTTTGTTTGTTACGTGTGACGTCCGAGTCGGTCAGACGCATTTGAACCTGTGAAGGACAGCCAATCTTCTTCACTGCATTCGTCCGACCAGCGCCCGTGCTAATGATACAATAATGTCTCGCCACTGTGAAGTCGTAGCGACGACTCAATGGACTGATATCTTCTGGCCAAACGTCACCCAAGGTGAAATCGACGTTTCGTTGTTCTCGATTACGCTTGACACGATCGTTTTGCCGTCGTTGTCGAGCACAGAGAGAAGCGGTGTAGAAGAAGCAGCCCAGTGACCAACAGCTCCGCCATTGGATTATGTAGATCTAACTGGTGCGTCTTCTGACAGTACGAGTCGAAGTTTTTTCTTTGAAATGTCGCATGGGATTCGAAGGTCTTCTGCCCTATGGATGGCCCGTCCGTAACGTTGTCTTCTTCGCAGTGATTGAGAGGTCCAAAATGGTGACCTAGCGCCTCGTAGACACGTTTTGTCAGTTTAACCCTTTCGTTGCCATTGTTTTGTCTTGATTCTAGTATACAGCAATTTCCATAGTTAAGGGCTTAAATGACGATAATGTGGTCATTTAAGGCTGTTTTCCGATCCTCCTTTCTGCTTTTTGGGGGGCAGATTTTTCGGGGGTATTCGTATGATGACCGAATTGTGGTCATTTTAGGCCATTTCGAGGTTCCGTGCCAGAATGAAAGTATAATGGGAATGGGGCTTGTATGTTTTGATAAAAGCCTCTATGAATTAAATTTATAGTATAAAATTTTAACGTATGAAGGGAATGGGGCTTGTATGTTTCGTGGAAAATGATAGTGGTCGACACTTCGCAATCATAAATCATGCCGTATCGGGTGTGGCAGTATTAGTCATGATAAAAATTGCCATGGATTGACAGGGGTTCAACTTCGTGCTGTGGGATGACTCACCCCACGTACACACGAGTTCCATTCCCGGCCGGTTGTACGTTAGAGTAGGGAAAGTAGACTGGGAAGGTCAGAGTAATTTTCGGAAAAGATAGGGCTGGTCGCTGCCACCGAGTTTGCTATTATTTGTTTGAAGGAGTGTTTGTCATGCGAGATGCAAGGGTTCCCGCGGCGCAGTGCCGTTGTTGAAAAATTATTTCTTCCTTTCGTTCTCGAAAGTCGCCGTTTCCTACAAAACAAATGCACGAGGTGTTTCTTCCTCTGCTTGCGAGCCGGGCGGCTTGACTGGAGATTGACAATGGTATTTTCGAACGGGCGCGTGCGAGCATCCGGCTTTGATTTCTCGGCAAGCACCGGGTGTTTAGCGATGACTGTGGCGAATACGAGATGGACGTCATAAAGCGTGCAGTTCTAGTGACGAGGGTGATGATCTGACAGTGAGCTCGGACGAGGAAGAATGTCCACGACAGCGCTAACCAGCTCGATTGCGTCACCAATCTCAACGTAGCGACGAATCGTGCAGCGTTTGCATTGATGGGCTTCAACGCTGTGTGCTTCGCCAGGGTGGGTGATGGAGTCCTTAGGACGTGGGCGATCAGCTTTTCATACTCACTCAGAAAAACGGTACATGACGAGGTTGTATCGATAGCGTGCGCATTCGACCACTGGCACTTCAAGACGACACGCAATGACTTGGTTCGTTGCGCAGTTGTCGCCGACGAGAAACCGAACTTGATCCAACGTCTTGCCGTAGACATCGAGCACGGCCGTCATCATGTCAATGTGTGCAGACCCGTTTGGCGTTCTTCAGCAAGGGGTATGGCGGGAAGATGTTGTTCAATGGCGCACAGTGCGACGAAGTGCACCGTTCGATGCGACCAGCCGTCGCACATGATGCCGAATTTGTCTCCTAGCACAGCGCCGAACCTGGCTCAAACTTAATAAGCGACGTGGCGCATGTAGCCCACAAGTGGCGTCGATGGGATAGGCGGAAGCTTGTGAGGGGATCGTTGCATTTTAACTGGTTGATGCCGACGTCGGAGAAGGAGAACTTGCAGATATTTTTCGAGGCCATGTTGAATTCAGGAACGGGGGCGGGCTGACAGGAATGTCAGGTGTGCGCCAGATTCGTCTTGCTTCCTGGGAACCAACGATCTCCGTGTTATTTGGAGCAAGCTACGGCAAACCAACTGATCAAGCAAGAGAATGTCAGGCAGGTGTAGGCGAAACAACTATCATTATTTTATCGTTTTTACCCCATAGAGACGAGAGCAGGGGCGGGCAACAACTTAACCCTTTCGTTGCCGAGAGGTAGTATAATGACCACTTTATCGTCATTTTACGCTTATCCAAGGGCGCCATATGGGGTGTTTAGGTCACGGGTTTCAATAAATTGTATACTGAAAACGTATACAAACCTCTATAAGATGAAGAACTTTCGTTTATAAAAACTTTTTTCCACTCCGCAGTTCTGACTCCGGCTCCCACGTGCCAATGAATGACTTGTCATCGTCACTCCATTGGACCAGATATGCGCGGTTAGGAGGTTCGCCAACACGGTCGAGGAGCGTAAACGCCGAGTACATTGTCGAAGGATCCCCGTGCATGCTGTTGATCACAATGTTCGGACGCTTTGTGATCGGGTGTAGAGCTGGCGGTGGTGGCAAAGCCTGTCGACCGCCGTCTGATCGGTTCCTTTCTGCTCGCCCCGCGTCAGTTAATGGCCACACTCCTGTGATTCTGAGTTCAGCCTCTTCCTCAGATTCAGACTCTGACTCATCCCGCACTCCTGTGATTGTGAGTTCAGCGTCGGCTTCAGATTCTAATTCGGATTCGTTTCCATGCGTTGGCGAATCAAGCGGGACCTCTGGTTCATCATCTCCACCCGACTCGCTGGTATTAACCTCCAGCTGAGCGGGTCCAGTCTCGACGGCCGTCACCTCTGTCGAGACTGGATAGTCCGCGATTAACTCGGGCAGGGGCTCGAGCTCGTCAAAGCCGAGCCCCAGTACTTGGTCTTCGAGAACAGTCGTTGTCACTTGAGCGAGCAACGCCGTATCCGCTGGCACGCCTTCGACGCGCTGAGGGCCACTTACGGGACCCCCGGCAGAGAGGTCGTTGACCATGCTCGCGCAGGCGGTGTGCTCGGGCATCGGTCTTCGGTCTCTTGAGTGCCAGGAAAGTTGGAAAATGAACGCTGTGGATCACATTGTCATCATGACTGCGAGCGAATGCCAGTCACGACTGCGTGTCGCTCGCACTGTCACACGTGGTATGGACCGGACCAGAAATTGTTCGAAAAAATTGTCCTGACCGCTGTGTGCAAACCAGGTTCGTTTCTGTGACAACACTCAAAATGGTCTGTGCAAGTCACTTTTTCTCCTCCAGGTACTGCCTCGAGGCGCATTACCCCGAGCTCGGCCAGTATGTAGTCCCTGGACGCGGCGCGCGACTGCGCTACGACCGCCTCGCTGCGGAGTCGTGATCCTCGTGATCGATGACGCGCCGCCAGCACCGCGCCCAAGCTCCCGACAAGTACCCGCAGCTTTCGCTCCGCCAGTATCGACAGCGATTTCCGATCAGATACACTGCATCGGAATCTGAAAATGGCTTTTTTGAGGCGCTGCTGCTGGCATGTGTCGTTGCCGGCGACGTTGGTTTCGTTCCAGTGGACGTTGTTAACCCTTTCGTTGCCACTGTTTTGTCTTGATTCTAGTATACTGCAATTTCCATAGTTAAGGGCTTAAATGACGATAAAGTGGTCATTTAAGGCCGTTTTCCGATCGTCCTTTCTGCTTTTTTGGAGCGGATTTTTCGGAGATATTAGTATAATGACCGAATTGTGGTCATTTTAGGCCATTTCCGAACATACTTTTTTGTATAAGGTTCCGTACCGGAATAAAAGTATAAAGGGAATGGGGCTCGTATGATTTGATAAAAGCCTCTATGAATTGAATTTCTTTATCTTATAGAGGTTTGTATTCATTTTCGGTAGACAAAATGGCCAGTCTCGCAACCAAAAGGCACCATATGGCGCCCATACATAAGCGTAAAATGACGATAAAGTGGTCATTATACTACCTCTCGGCAACGAAAGGGTTAATACCTGGAAGCAATCACGTGGTGACGTATTTGGGGTATCTCGGGGAGATATCACATCATTCATCGATCATCTAATCAAAGTGCGAGGTCGACTTGCGTACAAAGTGTTTATGAAGAACCGGATCACCACATCGTGTGCAAGTGAGTGTTGGGGAGCTCGTCAAGCACTGTGCAAGGATGGATCATGGCGTATACGTTGTTGGAGCAGGAAGCGCTGATGGTGTCCGTCATTGCTTTGTTGTCAAGCTTGGAGATGGAGAGCCAGTTGTCTACGACGACTACAACTTTGACAACCCGAACGACTTCTCAGTGAGGCGCTATCGAACCTACTATGGATTCAAAGTGTGTTCTTTGCCAGGAAGGTTGAGCGCATCGGGAAGATCAATCGCAATAAGAAGCGAAAGGCATTAGCGTAAATGAATTCAGAGGGGGTTTGGATTTATCCACTTATGCATCCTGTCACTAACTATCATCTGCCGTTAGCTATCTTATTTCGCTAACTATCAGGAAACTTCGAGAATACAAATCCGTTTGCTTGAGTTCGCCGATTTCACACAAGAACGCGACGAATACGACCTGATCGAACTGCAGCCTTGTAGCGGTCGAATGTTGGCGCGGAAATCTGGAAGCACGTCAGGAAAGCGCGCTTGCAGACTTTGCCAGCAAATGGAACATAGCAGCGGATGTTCTGGCGCTTGCCTGGCGATCTCGGACGAGCCACTAGGCATTCTTCAACGTTGGAAAGAATCGAAAGCGCCGTCATGATGGATACACGTTTCTCACTCTCCGAAAGATCATCATAGTTGGTGATAAACGTAGATATCGCTTTCGCCTTCCCCTGCAAACAGGTACCGCAAGCATCTTGTTGAATGTACGCTGTAACTTGGGCACGCATCCGCTCGTTGGGCTGCATGGTGGGCGTGTGGCTGCCGCAACCAGAATGAGCTGCACGAAAAGCAAAATGAGACGAGGATAGTCGAATCGATTCTCCACCATTCATTTCGATGCAATTAGTCGAACGACAGCGCAGGACCGATACGCCGTGGCCGCCGATTCTTGACACCAATCTAACATCTCGGCTAGTTCGCTTCCGAATACTTCGGTTGTGTAGCTTCCTCTTGTTGCCGTGCTCCCATGGCATACGCTCCCCTCGAGACATCAACACGAAAATGCTGTGAACACAGAGGCCATACTTGAAGAACAACTTCCACGGGCAGATCAGCGGTGAAATTTGAACCTGCCATCTAGTGACTGGTATGTCAAGTTTCTCCATGCGCTGGTTAGACCAGCTCATGCTTGCCTTCAGACGCTATACTTGTGACAAAGATGCATGCTGCTCCACGGCCTCGTTGTGGCCTTGGTGAACCTGAAGCGTGCCGAGTTCAGAGCTTGTTCCGGGTAGAACCAGCGTTGGGATCTCCATTCGATTCGACTCGACGTTTCTCAACCTCCCGTTATTTGCAAGAAGCATTGCCTGTGTCTTCAACTCTCTGTGAAAGCGATTCACAGAAGGGGTGTCGTCAGTGCGAGAGTGCTTCTTGGCACTTGAGACTAGTTTCTCCAAGAGCACGCCAACTTTTAGCCTTGAACGTAGAGTGTAGTCGCGCTTGATAATCTTGTTGTATTGCTCGACTGGATTATTTGTCTTCGCGAAGCCTGTCGCGGTGTAGAAGCACTGCCAACACGTGAACCTTCCCGATAGCCAAGTCCGATAGAAGTAGTCACCGAACACGGCCAACTCAGCATTGGTCGCCCACTCGGACCACACACGATCGAATACACGCTCCAGCTCTGTTTTACCGCGTGTGAAGTGCATGTCGTACAGCTGCATGAAAATTCGTTTGCGCACAGACCCGTCAAACCCTCGCACGCGTTCTTCGACTTTGGCCAAAACATGAAAGAAACACATCAGATACGTTGGCGGCTGGTTGCCAATGTCGACGAGTGAGGATTGCACAACGTTGATCTGAGCAACATTAGCATCATCCATCACGTAGCGAACGTAGAGTGGCTTCCCCGTTACGCGTCGGAATAGCCGCTGAAGGCGCTGGAGAACCTGACTTAAAATGAACGATGTTCGCTGCGACATAACCGAGAACGCAACCACTTTGAAACTACGCCGAGCATCTGGGATACCGGAAACCGCGACTGGATATCCTGACTGGTTCAACTTGAATGTGGTGTCGAGATGAAGCATGAAGCATATACTCCCCCGGTTCACGATATAGCTGACGCAGTAATCCAGCTGATGTGAGGCCAAAAATAAAAGGATCTTCGTCGGTGCCGTCCCCAATCATTGCTGTTCCTGAGCCTTCAACGTCGAAACCAAACGCAACTGGGGTATCGTTCGCAGCTCCATCTGTATACTTCATCGAGATCACGAGCTCGGTGAAAGACTCTAAATCATCGTTGTTGCCCATGCGCCTTTTGATAGCTGACAACACAGTTCTGAACTGAATGCAACTTTGGCACAGTCGTGGCGTCGGGGTTGAAAGCGTCGATAACAACGTTGCTTATTCGTGCTGGCTTCATGGCTTGCCGTGCCATCTCGCGGACATACTTCCGCATTATTCGAGTGAGCTGGTTTCGCGGTGGTGATAGCTGCAGCTCTATGTGCGCTCCATCTTCGAACACGCACGACACTGAGTTTTCTTCGCACGTCAGAATCTTCATCCGCCACGGGCAAGTTGAATATATGACGACCCTTGCACATGTCGGTGAGCTACACTCAGCAAGCTGATAGCGCATTTTCTGGTGTTCATGAGTGGTGGTGCAAACCACGCATGTTGCGCGCTGTCCCTTTGTGTACTTGAACGACTTCAGGTTTGATAGATGTTCTGTTACAGCTTGATGTGACACGTCTCGTAAGACCATGACCCACGGCAAAGGTCGTCCCATTCTCTTCGTGCTTCAGATAACGATGGCTGCAGGCTTGCTTGATGGTGAGAGATTGAGCATGTGCGCTAGGCCTGTTCAGACGGGCGTCGCATCACGACCACACACTTCGTGCGCTGTTTTGGCCAATACTTTTGCATGTCTGTGTGTTTAAAAGGCTTGTTGTGTACAGCCTCCAGTTTGAGTTGTGGATGCCTCTGACAGTGTGTTCTAACACTAAATTGGTATGTGCTCCAGCAGTCCTCTGTGTGAAAAAGCACCAGTTACTGTGGAAAACATGTTGTTTGGGTGTTGTCCACGTGCTCTCTACCTGGAGCCACGTCATTTGGGATGCTGTTTGCCATCACCATCGGACCACAAACTGGGTGATGCTTAACCCTTTCGTTGCCGCATTTTTGACTTGTTTTTTTGTATAGTGCAATTTCCAAAGTTAAGGACTAAAATGACGATAAAGTGGTCATTTAACGCCCATTTCCGATTGCACCTTCTGCTTTTTTAGGGCAGATATTTTCCACATGTTTCAATAATGACCGAATTGTGGTCATTTTAGGCGATTTCCGAAAGCAATGTGATTGGATAAACGGCGACACTGGAACCCAGGATTTTTTTACCCCACCCCTACGTGAAGTCCATGTTTAAATCAGGATTTTAGCACAGGTTTGACACAGGACGGAACAAAAAATACATTACCGAAATCCGGAAATTTATGATTTGCAACAAGTGGATTCCAACTGTGGATTCCAACCGTCCGTTCTGATCGGGCCATTCCGTCTCCCCCACTCCCACGGTTACCACGGTCTACCTCGTCCCCCACTGCATTGATCCTGTCGTCGTTCGTCACATCAGAAGAAAGGCATCACAAGAAAGGCAGCAGCAGCAAACAGGTGAGAGTTCGCGAGGAATGATCTCGCTTTGCAATCTGAATCGTTCGCCAACACGATGGTTAGGCGCAAGAAGACCGTGCGAAACATGAACACTGAGCCTGCGGCGGAGCCAGCACCACGCAAGAAGACCGTGCGAAACATGAACACTGAGCCTGCGGCGGAGCCAGCACCGGAGTCGAGTGACTGCGTGATGCCGACGGCCCACATGTAGTCGAAGGCTCGTGTGCTAAGCCGGAGACGCGGGCAAAGCGGGCCGCTCTACGCGCTGAGTATGAGCGCGAGCGGCAACGACATCGAACAAGCGCGATGACTGGTAATAAGACTTAGCTGATGAGGTATTCGACGACAATTCAACTGGAGCAAATGATCAAGTTGAAGGCGATGATGAAGAGGACGATGCAGCTGAAGACGACGCTTCGGACGACGACGAGTCTGAAGTGAGCGGCTGCAGTGCAGCGTCGGCTGAACGTGGCTCGAAGCGGTGGATGAAGGCACCCAGATCGAGGACAGGTTTGACACGGGATTCTCTCGCCACGTCAAACCTCATCGCTGTCGCCCCTCCATCCAAGATCCACTCTACATGGGCAGACTGGGAGAAGTATTTCGAGTCATACAAGGCGGAAACCTACCAGGTGCTCCCCGTGTTTGAGACCTTGCGATCTGCATTGAGAAACAGCAGGATCGCAGCGACACATCGAGGCAAGAGTGGACGTGCAGTGTTCCTCCCCAAGGACATGTTCATGTATTATTCTAAGGTTCACATCTGTACGCATGGCTGGCCGAAACGGAGCGCGCGTCGGAAGAACGATAAGATTGGCTCGAGACAATCTCGACCGTTCCGGCGCGTCCGCGCGACCGACTGCCCGTTCCGTTTCGTCGTCCAGTTGTTCCATCGTGCGGGTACATGGCGCCTGGAGGTTACTCGTGGATTCTTCTACCATAATCATGAGGTTTCATCAAAGGTGTACAACACGTACCCTGTCGCTCGTGGTATCGACGATCCCGTGGTCCAAGCAGAGACCGACACGATGATCAAGATGGGTGCGAAAAGGTCCAAGATCTACGACTACCTGCTCAGCTGTGGTCAGAACGTGGTGAAATGTGACGTCGACAACATGGTCCAGCGCGCGCGCATAGCGACTTCGACACTCGACGATGACGATGAGACCGCAGCTGTCGTCGCCGACTTCGCCAGCGCGAACGAAAACAACGCAGTCACAGTCGACGTGACTGACCGAAATGAGACAGGGTTGGTGTCGTTAACGTCGAAGTACATGCGGGATCTCTACACTCGCTTCCCTGAGGTTCTACTCGTTGACACTACTCACAAGACGAACCGGTATGTTTCTCTTATCCAGGTTTTCGCCAGGAGATGCCCAGGTTGCTGACGTTGTTGTTCTCTGCATCAGATATAACTACCAGCTGCTGACCCTCATGGTCATGGATGAGCACGGCAATGGACAGCCAGTACAGCACTCCGTTATGGAGACCAACAGCGAATGGCATATGCATCGCGCCGTCAACCACTTCAAGCGAGCTAACCCAAACCGGTGGAAGTTATTAAGCGTAATCATGGTGGACAAGGATTTGAATGAGATTCGCATCCTTGAGGGCCACTTCCCCGAGGCGCGCGTACTACTTTGTCACTTCCACGTGATCAAGTACCTCAGCGTCATGTGCCGCAAGCCCGAGTTCGGTAAATTCTCGCAGGACGATCTCGCTAGCATTGAAGCTCTCGTGCATGGAATGGTCTACGCTGATTCTGCGGAGCAGTATGTGCAGAAGTGGGAGTCTCTACGTGGCCTTTGCGAACGTATTGGGTGTGTCGGTTTCTACAAGTACATGAAAAAAACTGGCACAGTTGCCAAGATAAGTGGGTCATGTACCAAAGAGCACGACTCCCACACCTGAAGAACAGCACGAACAACAGACTCGAGAGTTTCTTTGGCAAGCTGAAGGATGGGCTGCCAGGTGTGTCGTCTATGGCAGGCATGATATCTGAGCTGATCAGTTGGGAGCGTCGCCAACGAAACGAGTACAAGCATCGCCGGCGGCTCGGACAGTAAGCATCGTGATAGTGTGTCATGCAACGCGTCGTGTATTGACAGACCATGCATCAAACAGATACTCCAACGAGAACTACAACGAAGAAATGCAAGTAGTGCTCCGGTTTACGAATCCATGGGTGTCGAAGCATGTTGCATCCGAGTATGCCTCAGCCTTAAACAAATGGGAGACCTACCAGTATGAGAAGGTTGACGGTGAAGAAGCTGTTCGAGTGACCGGTCGCCTAGTGCACGTGGTCAGCCTCATCGACTGGCGATGTGACTGCGAATTCACCAACACGATGCTTTTGCCATGTCGGCACGCAAAAGCAGTGCGGAAGTCCAGAGGCACACCCGGTTCCGTGATTCCACTATGTCGCATCGACCCCCGGTACGTCCACCAGCCCAGGATCGCCACAGGATCACCGCAGGATCACCACAGGATCACATCCAATGTTCTTCTGGCGCATGTAGATAGACTGCGGCTGCTACTACACTACCAAAGATTCGGACATTCGAGTACAACACGTATGATGTGACCCCAGATGATATACCAGGTAAGACAGAATGGCAGGCTACGGCAATACAACGGTACAAGCGCGCATTGGTGTCTACGAATGGATTAGCATCAGCCCTCGCTGAGTTCTCCGATGAGGAGGAGTTTAAGAAGCACGAGGCTATCGTGAACATCCAGTCGCGCAACTTCAGACAAGCCAAGCGCCGTCGTGTGGAGGATGAAGTGATCGAGACCACCGACGACACCGAACGTGAACCCGCATTGGAAGTGTCCCAGCCTCTTAGTCTTTATGACGCAGCCATCGCCCCGGTGCCTGACTTCGACCCATCTATGACCACGTTCAGGCAGATCGAAGGACAGAGAGAGTGCTCCGACTCCGACTTCGAATACCCTCCTCCGTCTGTCACTGTTCGGCTCAGCCCAGTCGCGAAAAAGACAGGACGTCCGGTCCTCGACAAGGGGAAGAAGGCCGTGGACACACGCCAGCAGCGAATATTGGCCAACTAGTCCGAGAATGCGCGTCGCGAGCTCGGAGAAGTGACCCTGGAGGATGTGCTCTGTACTCTGGAGAACGAAGCACCTCCGATAACGAAGGCATTGGCTCGGCTCCGGAAGATTCCGACCAAGTTTGGCGCACAAGAGGCTAGGCGGCCAAAGTACGAGAGACAAAAGCGGCCAGTACTGAACATTGATGGATTCTATCTGCTGCCCAAGATGTTGCTGAAGGCAGCAATGAAGGTCCTTCCCGTGCAAAACATCGAGAGCAGCGCAATATGGGTGGCAAGTCAGAGCCAGAGCCAGTCATCTGTCGACGAACAAGACCCTAACGAAGAGAAAGAAGTCGTTTCGATCGCGTCTGTTGCCTCGTTTTCTCGCCAACGGATCCAGACCATGATGTATCTCTCCAACCTGAGAGAGGCCTGCGAAAAGGGAGAGGTGTTCGTCAAGTGGCTTCGACAAGTCGTACAGCCGGTGGTTCCACCGACAATGCAAGACGAGGTACACACCATCGCGACGATGATCGCTGAGGCGTACCCAAGTAAGCGCATCGACGGTCTCAACAGCACCGACTATGTCATGTCCATGTTGTACAGATTCAAGCCATCTTCTGCGTTTAACGACGGAATCATCCGAGCTGTCTGTGATAGACTGGAACAAGTCTACCCTGGCGTACGGCATACTGGGATTCCCGACGCGAAGCCGAAGACAAAGAAGCAGACGAAGCAACGCATCGGTGCCCCGCTCGTGGATCGTATCAAAAACCTTGTTGACACTCCAGGAACGGCGATACTGCTCTTGCCAGTCAACTTCGGCAACGTCCACTGGTGTGGTATGATCGTTGACGTCGCCAAGAAGAGGTTGTGCTACTACGACTCGCTCTCTTCCGCTCAGTACGAGGCAGCTCTTGATGACCTCGCTCATCTTATTGTCAAAGATTACGCCGTCGTGGCGCTAAATGCACCAATGCAGTTCGATGGATTCAGCTGCGGCTTCTTTGTGTGCATGAAGATGTGGAACTACGTGGACTCCGGCATGTCCCAAGACATGACAGTGAACGCGATCAACACACGTCGCTTTGAGTCGCTCCGGTTCGTCCTTACAAGCGAGAAGCCGTCTGACATACGTGACAACACCCACTTAGTTTGATCATGATGCAGAGGCGAGAGAATGGAATGGTCCTGGGCCTAACCTGGCACCTCCAGATTAATCCTGTGTCAATCCATTTCCTAAATTCCACACCTTATCGATTACATCGTTTGGCTGTCTTCGTTTCTTACGGCGTATCTTCGCGCATTAATTACCGACTTGGCCTAAAAAATCATAAGTCCCGCAGACCTGTCGTCAACCTGGATGCAACCTGCATGCAGGCAACAATCCTGGATGGCCCGGTTTTGAAAAAAAATCCTGGGTCGTAGTACCAGCCTTGGATAAAATGTGTCCACAATAAATTACGGGATGGGGATTTTCTCGGAAAGTGCACAAACAGTCCCGCGAAGATATTCGTACCACTTTTTGATGGCTGGCTCACAGTGAAACTTTGATCGCGATAACAACTGCTTTGACCGAAGTGTCATCCCGACTTCAAATAGTCTCAGATCGTCGTTATCAGCATCATGATTGTCGCTCACGATCTTGATATTCATCTCCCGCTGGAAGCGTGGCATGAACTTGAAGCTGAAGCGAACGCTCAGGCAACCGCAAGCGGCAAACTGGTCACACCAATGATGGATATGCTCAAAGATGGACCTGTGGCAATTGCTTTGAACACAGCTATTGACGCTCTTTTGGCTGCGAATGGTTTGCATGGATATAAGCTTCTGTCGAGTAATCTAATCGCACTTCATCGGCTCGATTCAACCGAACTAATGGCACAGGACTGGTTAGACTCGAAGACAGCACTGGCAATTATCGTTTGCCTGTACGGTGAGGGAGAGATGTCAACGTCGACGACTAAAGACATCAAGCCAAAAGCGAAGATGAACAGGCATATTTTACAGCGAGGAAGAGGTGTAATTTTCCGATGCAACTCAATCTATTTTTGTCGAAGATCACAAGCTATCTGTGGTTCATCTACATTCAGGACGAAGCTGACGCGGCAAAAGCAGTCTTCGAACCTGTCATGTTTCCTTGCCCCTACAATCCAATTGAAAAGGTCGGAGATATTCGCAAGTATCCAAGGAGCTATCTTAGAACATGCACTCGCACTTGTTCCTATCGTGCTCCGAAGTCGAAGAACGTTTTAGATCATCTCATCCATTGCAAGGCGAACCCGCGGCGTGATGAGTGTGAAGAGAAGCAGAACAAGCGCAAGAGCCGAGATCAAGTCGAGGTAAGCTGTGACATGTGCTCACACACACACACACCATTTCTATCCAACAATTCCCTTGTTAAGCAGAACCTTCAAAAACACAAGACCTCTGAAACCATGGATGGATCTATTGAATTGGGATTATCGCAAACATGCTGATTAGAGTGTTGGAGGCCAACGACAATGCTGAAACCTTGTCGCTCACGCCAATGGAAGAGAATATTGCTACGGAGAACAAAACGCGAGTAAGAAAACTACAAAAACCCAAGCACAGTGCAAGATGAACACTTTTGGAGGAGTTCAACGCGTGTTTGTCGGGTGATGAAGTTGAGTTAACGCCGTATTCTGACGCGATCACAGTTGAGATGGTCACCGAGTTGTTGCAGTCTGTATCTCGGTCAGACGTTCGCCAACCACGTGGTAAAAACGAGTATAATGCTGGTGAATTGACACCATTCGGTATGACAAATCTCCTTGAAGCGATAAACTTTGCGAATCAGGACGATGTTTTCTTGGATGTCGGCGCCGGGATCGGAAACGTCGTCATTCAAGTCGCTCATGAAGAGACATCATTGCCAGGAATATTGAACAAGAACCTCGATTGTTGAAGGTAAAGACCATTGATGCTGACATCGGTGAGACTGACCTGAGCGCGTTGCCCGACCTCCGAACTATTACTCACCTGTTCTCCCATAACACGCTGTTTACGTCACTGGCGAACTTCGCTCTTGAGGAGTTATGCTGGTTGCCGAGTCTTCGAGTAATTGCACTTTCACGTCCATTCTACGTGCGACACAGCATGCGCTGTGACAAGCGTTTCTGCAAGTTCTGGTCGCTTGAGAAAACTATACGTGTGAGTGTCACTTACACGGACTCGCTCATCGACTTGTTCTTGTACAAGAAGTCCCAGTTCATCTCAATTTAGCGAGAAAGTTGACGCGTATGCAGAGAAACAAAAAATCATAATAAATTCGTCTTACCACAATCAAAATCTCACTGAGTAGCTGGAAGAACACGTCGAACAAATGTAATCGATCTGAGCCAGTGCTTCAGCTACTCGGCGCCACTAATATTTTCGCGCCCATGCACCGTCACACCTTGGCCACCGCATGTCCCCTCCAGAACAAAACCGTGGCCGACATGATCGTAGGACCATCCACCGACGAGATAAATGCCATCACAGAGACCAAGTCGGGCGAGCGCGGGAATACCTTGACCATTGCCGGAGAAAAGGTTCTTATCGACGACATCCATGCTAATATGCTTGAGCGACTTGATGATTTGGCCTTTTTCTGGATCTCAGCGGGATCAACCTTTCGTCGCTTCGCACCATTCTCGCGAAAGGCGGTGATCATAACGTCGGTCACTGGGTTTGGCAGACTCAGCAACTCAAGTGCGATGCCAACGGCGTCATACCCACACGACATGGTGCTGTCACCAGCATCATGTCGAGTCCCAGTCTCCTTCTTTGCACGTCGTCCAACCGGTGACCTGATGAACGCGGCGAGGGTGGAATACGCCGCCGTGCCACCAGCGCTGTGCCACTCTTCAATGAGCGCGATGTCGCCGGCAAAACCACTCGTGTCAGCAAGGTCAACCGCGGGCACCCATCTTGTCCGTGACTCGCCTGGTCCGGGGTTCTCCCACTCCACTTCATACGCGGTGATGGCTACCGTGCGTCGGAAGTTGATAACACGCTTGACTGCGTGGAATTCTTTGGGGAGGTTACGCTGCTTGAGCCTGTTGCGGGCTGGCGGCATCCAAGCAGTGGAGGTACCAGCAGCAGACGATGGCGTGGAGGGCCAGCGGACGCCGACGGCGCGGCAACTGCGGATGACGAAGTGGACTGGTGCCGTGGGCGCTGATTGCTGGTTGTAGTACGACTTGCCGCTCGCTCGTCCACCTCCGTCTCGTCGCCATCCTCTTGCTCTTTGCAGGCTTGCTTGCAGCAGTCGCGCCTTCATTGTTGTCGGCGTCGTCACCACTTGCATCAACCGAGTCGCTTGTCTTTTGTTTTGTTTTGTTGGCGTGGGCGAAGCACAAACACCGCTCGTAGTGTTGCCAACTGCGCCGCTTGTGCTGCTGCTGCTGCTTGGAACGCTTGTGCCGCTGCTGGCCTTGCCGCTCGTGCCGCTGCTGGCATTGCCGCTCGTCCTGCCGCCCCCTGCGCCGCTCGTGCTGCTCCCACCTGCGCCGCTCGTGCTGCTGCCACCTGCGCCAGCGCTTGACACATTAGAGGCTGACGGAACAACACCAGCGTGGTGCGCACAATCGCCGTCACCTGTCGTCATCCTGCGTGATTTCCTTGCGCAACTAGACGCTGGTACTCACACGCAGGCAACGCAGGGATAACCCAGCACTGGCCACCTTGTGTCACGCACAGGGAGGGCTATATCCTCTCACGGGGGAGGATCGGCCAGTCCCCGTGCGTGACGGCAGGCCCCACGCCAGAGCAATCGACCAGCTCTCGCGTGATTTCCGCGCAAGTAGGCGTTGGAGGTTGCGCGGCTGAACATACAGGGAGGCGACATCAATGCGAATCATCATAGAAACGACACAAACGCACCTGAGCTGGAGGGGAGAAAAATGGAAATGGACGTGTGGCAACCAGGTGATCAAGACCGATGAGGTTTTTCAAACAACTGAGGTGAAGATGGGATTGGCTGAAAAGCAAACAGCCAGTTGAACCCAGACAAAATATGATTGGCTAAAACAGTTTTTCGAACCGATTCAATTCTGGGTGACAATTCAGGCAAACAATTCGGGGTGACAATTCATGGTTGCAATTCGGCATGACTTTTGTGGATCAAATACCGAGGATTTCTGGACAAACAAATCATTTCCGAATTTGCCAGCAAGTGCGCAGGTGGGTCTTTGGCTGTATCATTTTGGGTGTTTGTGTTCCTACGGCTTGTAATAGTGTCTGACTGGACTCTTTTTTTGAACAGCTTATCCGACTTCGCCATCCGTGCTGGCATTGGTGTGGGGTCTGCCGTCACGCACGGGGACTCGCCGATCCTCCCGCGTGAGAGGATCTAGCCCTCCCTGTGCGTGACACAAGGCGGCCAGTGTGTGACCTCCGGCCGAGTGAGCTCATCGTCGGAGCCGCCTGCCGCCGCCCCCGCCGATAACAAGAAGAAGTACTTGCGCACTTGTTCTCTTGAAATTTGTATAGTCTGACCAACGAAACTGGACCTGTAAGGAAAATGTAAACTACATGTATTTTACGATCGAACTGGATTCCTACGAAAATGACCTGGAATCCACTTGTCATCAGTCGTCGGACGACCAATCCGGTGTCGCTTGCATCGATCGTTCACTCTGTACAATGGTCCATTCGTAATGCTCGTTCTTGATGGTGACGGTGATGACACGGTTCCCGTGTCGTTGCCCGAGAAACCGAAGGATTGATTCGACTGCCGCGAGGATTGACTGCATTCTTCGCACGTTTGACTGCTGGAGGAAGATTCTTGACTGGACTGCGAATCCCACAATCGTCCAGACGCATAGCGCAAAAATAAATCTCTCTTCCAACGGGCTCTTGTAGTCACCGGCATTACACGTTCGCAAAGAAGCTACCAGGAATGTTAGTAGGAATGTCGCTCGGACCACGTAGATAGTAGAGGTTGTTCTTGATGTCCTTGAACTGGATGATCTTCTTAATGACCAACTTGCAATTGGCTCGTACGTCTGACTGCAAACAGATTGCTTGAGGATGACGCCAAAACTGGAAATGAATGAACTCCTGAGCAGCTGGGTCTGCGTTCGTCTTTGTCCACGTCTGAATGGCTTCGTCGTTCGATACACCCTTTCGTACGCGATGCGGATCATAATGCGCACGAATCACAGAAGTCACTGGTGTGTGTTGTCATGTCGGCCATGAATCACCTTGAAATTCTTTGGAATCGGCATAAACTCCATTTGTTCCAAGGTCAAACTTGTTGGCATGATCTTGATGTTTGAGTGAGATGACTGACCTTGTTGGACATAATTGGTTACAATATCTGGACCATTGATTCCACTCGTTGCAATAAAGCCAACGTTGTCGATAAACAACTCCACTTCTGCACCGAGCACCGCGTAGGAATCATACATCGATTTCCATGGTTCAATGTTCACCACGTTTCCGTATACGGCGTGTTGAAATCGTAATCCGATAAGACCACGGTTGTGTTCTTGTTGGGTGCCGTCATCCACACATCATTGAAAGTAGTATCAATGGAATCCAAAACGCCACCCGTAGTCAAAAAGAACTGTGGTCGAATGCCTTCGAACGGATAACGTCCAAAAGGATACTGATAGAACCCAACTGGTTGGTCAGAATACGCTGCAATCTGAGGTCGTGTCGTACTTTGTGCGCGAAACACTGGATTCGTAACGGTTGGTAACGAAGGCTTGTTGATACTGTTCAACCGAATGGATAGATCCAACGCTTGACCGCTAGCACGCGGAATAAAGCTAAACTCGAATTGTGCAATGGACACAATCGTCTTCGTATCGTCAAATCCGTATTCAGCCTTGGGATAACGTGAAATAGGCGTCTCATGAAATTGCTTCAATTGGCCACTTTTAGCTGCTTCCGGTGCCGGTAGCGCAAGCGTAGGTCCTCCAGACGATGGAGGCGGAGCCTCATCATCACCATCATCCATGCCGTCGTCATTCAAACATCAAGATCATGCCAACAAGTTTGACCTTGGAACAAATGGAGTTTATGCCGATTCCAAAGAATTTCAAGGTGATTCATGGCCGACATGACAACACAGCACCAGTGACTTCTGTGATTCGTGCGCATTATGATCCGCATCGCGTACGAAAGGGTGTATCGAACGACGAAGCCATTCAGACGTGGACAAAGACGAACGCAGACCCAGCTGCTCAGGAGTTCATTCATTTCCAGTTTTGGCGTCATCCTCAAGCAATCTGTTTGCAGTCAGACGTACGAGCCAATTGCAAGTTGGTCATTAAGAAGATCATCCAGTTCAAGGACATCAAGAACAACCTCTACTATCTACGTGGTCCGAGCGACATTCCTACTAACATTCCTGGTAGCTTCTTTGCGAACGTGTAATGCCGGTGACTACAAGAGCCCGTTGGAAGAGAGATTTATTTTTGCGCTATGCGTCTGGACGATTGTGGGATTCGCAGTCCAGTCAAGAATCTTCCTCCAGCAGTCAAACGTGCGAAGAATGCAGTCAATCCTCGCGGCAGTCGAATCAATCCTTCGGTTTCTCGGGCAACGACACGGGAACCGTGTCATCACCGTCACCATCAAGAACGAGCATTACGAATGGACCATTGTACAGAGTGAACGATCGATGCAAGCGACACCGGATTGGTCGTCCGACGACTGATGACAAGTGGATTCCAGGTCATTTTCGTAGGAATCCAGTTCGATCGTAAAATACATGTAGTTTACATTTTCCTTACAGGTCCAGTTTCGTTGGTCAGACTATACAAATTTCAAGAGAACAAGTGCGCAAGTACTTCTTCTTGTTATCGGCGGGGGCGGCGGCAGGCGGCTCCGACGATGAGCTCACTCGGCCGGAGGCGACATCAACTGCAGGGATGGTCTGGCGCGGCATTGCTGGTAAAAAGCGGAATGAGCCTGCCACAGCAGGTCCAACACAGCATCTGTCGGCGTGTCCAGACTGGACCGCTCCGACGACGATCTGGTCTCTGTCCAACGCGTACCTCAACCTAGGTACCTGTTGGGTTCAGGGACCAACACTGGGTGACGATCGCGAAGAGCGAAGACGTCACAAGGCCTCACAACGCAAATCACTACGTGGCGCACAAGACGATATGGTACGACGTGTACGAGACTTTAACGAAGGTGGTACCAAGACCGACGAGGAACCGTTCTTTATTCCTCCAAGTGATGACGACGGCATGGATGATGGTGATGATGAGGCTCCGCCTCCATCGTCTGGAGGACCTACGCTTGCGCTACCGGCACCGGAAGCAGCTAAAAGTGGCCAATTGAAGCAATTTCATGAGACGCCTATTTCACGTTATCCCAAGGCTGAATACGGATTTGACGATACGAAGACGATTGTGTCCATTGCACAATTCGAGTTCAGCTTTATTCCGCGTGCTAGCGGTCAAGCGTTGGATCTATCCATTCGGTTGAACAGTATCAACAAGCCTTCGTTACCAACCGTTACGAATCCAGTGTTTCGCGCACAAAGTACGACACGACCTCAGATTGCAGCGTATTCTGACCAACCAGTTGGGTTCTATCAGTATCCTTTTGGACGTTATCCGTTCGAAGGCATTCGACCACAGTTCTTTTTGACTACGGGTGGCGTTTTGGATTCCATTGATACTACTTTCAATGATGTGTGGATGACGGCACCCAACAAGAACACAACCGTGGTCTTATCGGATTACGATTTCAACACGCCGTATACGGGAAACGTGGTGAACATTGAACCATGGAAATCGATGTATGATTCCTACGCGGTGCTCGGTGCAGAAGTGGAGTTGTTTATCGACAACGTTGGCTTTATTGCAACGAGTGGAATCAATGGTCCAGATATTGTAACCAATTATGTCCAACAAGGTCAGTCATCTCACTCAAACATCAAGATCATGCCAACAAGTTTGACCTTGGAACAAATGGAGTTTATGCCGATTCCAAAGAATTTCAAGGTGATTCATGGCCGACATGACAACACAGCACCAGTGACTTCTGTGATTCGTGCGCATTATGATCCGCATCGCGTACGAAAGGGTGTATCGAACGACGAAGCCATTCAGACGTGGACAAAGACGAACGCAGACCCAGCTGCTCAGGAGTTCATTCATTTCCAGTTTTGGCGTCATCCTCAAGCAATCTGTTTGCAGTCAGACGTACGAGCCAATTGCAAGTTGGTCATTAAGAAGATCATCCAGTTCAAGGACATCAAGAACAACCTCTACTATCTACGTGGTCCGAGCGACATTCCTACTAACATTCCTGGTAGCTTCTTTGCGAACGTGTAATGCCGGTGACTACAAGAGCCCGTTGGAAGAGAGATTTATTTTTGCGCTATGCGTCTGGACGATTGTGGGATTCGCAGTCCAGTCAAAATCTTCCTCCAGCAGTCAAACGTGCGAAGAATGCAGTCAATCCTCGCGGCAGTCGAATCAATCCTTCGGTTTCTCGGGCAACGACACGGGAACCGTGTCATCACCGTCACCATCAAGAACGAGCATTACGAATGGACCATTGTACAGAGTGAACGATCGATGCAAGCGACACCGGATTGGTCGTCCGACGACTGATGACAAGTGGATTCCAGGTCATTTTCGTAGGAATCCAGTTCGATCGTAAAATACATGTAGTTTACATTTTCCTTACAGGTCCAGTTTCGTTGGTCAGACTATACAAATTTCAAGAGAACAAGTGCGCAAGTACTTCTTCTTGTTATCGGCGGGGGCGGCGGCAGGCGGCTCCGACGATGAGCTCACTCGGCCGGAGGCGACATCAACTGTAGGGATGGTCTGGCGCGGCATTGCTGGTAAAAAGCGGAATGAGCCTGCCACAGCAGGTCCAACACAGCATCTGTCGGCGTGTCCAGACTGGACCGCTCCGACGACGATCTGGTCTCTGTCCAACGCGTACCTCAACCTAGGTACCTGTTGGGTTCAGGGACCAACACTGGGTGACGATCGCGAAGAGCGAAGACGTCACAAGGCCTCACAACGCAAATCACTACGTGGCGCACAAGACGATATGGTACGACGTGTACGAGACTTTAACGAAGGTGGTACCAAGACCGACGAGGAACCGTTCTTTATTCCTCCAAGTGATGACGACGGCATGGATGATGGTGATGATGAGGCTCCGCCTCCATCGTCTGGAGGACCTACGCTTGCGCTACCGGCACCGGAAGCAGCTAAAAGTGGCCAATTGAAGCAATTTCATGAGACGCCTATTTCACGTTATCCCAAGGCTGAATACGGATTTGACGATACGAAGACGATTGTGTCCATTGCACAATTCGAGTTCAGCTTTATTCCGCGTGCTAGCGGTCAAGCGTTGGATCTATCCATTCGGTTGAACAGTATCAACAAGCCTTCGTTACCAACCGTTACGAATCCAGTGTTTCGCGCACAAAGTACGACACGACCTCAGATTGCAGCGTATTCTGACCAACCAGTTGGGTTCTATCAGTATCCTTTTGGACGTTATCCGTTCGAAGGCATTCGACCACAGTTCTTTTTGACTACGGGTGGCGTTTTGGATTCCATTGATACTACTTTCAATGATGTGTGGATGACGGCACCCAACAAGAACACAACCGTGGTCTTATCGGATTACGATTTCAACACGCCGTATACGGGAAACGTGGTGAACATTGAACCATGGAAATCGATGTATGATTCCTACGCGGTGCTTGGTGCAGAAGTGGAGTTGTTTATCGACAACGTTGGCTTTATTGCAACGAGTGGAATCAATGGTCCAGATATTGTAACCAATTATGTCCAACAAGGTCAGTCATCTCACTCAAACATCAAGATCATGCCAACAAGTTTGACCTTGGAACAAATGGAGTTTATGCCGATTCCAAAGAATTTCAAGGTGATTCATGGCCGACATGACAACACAGCACCAGTGACTTCTGTGATTCGTGCGCATTATGATCCGCATCGCGTACGAAAGGGTGTATCGAACGACGAAGCCATTCAGACGTGGACAAAGACGAACGCAGACCCAGCTGCTCAGGAGTTCATTCATTTCCAGTTTTGGCGTCATCCTCAAGCAATCTGTTTGCAGTCAGACGTACGAGCCAATTGCAAGTTGGTCATTAAGAAGATCATCCAGTTCAAGGACATCAAGAACAACCTCTACTATCTACGTGGTCCGAGCGACATTCCTACTAACATTCCTGGTAGCTTCTTTGCGAACGTGTAATGCCGGTGACTACAAGAGCCCGTTGGAAGAGAGATTTATTTTTGCGCTATGCGTCTGGACGATTGTGGGATTCGCAGTCCAGTCAAGAATCTTCCTCCAGCAGTCAAACGTGCGAAGAATGCAGTCAATCCTCGCGGCAGTCGAATCAATCCTTCGGTTTCTCGGGCAACGACACGGGAACCGTGTCATCACCGTCACCATCAAGAACGAGCATTACGAATGGACCATTGTACAGAGTGAACGATCGATGCAAGCGACACCGGATTGGTCGTCCGACGACTGATGACAAGTGGATTCCAGGTCATTTTCGTAGGAATCCAGTTCGATCGTAAAATACATGTAGTTTACATTTTCCTTACAGGTCCAGTTTCGTTGGTCAGACTATACAAATTTCAAGAGAACAAGTGCGCAAGTACTTCTTCTTGTTATCGGCGGGGGCGGCGGCAGGCGGCTCCGACGATGAGCTCACTCGGCCGGAGGCGACATCAACTGCAGGGATGGTCTGGCGCGGCATTGCTGGTAAAAAGCGGAATGAGCCTGCCACAGCAGGTCCAACACGGCATCTGTCGGCGTGTCCAGACTGGACCGCTCCGACGACGATCTGGTCTCTGTCCAACGCGTACTCAACCTAGGTACTGTTGGGTTCAGGGACCAACACTGGGTGACGATCGCGAAGAGCGAAGACGTCACAAGGCCTCACAACGCAAATCACTACGTGGCGCACAAGACGATATGGTACGACGTGTACGAGACTTTAACGAAGGTGGTACCAAGACCGACGAGGAACCGTTCTTTATTCCTCCAAGTGATGACGACGGCATGGATGATGGTGATGATGAGGCTCCGCCTCCATCGTCTGGAGGACCTACGCTTGCGCTACCGGCACCGGAAGCAGCTAAAAGTGGCCAATTGAAGCAATTTCATGAGACGCCTATTTCACGTTATCCCAAGGCTGAATACGGATTTGACGATACGAAGACGATTGTGTCCATTGCACAATTCGAGTTCAGCTTTATTCCGCGTGCTAGCGGTCAAGCGTTGGATCTATCCATTCGGTTGAACAGTATCAACAAGCCTTCGTTACCAACCGTTACGAATCCAGTGTTTCGCGCACAAAGTACGACACGACCTCAGATTGCAGCGTATTCTGACCAACCAGTTGGGTTCTATCAGTATCCTTTTGGACGTTATCCGTTCGAAGGCATTCGACCACAGTTCTTTTTGACTACGGGTGGCGTTTTGGATTCCATTGATACTACTTTCAATGATGTGTGGATGACGGCACCCAACAAGAACACAACCGTGGTCTTATCGGATTACGATTTCAACACGCCGTATACGGGAAACGTGGTGAACATTGAACCATGGAAATCGATGTATGATTCCTACGCGGTGCTTGGTGCAGAAGTGGAGTTGTTTATCGACAACGTTGGCTTTATTGCAACGAGTGGAATCAATGGTCCAGATATTGTAACCAATTATGTCCAAGAAGGTCGGTCATCTCACTCAAACATCAAGATCATGCCAACAAGTTTGACCTTGGAACAAATGGAGTTTATGCCGATTCCAAAGAATTTCAAGGTGATTCATGGCCGACATGACAACACAGCACCAGTGACTTCTGTGATTCGTGCGCATTATGATCCGCATCGCGTACGAAAGGGTGTATCGAACGACGAAGCCATTCAGACGTGGACAAAGACGAACGCAGACCCAGCTGCTCAGGAGTTCATTCATTTCCAGTTTTGGCGTCATCCTCAAGCAATCTGTTTGCAGTCAGACGTACGAGCCAATTGCAAGTTGGTCATTAAGAAGATCATCCAGTTCAAGGACATCAAGAACAACCTCTACTATCTACGTGGTCCGAGCGACATTCCTACTAACATTCCTGGTAGCTTCTTTGCGAACGTGTAATGCCGGTGACTACAAGAGCCCGTTGGAAGAGAGATTTATTTTTGCGCTATGCGTCTGGACGATTGTGGGATTCGCAGTCCAGTCAAGAATCTTCCTCCAGCAGTCAAACGTGCGAAGAATGCAGTCAATCCTCGCGGCAGTCGAATCAATCCTTCGGTTTCTCGGGCAACGACACGGGAACCGTGTCATCACCGTCACCATCAAGAACGAGCATTACGAATGGACCATTGTACAGAGTGAACGATCGATGCAAGCGACACCGGATTGGTCGTCCGACGACTGATGACAAGTGGATTCCAGGTCATTTTCGTAGGAATCCAGTTCGATCGTAAAATACATGTAGTTTACATTTTCCTTACAGGTCCAGTTTCGTTGGTCAGACTATACAAATTTCAAGAGAACAAGTGCGCAAGTACTTCTTCTTGTTATCGGCGGGGGCGGCGGCAGGCGGCTCCGACGATGAGCTCACTCGGCGAGTGTCTTTCTGTCCATTTATGCTGTGATGGAGCGAGTACCAGTGCTGCCTCGTCAGCACAAGGAAAGCCCCGACCAGGATACCTGTCGGGAAAAAGGCACACCACATTCATCGTCAGTTCCGATTTTGGATGATGATGGCATGCACGAGTCTGGCGAATGTCGATTGCAGTGTCGACGGTAATGCCTATGTCAGTGTCGATGGCAACTGGCGATGTCAATGTCACGGCACTGGTGACGGTGATGGCGACTTGCATATCGATGACAATGGCTATGGTGATGGCGACGGCGACGCGCGACGGAGAACCGATGGCAACAGAGACGGCGATCACTTTACGATAGTGGTGTCGTCGCTGATGTGTCAGACGTTACCATAACGTGTTGGTACGACGGCACCATCGGATGCGCCGGTGACATGTTCAGTTGCGATTCTGGTCGTGGCTGCGCGACGCGACGTCAAGTGTGGAGACTTGCTACACGACAGCAATCATAACCACGACGTTGATGTCAAGTTCTCGGTGGCATACGAGTGACTACCACAACGGCGCATCATTGTGTGAGATCGAACGAACTCGCGACACAGTTTTCAGAATTATTTTACCAATGCGACGACGTCAACCGTGCGGACTTTATCGCCGATGTTTTACTTGGGTCAAGTCAGTCATTGTATCGTTGTCGACCTAATTCTGGGTGACACTTTTATGGCCGATTCTGGGTGACCAACCGTTTTCCGCGTGACCCTCGACCTACCCAGCTGCCAATCATTTCGTGTTTTTCAACATGGTGACAAGGTCAAGTTTCGCGCGCACGCGTTCGCAAACAGGGAGAGCACGAGTCCCGACCACCCACCCGATGTCGCGCCCTCCGACGAAAAAGAAGCCGCGAAGTCGAGAGTATGTCGTCGCTGAACTTCTGGACACGAAGGTCGGCTCCCTTGATGGTCGAGACTCTCGCCTGTTCCTCGTCTCGTGGGAGGGATATGACGATCAAACGTGGGAGCCCGAGCGCAATCTACCACCTGATCTCGTTACTGCGTTTAGCAAAATCCACCACGTTCGAACGTCAGCTAGTCCTATCGATCACCAAGACAGTTCTGCAGAAGCGTTATAGTCGTCCGTGCCCGCGTCACCTCGTGGTGAATTCGAAGCATCCGACGAGTACGTGGTCGAGAAACTGCTAAAGATGCGCAAGACCTCCAAGAAAGGTATCACGGTCACCGAGTATCTCGTCGCTTGGCTTGGCTTCGACGACCAGACGTGGGAGCCTGAGGAGAACCTGCCGGAGGAGTCGGTCAAAGCGTATCATGACGAGTTGGAGGGTGACCGAGTCGAGCCCGATGTTGCCACATCCAAGCCAGACAGATGCCAGTATACGCAACCTGCGGCAAGGGTCCCGATGGTGTCGGAAGATCGTGCATTCGATGTGCGAAGCCGATGCATCACTTCTGTGCGAACGACGTTTGCAAGGCCTTGTCGTTGAAGGACACAAGTGGTAACGACATCACCAAGTTCCCAGGCGATGCTTGCTACTGCGGCTCAGCATGCTACAATCGTCGTGTTGGCGCGATTCGAGCCGCCAAGCGAAAGAGATTGGTTCGCGACCCCGTGAGCGATTCCGACTTTGAAGACCTCGAGGACTGTGACCCACCGATGCCGCAGCCCAAGCGCAGGACGTCGAACAAGTCCGTTCAGTCACTCAGAAGACACCAACCAAGCCCATTCCATCACCTCGAAAATCACGAAGAAAGTCTATCCAGTCGCCCCTGGAGCCTCCGGTCGTTCAGGAGCTTCGCAGCGTCGCATGGCCGCCGCCTAAGCCCAAGAGCACTCCTGTCAAGCCAAAGGCGTCACCGCCAGCCAAGACTCCCGACCCGTTGGTGGGTCGCATGGTTTCGTATTGCTGCGACAAAGAGGAGGGGATGCCGACCAAGCTCTACAAGGATGTTGGCGGTCTTTTTCTCTCCGGTCGCGTGCATGTGGCGAAGACTGTCAAGGGTGAAAAGCGTGGTGGCCCGGCATATGAGATTCGGGGCACGGTCACAAACTTCCAGTCGAAGATGTACACGCATCGCGTTTCGCGTGAGGTTGTCGAAGTGGTATCAAGAACTACGAAACCCTCAGGGGAAGCACTCTCAACAAGGCGACATGGAAGCACATCTGTGAAGTCCCGTCGGCTGAAGCAATGGTTGACTGCGAGAACCTCGATGACTACGTGGTCCTCGATGGAAGTTCGGATCTTTTTGTAACCAAGACCCCGCTTCCATCGAATTTGCAGATGGTTGAGCAGATCACGAAGCTGGACTTCCAAGCCGGGAAGAAGATGAACGAGCCATCAGATCTGTACACTCATTCGGATGGGACAACAGAGACTAAGGTAATAAAGGACAAGAAGAATCTCTTCTCAACAGCTTCCTCAACTTTTCTTGCGTATTTTCCGTTGGCGTTTTGGAAGATTGTGGTGAACGAGACCAACGCGTATGCGGCTACGGACAAGGGAAAACTTGTCACTCTCGATGAGATGTTGCGTTTCTTCGGCATCATGTTCTACATGACAATCGTGGACAAGGGCGAGTATTCCAACTACTGGGGGAATCAAGCGGGAGTCGAGATTTTCGGCTTCAGCTCGACATTCGGACTCGCGAACTTCATGACGTTGAAGCGCTTCCAGTTTATTCGCAAGAATCTGTGCTTCCGACACAAGGTAACACCCGAGCAGCTGAAGAAGGATCCTGTCGACCGAATCCGACCACTCCTGAGTATGCTCAAGTATACAAGCACCAAGTACGTCGTGTTGGGAAGAAACGTCGCCGTCGACGAGTCAAGTATCGCGTGTCGTTCAGTGTTTGGCCGCCACCTCATCGTGTACAACGCATCGAAGCCGACCGGGAAGTTCCACTTCAAGATCTACGCGTGTTGTTGTGCTACAACTTGGCTCATGGTTGGTTTCCGACTCCACTGCGCAAGCGACATGGAAGATCGATTGAAGGGTGTGATTGACACCGACAACGCCAAGTATCTCGACGACCGCCTTCAGTTCTCGTCCAACATTCGTCAGATCGTTCTCGAAGTTACTTAGCCCCTCCATAACACCAAGCGGGTGGAAAACACGCATAATTTGTACACATCTGTGACTTTGCTGCTTAGTCTTCGTGATGTCGGGATGTACGGTCGAGGCACCATCCCCGAGAACTCCGCTCTGTTTCCCAAGGCACACATGTTTGCGAAGAAGTCGAACGAGCCGCGTGGCTCATCGCTTCAAGGTGTAAGCAAGTCGGGACAGGTGGTTGCGGCGTCCTGGATGGATGGCTCGGTCGTCAACATCTTGTCGAATGCGGACTCATCAGGAATGGGTGAAGTGACTCGGCGTATCGGGAAAAACCACGTCAGCTACCCTGCCCCAAAGTGTGTCGCCGAGTACAACAAGCACATGCAAGGAGTCGATCGTCTAGATCAGCTCCGAGCGAAGTACTCTTTGGCAGACGGACACTCAATGCAAAAGTGGCACAAGAAGCTAGCGCTCGCTTTCATCGATATCGCTCGTGTAAACGCCTATGTCACGAAGTGCAGGGTGGACGAGTCCGACGAAAGTCTCCGCAACCAGCATCGGCAGTTCATGATCGATCTCGCATCGGAACGGATCTCCGGGAAGTGGAAGGAGACAGCCGAAGATGATGGTTTGCTCTTCGCCGACGACATCAGCCATTCATCGTCACACTCGACTACCAGCTCGACCAAGGTGATGTCGCCATACGCCGCGCCGTGCGACTTCACGTTGTCCAAGGTCAAGTTTCCAAGCGGCACGCGCGGCAAACGTGGATGCAAGGTGTGCATGTTTGAAGGACGACCATGGACCATGAAGACTCTCTACTGCCATCAGCACAACATCTGCGTTTGCACAGAGCTTTATCCACCTCAAGAGCGTCTCTCAAGCGTCATCTGTCCTCGCTCCGACTGGACCTGCTGGCAAAAGTTCCACGATTACTACTTGGCGCGCGGTGTCTTCAACGAGAACGGTCGGATCAAGCGCTCGTCCAAGATATTTCAAGCGAGGCGTCAACTCGCACTCAACACTGTTGTCGAGACGTCTCAGGTCGAGCCAAGTCACCAACCAGAAAGCCCGCCAACCTTCATCTTCAGCCCATTCGATGGGTTGACAGCGAACGCCGCGCAAGACGAACAAGGAGCGTTCAGCCCATCAGCGCAAGACAACAGCTTCGACCAAGAATCGGTAAGTCTCCATGAGATCTTTAGTCCCCGGGAGTTGGCATCCAGCATTTTCTCGTGACTTCGACGGCGGATACATTGCGGGACGCGAGTCGATTGCGAATGCTTCTGACGCTAGTGACTCGTATATCGTTCAACTCTAAACTTCAATACACATTTGTTTCTATTGATTACGTTCGTTTTGCTGCGTTCATCTCAATGTCTACCTCCGTTATCTCGCGCATCTTGTTACAGCTCCAGCGTCATGACCATGCTCTCAGGTGCGAACATCCTCTATTTGAAGCATTGGTGTTGTACGATCGTGTTGGATATTTGGAGTCAGTGTGCTCAGGCACCTGCCCATGCGCCTTGTTCTACTTGTGCAATGTACATAAATCTGCATGTTACTCCACGATTCAAATCTCAATGAGCAAGTTGGTCACCTTATGCAACGTCATCCGCGGCTGCCTCACCTCGATAGCATGTAGTTTTCCATGTTTTCCGTAGTATACGATGTAGTTTTCAATCTTCGCTCGAGAAACTGAAATCTTTCACCATGTGCTGCATTTCTATTGATCTAAAATGTGCGAAAAGTGGTCATTCTGCGCACTTTATATGCGCATATAATTCGATAGTGAAGCGAGAAATGACGATAAAGTGGCCATTATACCCTAGCCCTCGCTTCGTCATCGTCGACTTGAACTGGATGAGCCTCATTGACGCTGAAAAAACACAGTTTACCCCAGTTATTGTATTTTACTCGCCCGCACTGGCAGGGCAGTACAGAAAAGGAACAATGCCTCCCGACCGTTTGGTTGATTGAAGCGCACAACATATGGGCAACGTTGGTAGTGCGTTTCTCCAAGTACGGATAGCGAGTCAGCCATTCTAGTGGGGCAATGCTTCGGCCAACAACCGCTACCGACCTCCAACCACCGCCACAGCTGCTCCGCCGCCGCCACCGCTAATAAATCACAGTCATTGCTGCTGGTCACATCGCTGTGCACCTCCGTGTGTCGACGTCCGCAGCTGCAAAAGCTCGAGAGTATATGAATATCACCTCGCCTTTGGGGTGAATTCAGCCTGGGAAACTGCGACGACCACCGCCGCGACTGCGTGAGCGCGACGTGGCGCGTGCAACGCTGCCGTCATGGTGCCCCCCACGCCAGCCACAACCACAGCCTCATGGGACGCCGGTCGCCGGGAGGTCATCGAGCACAACGGCGTCCCGTGGCTGCGACCGTCGCGACCGTCGCATCCAGAGCACCAGCCACTCATCGCTGGACGCGATCGTCTCGCGGTTGCACAGCCTCACACTCAAGGTGTCGCTACTCGCGAGATCGATCAGAGCTGTGCTCACGGACGATGGAGCCATGTCACGGCGCACTGCCCGCTACATCTCAGATACATTCACCCTGCAACATCCAGAGCCACAGAAAAGCAAGAATGTTGGTCACCTCCTCCCTGTCATCGGCTTGTCCCACACTCTTGTTCAAATGATCCCGAGGGGTCATGATGGCTCTCTGATGTAGCCATACCTTGAACCTGTTGATGCACACATCTTCAGAATGTCGTTCTTCAAAGAAGAATGAAAAGTGAGCATGGGAGAAGATGGAAAAGGCACAGACAGCATCAATAGAATCGTGATCTCTTCTATGCTAACTTTAAAACGAAGGCTTAGAACTCCTATGCGTGACCTATAATTGAGATACGTCAAGGCCTCTGACGCGTGGTATTGTCTTCACAACCTTCATAATCGAATGCGGCCGGTGGCACATTGTCTTGTTCGCAAATAGACCACTCGTCCCCTTGCTCGCTGGAGTGGTTTTCTTCCTCATCGATCATGCGACCACGGCGGTCAAAGCGCATGTCATTGATTGTCTGCCATGGCATCGGTTTCTTCAGCTCAAACCGCGTACTTTATGAAGTACTTGCACGTACACTGAAGTGTTGAAGTGTCGACCCTCCATCCAAGTCGAGGTTGTTGCCATGTTTCCATCCGCAGACTTGTTCGACTTACCAGCCGCTGTAAACTCGCTTTCTTCTTCGATGTCAGACGGCCATCACGACCAAATCGAAGTTTTGACACCCATAGAATTCCTGCCTCTTCTTGATGTGGCTTCGAGCCGACAAGCAGGCCACCCTTCCGCATTAGCTTCACGCGGCGTAGCAGCTTGCGGTGTTCACTGTTGTTACTTTCAATTACACCCATAGAAATACGTCGCGTCCGCACCCAGTCTGCACGTGGGAGCACTCTATCCTGGGGCCGCTCTCCACGCCCACAAGGGCCTGGCGCGAATACATCACACCATTGCCCCCACGAGCATCGTCAGCAGGAGAAAAGTCAGAACATCCCGAATGGATGTTGCGGTTTCCGACGACGGCTTGATGCGAGTGGCTCTTTTTTGGGTCGCGCGGCGCGGTGGCAACCGCCGTGCCCCCACAAAATCCGCAAGCAGAGTAGCATAGGTCAGTCTTGATCTCTCTTCGGAAAGCGAACACCCGCCTCTCTACGCCCACAAGTGTGGCACACACGAGCTGCACGTGTGTTTGGATCAAACCCGTAACTTAGGGTTTGATCCAAACCCTAAGTTACGGGTTTGATCCAAACCTTAACGGATGACATGAGTTAGATAACTCCGTTACATGTTATGTAGGGTAGCCACGCATTCGTGATGAACGTCATCTTCAGACCTCAAGATGTCGGAATGGGTCAGCGATGGGTAGGAGTAACTGGGACATCTATTTTTGGTGCTAATAAAAACATACTGTTTAATGCGATTCGCTATCTACCGCTCTAGCGAAGAGCAGCTGTTTTCGAACCTAACCGAAAGCACACCTTTGCAGGCCGTTCTCGAAATCGATCGGAAGCTATTAACACCGTTTTTTTTTTTTTGCCATGTGTGAGAGCATGGTGCGTCTTCTTTCTCTAAAACTGGTACTTGGTAACCTGAAAAAAAAAGCTTATTGCATGTGTAGATCGTCGCTCCGTTTGTCTTTGTTTCTGTGTTCCTGTCTAAAAGCAAAACAAGAAGCGTCTCAGCCATTCCTTTCATCTGGCTGTGGCTTGTTGGGTGAGTACCCCAATACGGGTAGAGTTTGTCATTTGAGTCCAGTCCGCAATTATGCGGGATCTCTGATCCCCTGCTTGAGCCCATCCGTCACACCCTCCCTGGCTCGGACCTTTCAAACCTCACAAAACCTAATTTTGGGTGATATTTTTTTTTTCGCAAGAAAATGGGATTTTCGAAGAGGTCGTGACTCTCAGCCAGGTCCATCCCGCCTGGGGGCTCTGGAGACGCTTTTTCGTTTTCTCGGCCCACAGGGCGTTTCAGCTCCTGGACACTGGATTTGGAGTCTCCTCGTGGGAGAGGTCAGACCGTCTGAGGGGCCGCTGTATTCTATGAATGGTGATAATCTTCTTCAAAGGAATTTAAAAGAATTCTCAAGCCTTGATCGGTCGCGTGTTTGCGACGCTTAAAAACTTACTTAGCGCGCGTGCCAACTCCGTTGAGTTAGCGGCGGCTACGCTCTGAGGGGGAGAGTTGAGGGGAGGAGAGGAAGACTAGAGTCTTTTTGTCAGGTGGGCCGGCAAGGGCTTTCCATGTTAAAACTGATACTACCGACTGCGTGTCGCTCGCACGTCGACCGGTAAACCTCTAACAACCGGTATCGAATCAGTCCGCTAACTACCAGAATGATGGTCTAGCTGTGAACTCCCCGTGCCTCGCGGGCTGGGACGGGGGGGGGGGGGGGGGGCTAGCTGGCCAGCTCACCTCTCCACACAGAAGCAAAATCTATTCAACTCTGCTACGATGCCAACTACCTCATCACACTGAACTGTTTGAAGTGCACACTTCCTCGACAAGCGTGGTGAAGGCGAGCCGGCGTACTACCTTGTTCTTTGGGTGTCGCCTGAAGGCGGGCGCTGCGCACGCTCATGGGAGCCTCAGCGCCAGTTGCTGCGCGATGATCCGACCCTCATCGACGAGAAAGAGGTCGTAGATCGATGGATTGCTGCCGGAAGGGAGGGCACCATCGACGCGTTCATGCGCAAGGACTCGTACTGTCAGTAGGTTTTGATGATGGCCAATGATGAAGAACCCTGCGCCTTTGTTGCAGTTCGCACTGCAGCAGAGCTATTGGGGCAACCCAGCATGAACTCTAAGGCTGTCTATGAACCCTATATTCAAGAGGGCTTGGCAGGTCAGCACAAGAACAACGCGCAGGACGGGATCAGTTCGTCGATGCTCGTAGCGTTTGTGCGTCAGCTCATCGACAGTGGCGCTCCCATCGCCTACTAGGTCTTCAAGAAGAACCTCAAGAGGAGCGGGCACTTCCACCGGGATGCCATCTTGGTCTGAAGCTCAAGGACGGTGTTTACATCGTTGGTGCTATGAAAGAAGAGCCTGTTGCGCATTGTTTCGCGCTTCAGGTCACTAAAGGAGAACATATCGTCCATGACGATGGTGCGGTCATGCCGCAGCGGTATTACAGATCATGGATAGTGCGAGTCATGTTCGTCCGTGAATATCAGGTTGAGAACGCCTAAGTTTAATACAGTCTTCCTGATATTTCTGTTATGTTCATTTTCTTCTGTTATTTACCACGTGTACCCTTCCAGATTTGAAGCTCCGACGGCCATGCACTTGGCATGGCGTTGTAGAGGAAGATTGACTTCGACGTGTCTCCCATGGCGGACTTGGTAGCATCATCAAGCGCCTTAATTGCATCGTCGTAGCGGAGGAAGAACTCCAACAAGTTGTCACTCTGGTGAAGTGACCTGACCAGCGATAGGGTCTGTCCCGAATCAGACGCCAGAACGCGAGGGAAGGGGATGGGAAACGTAAGGGGACTCCTCGACGCAAGGCGACGCCCTATCTAACTTGGGTGACTCCTTATCTAAGGGCGACGACTTATCGAACCCAGGCGAGACGACCTCTAGCCTATAAGGCGTCAGGGTCGCTGAGCGGCAAGGCAGAGCTAAGCACCGTTGCTGGCTCCAAGTAGGGTGTCTCCCTAGAGAGCAGCCCGTCGACAATAGGGCGACACGTTATCGCCGTCGACACCTGCGCGTGCCTGAGCGACTGCTCACGCCACAGTCGCTGCGGGTACTCCGCTCCCATTTTGGCCGTCAAGCTGGCGTCGCACCAGTCCTCTGACAAGCGCCAGGGCCGTGGCAGCCTCACAACTGTCCTTCTGATAAATTCTCGTATGATCAGAAGTTGATTCAGCAACATTGTGTGTTCGCGATCTTCTCCGGGAAGTGGTGGATTTTCTCGGAATGTTCACGTGAGTAGCCAGTCAGAGTCGATATCAGTTGCATTCGTTGATTGGACAAAAATAATTCATCAGCACCGGGGATTTCAAGAAAATCTTATTCAAGTTTGGGAGCGCCTTTCACATGGCTTCATCATGTCGTCAACGAACGACTTAGGACCAGCATCCAGCGCGCAATCCATGGCGCTTTTGAAGACGCCGACAGACGTTCATCTCGCATCGCTGAGGAAACGACAACTCGCATTATACAAAACATGACGCTTTTGAAGACGCCGACTGGCGTTCATCTCGCATCGCTGAGGAAACGACAACTCGCATTATACAAAACATGACAAATGAGTTACGCTTGTTGTTCCTGGACAACTTGGAGACTGAGGTTTCAACACGAATCAATCAAGGGATGGCGGAGGCTCAAACAAGACTGCAAAACGAAATCGACCAGTTTGCTGCATCAAGAATCGAGGCATCTTTTACATTATTTTCTATCTCGTTGTCGCAAAAAAATTTGGGCGCTTGTGACGAGACATCTAAAACCCTTCTATCGCCAGACCAGCCTTCACGACTCGGGATCCAGGGTGCTCCGAACACTGAAACCAACTTTCTTAGTGCCGTTCAATCTATGATTGACTGGTCATTAGATTGCCGTCTTCCGAATCAGTTGGAAATGATCACCGACGAAGCATTTGCACATATCAAAAAATCTGCGGTGGAGTCGGTCAAACGCTATGAAGACACGAGCAAGATGATTGCTGACCGCCGATGCGATGAAGTCCTCGAGCGCCTTGAGCGGCAAGGTAATGAGGTAATTGAAGTCAAGCACAAATCACTGGTAGAAGTAACAACAATTGCTGACGAGCATAACAATGATTTCTCACAGCGAACTGAAGAGAAACTCTTGGAGCTCCAGAAGCAGTTACTGGAGGAGTTGTATCTACAAGTTGGCGCTTCGTATTCGATGTCCGGAGCAGAGCAAGTCGACAACACAAAAGAGAGTGATGCCAACGATGACAAGAAAAAAACGAGCCGCTTTCAACAACATGAACAAAGCGTCCCATCGAGAAAGTCTAGATCCAGCTGGGGCAGCTCCTGATTCGTGTTCGATCGTCCAAGCAAGCGTCACCACGAGCAGCTACCGTACAGGACAAAGCCCACTCGTTTCTGGCCTCTAGGCGCACGCAACGTGAGATTCTTCAGTCGGCAACAATTGAAGCGACCACGTAGTTATTCAATTCAGCGAGAGATAGCTTATGTGCGAATCTTGAAGCTGCTCTCCACGCCAGCAACGCGCAGGTGTGTGGCGACGCGCAGGCTTAGGATGCTCTCTGCGCGAGGCAAGAAAGGCAGCGACAAGCTCCACGACACGTGAGTACCCCAGTGGTAGACTCCACTACGCCAAAACACCGGGACCTGTTGCGCTAGATTGCAGTCAATTTCGAAGAATGAAAGGAAATAGTGGTTTCATTGTTGACGATCGATCAGCGTGGTCATCTCAGGATTGGCCGACGTCTTGGCATTATCAACTAAGCCGCACGCCCATTTTTTGCCACATCCAACACGTGTGGAATGCACCATTCCCATGCTTTCTTGAGAACATCAATTGCCAGACGCTTTACGCCACTGGCGCCGTCGGTCATGCACTTGGCTTTGGGAATCGAGAAATGTTCGAGCACCCCTTCGATCCACTTCAGAAAACATCCTCTAAATCCTTGTTTTGTTCGCGCTGAGAATGACACTCCCTTTGCAATTACCAGTTGGCGAAACTCCTGTGATACCATCAAATCGTTGATGATTCGCTTATCGTGAGTATCACTCGAGTCGGATGGTCAACATGACAAAATGATGTCTCAAGTTTCGACGAGCAATCGTAATCTCTTGGGGTCCTGACGAAACAGTTGAGAGACACGCAGCTCATCTAGCTCGTCTTCGTACGAGCGCTTTCGATTGCACTCTGCGATGGTCTTTTCAGATGACACTTGGTGGACTTATTTGAGGTGGCGGATATATTGTCCAGCTGTCTCTGCAAGCGTGGCTGCCGAGACATATGCAACCAATGTCCTTCACGTTTGTCTTGGCGTTCGTGTATGACACACGGACACCCAACTGAACAGCACGGACGACTCTCCTGGTTTAGGCGGTACCAACGAAAAGCCGGATTCATCATCCGGCACGAATGCAGCGATCGCTACTTGAACAGCGGCAGGTATAGTCGTCGGGTCCGCCATCTACGACCGCTTCACAGTTGCGGTCCGGTCGCCTCCTCGAAGATCGTCGAGTGGCATGAGCTGGGTGCGGCAGATTCACTTGGCCTCATTGTTTCTTGATTTTAAAGAAACATTTTAGCTAATCAAGACAGTGGAAAGTGAAGTTTTGTGCAGGGTTGGCAAAGTTTCGATTTTTATGAACGTGTTCTGAGGCATTGATCCGTTCAATCCGAATGATCATGTTCTATCGCACTTAAGGTACTTAAGGCGGATTTAAGCCAGTGTGTCATTTTGACGGACAGGTACGAGTACGCAAGACTGGAGTGGGTTCGAAATCTCGGAGCACGATCTACGGCCATGGATGCCAGGATCTCATCGGCAGTCACATTCAGATTTGCGCGCGAGATCGACAAGGCGGGTAATAGTGTAATCTTGTCTGTGGGGACTTCACCATGGCCCCAAGGCCGGCGCAGGAGCGTCAGTACTTCCGCCCGCTCACAACACCTAGAAAGAAATCCGGAAACCAGTCTCCTTCCAAGCGATTTACTCCGACGAAATCGCCGTCAAAGCATCGTAGACTATCTCGAAGCCCAGCTATGCGCCTCGGTCGACGCCTGGCTCGCCCCCAACGCCACCTAGAACGCCCAAGAAGACGAAGCGTGACTACGGGAAGTATATTTGCCGATTTTGTGAGGTAGCCACGGGACCACATCGGAACTGAAGATTATCGATGGTAGGGCAAGTAGTTTAAGAGCCCACCTAGCGTCATGTGAGTTTGAAGCCAGTCTTCGCGAAGAGAAGGGCATTGCGTGCCTCCCTCATGTGCAGTGGAAGTTGGAACTCGTCAAAGACGTGCACCGCTTACTACTCGAGTTGATCGTCGATGCAAATATCCCTGCATCGTTCGTCAATCGCAAGTCTTTACGCCGGCTTCTCATGAAGATATGCCCGTCTATCGAGCCTTACATACCTGATCGAAGAATGCTGACGGGAGCGGTTCTTGATGAACTAGCAAAGGATTGCGAGAAGAGTGAGATAGCGACGTTGCAACGGATGCAAAAGCAATACGGGGGACGTCCAAACTTGCTATCGGATGGGTGGCAGCTAATTTCCAAGAAACATGTCCTCGGGTGCCAGCTTGTGCTGTTTGGAAAGGTGTACACTCTCGATCTCGAAGACCCTGGAACTCGTCATGATGCCATATCGCTAGCAAACATCATGGATCGTTTAATCCAGAAGCAGAAGGCATTGTGATTCAATATTGGGGGATTTGTCACCGACAATGCGGGACCCTGCGCAAAAATGAGAAGAATTCTCGTGAAGAAGTACCCGGATATCGCATTCCTAAAGTGTTTTGCACACGACATCAACAACTTGGTCAAAGACGTCCTCATGTCTGGCTTTGGAAACATTGCGCGTGAAGCTTCCGCAATTGTGAATTACCTGAACGCAGCTTCATCTACGTGGCTTCCTCGATTTCGACAGGCTATGGTGCGGTGGTATGGAAGAGAGCTGAGCTTCTTGAGTGTCGGTGAGACTCGTTGGAATTCCATTCAAGCACGTTTTGCATCACTTTTACGCGTTCGTCGAGCAGTGTTCAACTATGCTATTGAGGCAAAGGACGAAGGCCAACTTCCACCAGAGCTCTACCCACTTACCGAATCAAGTTTTTGGCGCCGGCTTGAGGAAGCTGAGCGAGTCATATCGCCACTGGCGATCGCATCATTTCGTCTCCAGCGCGACGAAAACACGTTGGCAGATGTTGCTGTGTCTTTTCGTGACATTTACTTTGGTTTTGCACAAGACGAAGATTATGGGCATCGACTGGTTCAAAGGGTGGAGAAACCCTGGGCGCAATGCGAGCAGCCTCTATTCTTGTTGGGCATGATGGTTCATCCCGGCTATCGAGGGCATGGTAAAATCATGATTGAAGCCAATCCATCCATTGAACCAATGATCTCGGACGCGGCAGTTTACTACTTTCGGCGTTTTTTCGGCTCCGACAATGTTGGAACAATCAGATCGGAGCTTCATCGCTGGTATTGCGAGGAGACGCTAGAAGTGAACCTGGACGAATTTGAGGAGCCCGTCCCGGGATATTGGTGGCATGTGAGACACAACTACCCGAAGCTCTCTCTCCTGGCGATTCGAATCCTGTCAATATCGGTGAATACAGCGACCTGCGAGCGCCTATTCAGCTCGCTCGGGTTGATTCACACAGCTGCACGAAACAGAACCGACGCCGAAAGAGGAAGAAAGCTCTATATGGTCGGGAAACGCGTTCGCGAAGAAGACAAAGAGGGAGCACGTGAGCGAGAGACCAAGAAGTTAAAGCGCGTCATCAGTCCCAAGGAGCGGCGTACAACGCTGACCACAGCACCATCTCCAACCGAGGTTGACGAAGTCGAAGGCGATGATGAGCTACAGAAGATTGACTCCTTCTTGTTCTGGCAAACGACACTCGAGGACATCTTTCGCGACGAAGAAATCGAGGCGGTATACGAACGAAGAGCAGGACAGCGTTTTAGAGCCGATGAGCCAATTCCTGATCCAGATAACCGTGCCTTCGACAACCCTGCGTTCGAGCAGGAGCACAAAGTAACTGGATTCAGGTCATGGGCGATTCCTCTGGCAACGCTGTTCCCGCTCTCTACGCAACAGGCGTTCAAATGATAACCCTGGTTTTGTGGGCCCTGGCCGGCCGGTCGGTGAAGTATCTTCGCGAAGAGCAACAAAGGCTTCAGATTCTGGCTATTTTGGGTGAAACACCCCTGCGTTGGTGGTGACATGACATGGGTGAGGCAACAAGGTGACTGCTGTGCAGCGGACGATAGCAAGGTATGCAAATGAGAGCGACGTAGATGGTTTGACGTTCGCAGGGTGCACGGATGCGGTGGGGTCAAGACAGGCGTAGAGTGCTCGAGTGTGGCGAGCAGAGTGGTGTGGCGACCAGAGCGATGTGGCGACCAGAGCGGCGTGGGTCGCTGCAGTGTGAACGTGAGTGGTGTGAAAGGAGGTGACATCGACGGCATGAGGAAGTCCAGGGTAAGATGGGCATGTGTGGGACAGCCAGGACGTGGCGGGGGGCGGCGGACCGGAGGACGGGCAGCAGCGTGAGAGGCAACATCGTGAGAGGCTTCGGGGTAACGGTTTGCATGCTCCCGGCCTACAGTGCGAAGTCACGATCTTTCGATATGGCTGCACTAGCATGCAGGTCACATCCGTAGGAAAAACACCTCAAACTTTTATAGTCGAGAACGTATCAGTTTTTGGCTTGCCCAACCCGGGGCGGAGCCCGGGCAGGGACCCTTGTACAGTCCTGACTCCCAAAATGGCATATTCCGCCTATAGCCTTGTAAACTTTATCGAATGAATCCAAACACTTCGTTTCCGGGAATCACGTCGAACAATCATCTTTAGATAACAAACATGGTCAGTACACGGCTAGGAGGGATGAGTCTGATGGATTGGCGTATGGGGTCTTTTGGCTAGAAATTCAAGTGGAGCTGAGCGGATGTTCGTTGCGATGTTCATGTCAATTGCAGCGTCTTCTTTTCTTTAATAAGCATGCATGGCGCCCAAGCTCACTGTATTTGACCGAAAACAGTTCGAAGTGCTGGTTGCACCCCCGGCTTGTCGCGAACAGTGATGTCCGCTTCCTCGTCAGCAAGCGAGATTACTCTAAATCAATCCACTCTTGGAATCTACTGGATCAGATGAATCCGCCTTGTTTTGATCTACCTGGAGGAATCGATGCCATATGGTTGCGCCATTTTGGGAGTCAGGACTGTATACGAATACATGTTTTCGTTACTAAATAAATCTAAAAGTGACTTCAGACTGCAAGTTTTTGTTTCGGAACTGTTATTTTCCATGTCTCGGTGTCCATGTCCCATCCAAGACGTAGAGTATGATTCTTCCAAGACCGAAGTAATGAAAAGAATCGTAAAACGTTGCCAACCCCTTGTAATTTACCGCCTGAAATTTACCTGAATCTGTGGCTGCGTGATTCGCATCAACCGCCGGACGCCATTCCCCCCATTCCAAGAAGCAACGATACCGGCGGCAACTTGCGCTCGGGTCCGACCGCTCGGATCAGACCGTTGGGAGTGGAAGCGGCAGTTGGGCGAAGCGGCCGAAGGTAGACATATGTCAGATGAACGGGTATCTCCTTACTCTCCTCACAGTCGCGGTTCAAGTTTGTCTTCGCTGATGTCCAGCCCGGCTACGAGCGCGCGCAGCAGCCCCAAAGGCAGCCCGCGGATCGCGACTGGCGACACCCACTTGCGCCGCAGTCCACGCATCCAGTCGAAGCCTGCTGTTCGCTACGTTACACGAACGCAGAAGGCCGAAGAGCGAGCGAGTCGCGCAGCGAGTCGGCATTTACAGGCTCTGTTCGACATCGATGGCGACGACGAGCGTGAACGTAGTGGGGCGCGAACAGCGGAAGGTCTTGTCGACGGCAACGAGAGCGATCCCGACGGGGCGAGTGAGGCGAGCAGCGAGGGAGATGCAGACTCGAGTGACGCAAGTGCAGACGGAGACGCCGAAGACACCCATGACTCGTCCGTGACTCGTCCAAGAATGGTCGAGAAGTCGATCGATGCAGTCAGCGTCGAAGCCCCGAAGCGTTTTCACGACGACTGGGATGCCTGGCGGAAGTACAAGAAAGCCTACGAGGAGGCCACGTTTCAGGTTATTCGAGTGACGGAGACGCTGCGCATCAAGACCAGAAACGAGCGAGCGAGAAAGACGAAAGCAGCTCAACAAGGCCAGGCGATTGTCGAGTACCCTGAGAGCATGGATCCCTTTCGTCGTGTGTTTATCTGTACTCACGGGTGGAAAGCAAAGCCGAATCGGGACGACAAAAACACAGGGAAGCGTCCACGGCAGCACATTCGATTCACTGGCTGTCCGTTTCGGTTTGTGATCCAAGTGGTTCAGAATGGATCTGGATGGCGCCTGGAGGTGATGAACGGGACATACTACCATAATCATCGGGTTTCAAAGGACGTGTTCCAGACCTATCCAAGCTCACGTGGCGTGAAAGACCCGAACACGAAGGCTCATGTTACAACAATGATCGAGTGCGGGACGAAGCGGTCCAAGATCTATGACTTCTTGCTTGATCGTGGTGAGAACGTCATCCGAAGCGACGTCAACAATATGATCAACGCGTTCAAGGCTCGGTCGACAACACGAAATGACGATGACGAGACAGCAATTGCGCTTGCCAGATTTGCTGCACAGCATGAAGGGAATGCAGTCACAGTGGACGAAACGAGCCGAGGCGAGACAGGTGTAATGTCCATCAGCTTACACCATATGCGCGAAATGTACAAGCGTTTTCCAGAGATGCTGTTGGTCGACTGCACTCACAAAACTAATCGGTAAGCGCCTCGACTCGTTCCGTGACTCCTCCATGATCGGTGTCTGACTGCTACATGATTCTCCCAAGCTACAACTATCAGCTCTGCACGCTGATGATCATGAATGAGTATGGCGAAGGTCTGCCGATCCAGCAGTCTCTCCTTGAGACAAACGGCGACTGGCATATGGACCGCGTCCTCGATCACTTCAAACGTGTCAATCCGGATGCAGAGTCACAACTGAAGGTCATCGTCGTCGATAAAGACCTCAACGAAATCCGCGTGTTGCAGACGCACTTTCCGAATGCTCGGATCTTACTGTGCACCTTCCACGTAATCAAGTACTTGAAGTTGGTATCCAGAAAACCGGAGTTCGGCAAAATCGCGACTCAAGATCACGTCGCGATTGACAACCTTCTCCACGCGATGGTTTATGCACAAGACAGTGAAACGTATGACAAGAACATGGCTGCACTGAAGGATCTGTGTGCTAGACTCCACTTCGGCAGCTTCTACGAGTACGTTGACATGAACTGGAATGGTTGCAAGGACATGTGGGTTCACTACCGACGAAGCAAGCTGCCGCACTTCAAGAATCACACCAAGAATCGCCTGGAGTCTTTCTTCGGCAAGTTCAAGGACGGGATGTCGGCAGACACAAAGATGGCTGATTGTATCGAGGCCATTATCGCGTCTGCGCGTCGCGATTGGAAGACTTACAAGCATCGAAAGAACACTATCGGTCGCAACTCCAACGCTAGTTATGATGAAGAGATGAGCAACTTCCTACTCGTTTCGACTCACTTCGTTGCGAAGCAGATTGAGGCAGAATATGCTCTCGCGAACGAGAAAGCTGAGGTCTATGTGTACGAGAAGAAGGATGACGAGGTCGTGATGGTTCATCATGGTGGTCGTCTACACACGATTAGCCTCAGCTCTTGGTCATGTGATTGCTCCTTCGCCAGCAGTATGAAGCTGCCGTGCAGGCATGTCATGGCTTTCCGCAAACATGCAGGGACGTATCCTTCAATGATCCCATTGACTGCGATCAATCAAAGGTAGTCAACGTGTCTTTCCACGTCTGTCCATATCTATCCATGTTTATCCACGATTCTCATACGTGATCCGTTGTGCACGTGTCTGTGCAGGTGGACGAAGATACATATCGACGTTTCGCCCGTGCGACCTTTCCAGTATAACGTGTTCACCACAGATACCGTGTCGAACTGAACGAGAGCAGAACGATATCGTGCCGTGTTGAGTGTGTAGGCCATATCTTCTGACATGGCCGACATTGACGATGTGAAGTTGTTCGATGGCTTCCTATCCGACTTGATTGAGCAGTGGCGCAACGTCAGACAACGCAAGCGAGTCAGACCGGCGCCTGAAAAGGAAGACGTCCATGCGCAGTTGGCTGAAGTTCGTCTCTCTCAGGCAAACAGTTTGTATTGTTCGGATCTAGGTGATGTTGCAATGCTGGATACACAAGACGTGCATATTGTAGAGCCGCACTCACAAGTCATGATCACGCCACTCGATACGATTGCTGAGGTGGAGCGTCAAGCAGAGCCGGAAGGCAAATCGGAACCGGAAGGCGAGTCGGAACATGTTGATGATCAACTACATGGAAAGATCATGGGAGATCATGGACCAGTCGTGGACGAGGTCAAGCAGACTACTCAAGAGAGCCCCTCAACGACTGAAGACAAGTCGACGCCTGACGCCGTTGCTGTCCCGAAGATACATCTCAATCCACGAGCAGCGAAGACAGGGCGTCCGAAGTTGGACAAGCAGGTCAGAGGATCGGAGGAGAAACAACAACGCGTTGTGTTCAGAGCGTCACAAGACGCAAAGACAAGTCTCGGAGAAGTCACTCTGAAAGGGTTTCTGGACGCTCTCCTCGACGAGAAACCGCCTGTAGAAGAAGCACTACGACGTCTCGAAGTTATCCCGATCAAGTTCGCTGACGCAGAGTCGAAGAAACCAAGACTATCCACACAGAAGAACGCTGTGGTCATCTTGGACGCGTTCTACTTGCTCCCTGTGAAGCTACTTCAATCTTGCGTCGCCAAACTGCCGACGTCGAACCGAGCCGAGGACGCGATCTCTGTCTACAGTCAGAGTCTGAGTCAGTCCAGTCAGTCACAAGGGCAGAGTCAGGCGGCCGTCCCAATGAGCAGTCAAGTTGAAGTCATCACTATCAGTGGTATTGGAGCGTTCAGTCGTGAAACAGTTGAAGTGATGCAAGTGCTTACTGACCTACGAACGATTTGCCATCGAGGTGTGGCATTTTGCCAGTGGATGAGAACAGACATGGTGTGTGCAGTGCCAGCGGATATGCAAGACAACGTGAAACTTATGGCTGATATGATTGCAAAGAAGTTTCCGTATGAGACGCTGCTGGTTTTGTCGACGACTATCACTTCAACATGTTTTACAATCTCAAGCCGCCACTTTGGATCAACGACGCGCTCATCCGAGCGTTGTGTGACAGAATCTGCAGCCAGCATCCCACAGTGCGTTTCGGTGGCATGCCTCGGGGTCAGTTGTCAGGTGGAAAGGCTCAATAACTCACGCAGTCGAAGATGACATCGTGTCAAGGATCAGCGTCTGGATTGGAGACGGGGTGGAAGTGTGAAGAGCATCCTTCTTCCCGTTAACTTCGGGAACAATCACTGGTGTTGCCTCATCGTGGACGTTGCTGCGAAGGCTGTGCGCTACTACGACTCGCTCAACAACCGAAGTTACAAGTCCGCGCTGGACAAGATGAGCAAGAACATTATCGAACGAGTTGCTCCGACGTATTCCGCCGTGTCGCTGAACTCGCCGATTCAGTTCGACTCGTACAGCTGTGGTCTGTTTGTGTGCTTCAAGATGTGGCGCCACGTGGATTCGAACATCTCAACTAACATGAGCGACTACGGGTTGGGCGCGCGTCGTTTTGAGTTGCTTCGTTACGTCTTTGAGGGTGTTGGCCCGCATGCCAATTAAGGCGCAGCTTCGGAAACTTTGTAGTAACGGGAAATATAGCCAAGTCTTGGACAGTTCGTGGATACGACTTGGATGCTATACGTCGTCCATGATACAGAAATCACGCCAAGCCATGGACACGACATGGAAACAACATGGATGACAATCGTAGGCCATGACGTGTAGTGTGGCACACCTCGCTCATTGACAACAGCAAGCTCGAATCAATGTTATATTCGGCCATAAATTACGCAGACCATGGATGCATCACGTAGAAGTCATGGATGCATGATTCAAAAATAATAAACGCTCCTGGGCTACTAATATGGCGGTTATTTTCGTTGGAATGTTACGGCAAAAATACCGCGTCGTTTCGATATATTTCCTGTATCTTTCAACATCTTTGGAAGGGTCCATGGGTGTGTTTTTCAACCTGGATGGATCATGGTCGAGTCGTGGACGAGTCAGTCTTGTGAAACAGCTGTTAATCATGGAAAATAACACCCGCCAAGAATAAATGTGAGAGGTATAAAAGTCACTTCAGACTGCAAGTTTTTGTTTCGCTGCCTCAAATGCGACCACCCACGCGACAAGCACCGCTCGCGAGCGTCGTGTTTCTCTTCAACCACCACGCGCAATGGCTGGGAGCCCACGCATCTACCGATATCGCCCACGTGGTCAGCGGCTTTCTCGACCCTTCGCCCTTGATTCCGATTTGTCGTGTTGTCGACTTGGGCAGTGTGCGATGGCTCGAGCGCGTGGTCCATGCGCACGGCGCTCGTCTCCCTCCGCTGCTGCTCGACCACCGACTGCGCGTCGCTGTGAGGCGCGCTGCCAGCCTCGGCTACGCTGTCATCGTCTCGTGGATCCTAGATTTCATGAACGAGCGTCTATCACTCGCTGTCGGCGCCGCTGCAGCAGCGAGTGTCGGCGATCTCACACGCGTGCGATCGCTGCTGACGTGCTGTGACTGTGAGATGCTCTTGCTGCAGCCCGCGGTTGCTGCCGCCCAAGCCGGCCATTTTGACGTGTTACAGTTTGTTATGGAAAGTATGAAGCGCCCAGAGCAGCGCTGTAGGGGCCTCTTGACGCCAGCGATTGAGGGCGGCGACCGGCAATGCATCGAGTGGCTCCGTTCGCTACCCTGGATCCTTGAGCCAACGGAACAGCTCTCAACCTCAGCAGTCATGCGCGACGACGTGCCCACTGTCGGCTGGCTGCTGGCGCAGTTTCCGCTTGCGTTCACGCTTGAGAAGCTCTTTGGTGCGGCTGCTTACGAGGGACGCACTCGCTTGCTGCGATTCATCCTGGACGAGCGACAGTTTGTACCACCAGCAGCCAAGTACACGTCTGCATTTCGACGAGCGTGCGGCGCTGGACATCTCGAGCTGGTCAAGATCCTTTGGCAGCACAGCGCGCGATGCGAGATCGCTATGACAGCGTTGCTGTCGGCAGAAACAATACGTTGTACGGTTCAGCAAGGTCAATTGGATGTTCTGGAGTATCTCTGGCAAGAAGAGCAGGGGATTTGGTGGCATAACGCTCGCTTGGTGGCCGCTGCCGTTGAGTCTGGTCGACTGGACGTCCTCGCGTGGGTCCAAGAGAGAAATCCCGGTGCTGAATTGACGCCCGCGTCCTTACCGCACACGACGTTTGAGTATCTCGCTGCCGCTGGTCATCTCGCGATGCTAAAGCACTTGCACGACCGCGGGATTTCCCAGAACAGTGACTGCGTGATGATCGCTGCCGCCGTCCGTGGTCAGCGGCAGGTTTGTGAGTGGCTCTACGAGCAGCAGAACAGTAGTAGAGACATGTGGGGGGTACTCATGAGTCAGCTGCGGAGCGTGCCGATTCTCGCGGAGCCGCATGAACGCGAACAAGCGCTGTCTCGCGATCAAAAGGCGTTTATTGACGTGGCGCATTGGCTCTGGGATCGCTCTGTTCGGGAAGTGGACGGAGAACCCGTCCGTGCGGACTGGCTATTGGAGCTCGCGGCCAAGCACGGCGTGCTCCACATCGTGCGTGACATTGTCGAGCTTCAACCAGAGATTAATCTGCGTGCTGCGCTAGAGTTAGCAGTGAAATACGGTCGCGTCGACACGGTGCGGTTTCTCGTACACAGAGGCGCTCGGCTGAACCCGCTGAACGCTGATGATGACGTACCCGATTGTGTACGAGAATGCGGCGAGCGTCAATACCTCGAGACGTTGCTCGTGCTGCAAGAAAGCCACGAGTGCAGGACGCTTCGGTCGTTACTCGAGCAGCTCGTGCACCGCATTGCCACCGGATAAAAACTGTGTCACATAAAATAAAAAAAAAGCTCGAAATCATTTCACTCGGTTGTTGTTCGCTTCACATGCGTTGACCTCGAAGGCTGTTGAGCCATTTGAATACCATGAACGCACGACTGGAGGCAGGTGTCCACGCACCAGCGCTCGCCATGCGCTCGATCATTTGCTGGTCCCACTGCGCTCCATCGCTTTCGTACAGCACCATGAGCGTCTCTAGATATCCTTGCGCAACAGCGTTGGACAGCCAACGCGGCGCTGCTGGTCCCAGTGGCGTGAGCCGAACGCCACATTGTGTGAGGTACCTCACAACGTCAACGTGGCCATACGTCGCAGCCTCTTCGAGAGCCTTGGTCATGTCCAGCTCTGGTTGCTGGGAGGCGCAGTGCCTAACAATCTCGAGCATCCCATGACGCGCTGCCGACTCTGCAAGCGCAGCGATCGCAGACAGATCCGTCGTAGTTTGTGCTTGCGCCACGACGCGTGGCCACAGCCATTGGACGGTCGCACGCATCGGATTCGATCGCCGATGCATTTCTCGCTCGTCTCGTTCGTCGTCGACTTCTTCTCCCGAGGACACTGGCTGTGTATCGAGCAAGCGCCGCAAAATATCCATCCATGACCCACGAAAGTGGTGGTGCTCATGGAGCCACTCGCAGATCGCGATGTGACCATGTACCGCAGCCTCGTGCATCACCTGCTCAGCATCAGCGACAGTGTTGCAGTCGTAAAGCCACTGAAGTATCTCCAAGTGACCGTGTCTCGCGACTGAGAGCGACGCGGAAGGCGTCAACGGCCGCGTCTCGTGGGCGAGCGCCCAGTCGACAACGTCACGTCGCCCCGACTTGACCGCGCCAGCTAGAACCTCCGAGTGCTGCCACAGAGCACGAGGCGCCGCTTGCCATAGATACTCGAGTACTTGAAGCTGTCCAGCCTCGGCGGCGCTGCTCAGGAAATCGACTCTCGCGGGGAACGAGGACTCGTCACGGCACAGCAGCTTCACGGCATCGAGACATCCAGCGCTGCACGCGCGAGCGACGACAGCTCCACGCGAGAACTGGGGGATCGTGAACTGGAATTCGTCCATCAACACCTGCAGAATCTGTGGTTGCGTCGCCAACGCGAGCAGCAACGGCTCGCTGCCGTTTGAGAGCACCGACGACGGGGAGTGCGTCATCAGCCATCGCACCGTCTCGAGGTCTCCTCGCTCAATGGCCTTCGTCTCGGCGACGAAGTCTGGCTCAGGCAGCGCATCCAGCGACACCAGCCACTCGATACACGCGCGGTGTCCGCCCTCGATGGCGCTGGTCAGGAGCCAGGGACACTGCTCTTGCGGCGCATCGCCCATCGCGCGCACGACACACTGAAGCGCAGCGAGATGTCCCTCTCTCGCTGCGGCTGAGGCAGCGTCTGCCATGTCCTCTGCGCCAGCGCAGCGCCCCGTGAGGCGCTGTAGAAGGGCGACGTCACCCAGCGTCGCGGCAGTGGTCATCGCGACTGCGATCGGCAGCCGGTCGTCCATGAAATCGATGATGCAGCGCACGATAGCGTCATGACCGAGCTTCGCCGCCTTGGAGAGAGCGCCGAGGAGCCAGTGATCCAGCACAACGATCGGCACGCGCTGGTGGTGCGTCATCATGACGCGCTGAAACCATCGCGCGCTACCGGTATCAAGCGCTCGCGAGAGCGAGACACGAGGCGCCGCGTCCACAAAGGAGCTGACGAGGTGCACGACGCCAGCGCTATCGCTGTGGCAGGCGTCACGCAGCCGTGGCTGGTGCAGGAACACGAGGAGAGCAGCGGTCAATGGAGCCACGGAGCGCATGGCGTACAGTACGTGTGTGGGTATGTGGGTGTGGGTGTGTGAGTGGATCTATCTCACCATCATTCTGGTGAACCATTGTGAGTGATGGTGCGGTGGATGTCATGAAACGACGTTTGGGGTGGGTGCTCCACCGAGTGAATGGGTAACATGTCTTGAACCTGAAGATGGTCGAGAAAGATAATGATTGATGCGTTCAGCGGACGCCATTACGATGCGTTGCCTTCGTTGCTGCGCCCTTTCTGCGATCCAAGATGACATCTTCCTCTTGTGTGAAGCGATCTGGTGTGTGGTGGTTGCCACATACTCCGAAGTATTGAATCATTATTTTCTACGTGGAAGCGCCATGAAAATCATAATGCAAGCCGCGTACGTTGATGGTGACAGATCGACGCATTGGTGATAGAAGGCATCGATCAGAAGAGTAAAACCAATCCATCTTGTGGACCTTCACGTTTGGAATGGAGACATTAACAACATCTCTCGAAATCTCCATACCATAGTCGAAGGTGAGCCTACGAAGCCGGCGAACGCCGATCAAGCTGGTAAGCAATGTAGCAGCTCATTGAGCCATCGAAGCAGTGCATACGGTCGACTGGATGGATGGATCCATTCGCCTGCCTGGATGGCAGCGTTCACAATGTCTCGACTCCAACGCTCTTGATCGCGTGCGTGAATCAGCATCAACACTTCGAGGTGGTTCTGTTGGACACAGGTTGTCATCCATTGGGGCAGCAAAATACCATCGAACGAGCCCACTGCGGCACCAAACTGCGTGAGGTAGCGAACCACACTGACTTGACCGTTTTCGGCTGCCTCTTCCAGCGCTTTTGATAACTCGATACCTGGGTGACACTTGTGGAGATGTCGCACAATCTTGAGGCATCCATGACGAGCGGCCAACTGCAGAAGCTGGTTACGTTTCGACTCATCGAAAGGAACTCCTTTATCTTGATCGGGGATCTGGTCCCACATCCAATAAACCGCGCCGAAAAAGTCCTGGTCGGTGTAGTTCGGTTTGCTCTTCCTCCTTGACAACGGGATGGCGACTGCTGAGCACCCGAATCAACAACTCCATCACGTTATACTCTGTGCGCGCATGAAGCCACTCGCACATTTCAATGTGGCCATTCGTTGCCGCGGTCACTATCAAGGCGATCGAATCTGGTGTTGTACCTCGCTCAAACAGCCACTGAAGCATCGCTAGATAGCCTTTCGTGGCGACGGTGTCGTACGCATCATGATGTAGAGTCTGCTCTCGAGCAAGGGGAACTGTTGAGAGCAACCACTCTACGACGTCGACACGTCCAGATTTGACAGCATCTCCAAGAATGTTCGACGACTGCCACACTTCAGGTCCTTCGATCTCTCTCAAATACTCCAGCACGTCAATGTGTCCTCCTCGTGCTGCACTTGCTTTGAATTCGTGTTGTACCTCAAGTCCTTCTCTCCCCGATCGACCACTGAATAGAAGCTTTAGGGTATCCAGTCGACCAAAACCACATGCAAATTGGACCACGAGATGGAACGGAAACGAATCGGTCGTGAAGTTGAACTCGTCAAACAGCATCTGCAAGATCATCGGCTGTGTCGCCAGTGCAGACTGAAACTCGGCATGACCAATGTCAATGGCCGACGAGAACTTCGTGAATATGAATCGAACGGCTTCGAGGTCTCCACGCTCGATGGCTTTCGTCGTGATTGTCCAGCCTGACCTCTCGATCCAATCCAAAGAAGCCAACCACTCCATACACGGACGATAGCCACCCTGTATTGCCGCATCAAGCAGCCATGGGTTACACCACCTGAGGGGACGAATGACACCGATCACACACTGCAATATGTCGAGATGACCTTGCCCTGCTGCGATTCTTGCCGCGTCGAGGAGCCCCGTGTCGCCACCATTGCAGTCCTGAACGAGGTGCTGAAGGAGTGCGAGATCTCCGACGGTCGCCGCGACGATGAACGAGAGCGCGCGCGGCATGCGATCGTCCAAGAGATCCATGATCCAGCGCGCCGTTGTCGCGCGACCAAGTTCCGTAGCCTTATGGAGAGCCTGCAAAAGCCAGTGATCCAGTAACACGAGCGGCACACGAGCGCGCTGCGCTGCGACGACGCGCTCGAGCCATCGACGACTCCCAGAGTCGGCGGCGCGGGCGACGGTTGTGAGCGGCGCTGGGTCCAGGAACGCACTCACGAGATGCGAGAGCGCGTGGTCGCAGGATCCATCGGTGGCGCTGAGACGCGGGTGCTTCGTGCAGACGACCAGCGCAGCCGTGAGCGGAGCGACGGACGGCGTCGCCATGATGCTAATGGGGATGATGATGATGGAAACTGACGTGTACACTAGTTGGGTCCATACTTTAAATGACCAACACTCATTTGAATAGAGGCTAACATTTTTCTCCATCAAATGTGTATACGAATTTTCACAGCCTCTATGGAGAATCGCTGTGCGCGGGTCTCACTCACGTGGTGTCTATTGTTCTTCGTTACTCTCCCATTCATAATTACAAGCTGATAAGTGGGTATGTGCTACCCTTTGATGGGCTGCTCGGATTCTAGCTCGGACAGGAAGCTACCCATCGTGGACTCCGCGTCCGCGATGAGCTGTTCGAATTCTTGGCCGATATTCATCGGCAGTTGTGCCTGGTCGTCCTTGATGCTGGCGCTACGTGTCGGGTCGATTTCGTTAGCGCGCGGAGTCGACGATGGCGTATCTCGTTTCGGCTCCAAGTAGTAGCCTTCTGGCTTGACTGGCAGACTTCGCAATCGCTCCTTCGCAAACAGAATGGAACAAAGCTCCTTTAGAATCTCTTCCAACACGACGTAACCACTAAGTAATCGGGTCTCGGGCTCGTGATCGTTCAGTGATGACTCGTTGTTCTCGTCCACCAGCTTGTGTCGGATCTCTGTCAATCGTTTGCCACCATTTGAGAGCCTGCTAGTTCGGCGGAGAGCGTCCATATGAACGTCTTCCAAGACCGCACGAACACTTGCACCGGCACCCAGCTGCTCGGCGACGTCAAATACGAGTCGAGCACAACAATCCTTCTGCGCCAGCACTGAAACCAGACCAGAGAGAGCGAGATTTTCGTAAAATGAGCTCTCAAGGATTCGCTCGAGACGATTCAGGATGAGCCGGACGAACGTAGGTTGATCGTTCTCTGCCTGATTCTTCGCACTATCAGATATCACTGATAATCTCTCCAACACTTGGGCATCGACAGGAGCAACGGGGGAAAACGAAGGAATCACCATTGACAATGAAGCAGAACGAAGCGGTTTCATCGACTTACGGGTCGCAGCAGTTCGAGACGTCACTGAAGCAGTGTCCGAGTCGCGTCTAGCACGACCCGCCACACTGGACGACGTTCTCGATCTCGACCGCGACAGACTCTGTCGGTCCCCGTTTCCAACACCCTCCATGTCAACGTCGTCTTCGTCGTCACTGCTATCCCATTCATCGACGACTGCTGGTGCACGCTGGCATGTCACAAATTCCGCATCGGCGATGTAGGAAAGTAGAGACACGATCTGGTCCTCAGACGTATCACTGTCGCTTTGAGCACTTGACGGGATCTCTGTATCGATCCCAAAGCTATCAAACGCTTGAATCTTCCACACATGTGCATTTGCTGCCACCGCAGACTCAGGAAAGCGACACGCGAACCAGATTGCACCACTAAACGGCGACACGCTTCCGTTTTCTGAGCGTGGACTGAGCATCGCCGACGCTGCGACACTGCTTCTTCGCCTGGCACCTGGCGCGCGTAATTCTTGAAATCTAGCGACTGCGTCGCCCCCGAGCAGCGTCGCATCAACAAAGTCGTTCTGCAGCTCGAGTAAAGAAGTGAAGAGATCCATCGTAGCGATACTCAAAGAACTAGACAACGAGTCCATCCGGTGCATGAGCTCCACAGGCAGTCGTCGCTGCTCAATGTCGTGATCTCCCGAGCCATCCGCCTCCTGCCTCGCTGCATCAACGTTGAACTGATCGATGAGAAACTGGATATAGATTTGTAGAAGCGGATTCGCACTTGCGTCAGCCCCACAGGCGACCAGATCTTCAAGAATGATACGAGCATACAGCGTCGCCGTGCGAGCAGTCGCTTCCGAAGTATCCATGAGGGTGTCTTGAAGAACTGCGTCGAGAAATCTGGTCCTAAATTGCGTCATAATCTCATTACTAATGGAGCGTCGGGAGTTATCGCCAGACTCGATCTCAAGGCGTCCAACCATTGCGAGAGTACAGCAAAACCGCAGCCGCAAAGAGAGAGTCGCGAGATCAGTGTCCAATGCTCGATAGAGTGACGACGAGGAGTTCAATCTACTTCCTCCATGAGGCGATCCACCCGCGCGCTGGTAACGTTCTGGCAGTGTCTTGGGCAGTGCATCAAACGCAGAAATGACACCGTTCGCAGCGTAGTGGCAAAACGGGGTCAGCTCCAACACAAAGCGGACCAGCGTGGGCTCATGCAAGCCAGCGGCGATGACCATTGCCTCTCGGCATCGCTCACCGACTTTTCCGACCGCCTCCATATGTGGCAACAGCGCGGTAAAGATCACGAGCTCTGAGACGATCGCAGGGTGCTTGGACGTCGGTGACTGCAGGCTTCTCGCGAAGAAAAACTCGGTCTGAATGGGGTCAGCACGCAGCTTCTTCCAGATCACGTGCAACAGATTGACGAGGCACTTGCGAATGACCGGGTCCTCGACTTCTTTCTTGCTGGCGCTTTGCAGCAGCGCGACGACCGACTCATGGATCTCTCGCGTCGGCAGCAGCGGGTGGTTGACGCGACTGAGCAGCGCCGCGACAAACTGCATCGCGAGCGACATGATGCCGCACGGCTGGTCGCGCCGCCCAGCGTCACACAGCAGCGGCAGCAGCTGGCGATCCAGCATGTACTCGAGGCACTGGCGCGACGACTCGTGTGGATGCATGGGCGACGGCGCCGATGCGTCGCTGGCCGCGGGCGTCTGCGCGTCCAGCAACAGCGCGTGGCGGTCCGAGTCGCTTTCCTCCATGACGATGAGCACGACGAGCTTCTGCAGCGAGTCGCGCGTGTGGCTCTCGGCGAGCAGCCGGCGCTGCTCGTGCGCGTCAAGCTCGCGCTGCAGCACGCTCTCGAGGAAGCGCGAGACCGTCGTCCAGCGGTGGTGGAACTCCTCGACGCGCGACTCGTAGAGCGTCGGCGCCATGAGGTCGGCGGCCTGCGCCAGCGCGTCCGACGCGCGCGCCGCCACCATGCGGATCTTGCTCTTGAGCCAGCTCATGGTCGCGAGCACAGAGAAAGAGAGACGCTTTCGTTCTCTCTCCTCTCTCTCAATATTGGATGTCCGTTTGGGCGATGCATGCATGCCCAACACCAAGATGGGGGGTTCTTATCCGGAGTATCTATCTATGCCCAAACGGTTACAAACAGGGTAGGAACACGACAGGTGTGCTGAAGGTTGCGCCAAGTGTGACGGTGATGTCCGTCCACACAACAACGCTTCTGGGGAGGTGACGGCACGTGGACCGACCCGAGTTGACACAAGCATCCACACAGGACACAAGGCGTCAGGTGGTCGCGTGCTGCCTGCCTGCCTGCCTGCCTGCTCCTCGTTCTTCTCTCGCGTTCATGCTGCTGCGCGCTGTCGTGCGATCCTCGCGGCGCGCGCGAGGAGGAAGCAGCCGCAACAGCGCCGTCGTCACGGGCTGCTGGCGGTCGGCGTCCTCCCAGAGCTCCGTTGTGGACGACGTTGTGGACGCTGCGGATGTGGAGCCGTCCGTGGCGAGAGCTCCACGCGATGATGTTCCTGCTCCCATCGCGACGGCCATGGCGCTGGCGAGGCGCCTGGAGGACCCAGCGGACCCGACGCTGCGCCGCAGTCTCGGGATCCTGCGGCCGAGCTGGAACCTGGACGCGGACGGCCGCAGCGGTCTCAAGCCCGAGGAGCTCCATCGCGCCAGAGAGCTCCTGCAGCAGCTCGCCGACGGCCTCGAACGCGAGCCCTGGGTCATGGTGGCTGCGACGGGCGCGACCGAGACGCCGCGCGAGCGCCAGCGCCGGCTGCAGAAGGCGCTGACGGGGCGGCTCGACCGCCTGCTCCGCGAGCTCCGCACCAAGCAGCGCTTTGCCGAGATCCAGGGCATGACGTTCCTCTGGGACGACGTCTTCCCGCAGTACGCGCACAACCACAAGCACTGGACCGTGCTCTGCTCGCACTACGCGGTCGCGCTCAACCGGCAGCAGCGCTTCGCCGACGTCATCGACCGCTTCGTCACGCGCTGGGCGACGTCGCCTGCGATCGCAGACCGCGACGCCTCGGGGTCGCAGTCGCAGCCCCAGCCGCAGCCGCGCGACCTCATCTTCTCGGCGGCGATCGCCGAGTCGGTCTTCCTCGCGTGCAGCCACGAGCGCGACGCCGAGACGGCGCTGCGCGTGCACCGCGTCGCGCGCGAACGCAAGCTCGCGCTGCCGTCGACCGCGTACTTCCACTTGCTGCACACGCTGATCCGCGTCGACGGTGCGCAGTACTTTGACCAGATCGTCTCGCTCTGCGCAGAGCTCGTGAACGAGCCGTACGACCCGCCAGGACCCGGACGCCGCCGTCCTCGCTCGCCGCCCTCCATCGAGCAGTCTCAGCCGCATCATCATCATCATCATCATCATTATCGTGCGGTGCCCGTGTCGCTGTGGCCGCGGATACTCGCTCTCGCCGCCGACCGCGGCGAGCTGCACCGCGTGATGCCGCTGTACAGCCACCCACCGACGGCGCCGATGGATCAATCCACAGAGTACCACTTCGACGTGGCGCTGCTGACGCTCTGGCGCGTCGGGCGCGTGGAGGAGCTCTTTGTCGTGCTCGACGGCGTGCTCAACTCGACACGCGCGAGCCGCGAGATGAAGACGCGCGTGTGCAAGGCGCTGCTGCGGAAAGTGCTGGACGACTCGCTCGCGAGCGGCGCCGCTCTCGAGACGACCGAGCGCCTGCTGACGCGCATGCAAGAGCACGCGATCCCGATGAGCCACAAGGCGATGGCGCCGATGCTCGCGGTGCTGCTGCAGCGTGACGACGTCGTGACGCTGCGCGACTGCCGCGCGTGGTTCAAGCGGTTTGACCAGGTCATGCGCTGGAACGCGTTCGCCGTGTGCGAGCTCGCGCTGGCGTGCGTGCGCTTCGAGCGGCGCGCGCTCGTGGACGAGCTGCTGCACCACGCGCTGGACAACGACATCCCGATCAAGTACGCGGCCATCGAGAGCGTCATCGCGATGTACTACCGCTGTGGCAACCGCCGCAGCCTCGAGAATGTGTCGGGGATCATCCGCGCGCTGCGGCTCAACAAGCACATGCCGCTCGGACTGAGCGTGACCGAGATCGGCATGATGTGCAACGTGAAGCTCGGGCGCCCGCAGGAGGCCGTGCACCTCTTTGAAGACTTTGTCGCGGTCGACGGCGACCGCAAGCGCATTCTCTCGCGACGCCCAATGCTCGTGGCGGCGAAGGAGGCGTACGCTGCGCTGCGGCGCCACGACGAGGCCAACGCCATGCGCATGCTGCTCAAGCGCCACGACGACGGGCTGCTCAACTGGTCAACGGATGCATTGAGCGCTGACGGGGACGCAGACGAGAAGGAGGGAGAGGAGGAGGAGACCGACGGACGCAGTGATCGAAGAAGCAGCGCGTTCATCGGCAGCGACGAGGATCTGTGGCGGCAAGTGACCGCGCAGCTGCTGGGGTCGCATCGATTGCAATAGACAGGAGACAGCGAGAGGGAGAGGGAGAGAGACCGAGAGCCAAATGCAGTGTGTCATGTGTGATCTAAATTTTGATTCCGCATCGTCTGAGTATGAGCTGCGTTCATTCCATCAAGACGACCGCCACGGCAATGAGCGACGCTGGCGACGACAGCGCAGCGGCGGATATGGAGAGCTGCGTGGAGCGAGAGCTCGACGCGATGAGCGTCGACATCTCCACGACGACCTCTGCGCCTGCGCTGCTCACGACCCGACCGAGCTTCAGCTCCAGCAACAACGAAGTGCTGGAGGCACCGACGCCAACGATCGCCGCGTACGAGCCATTCGTGCGGTGGCTGCTGCTCTCACCGCTCGAGGAGCTCACGTCGCTGCACGCGACGCCGCCGATCGAGATCCCGACGCCTGCGACGAGTCGACGGCGCTCGTCTGCGTCGTCCTCCGGCAGTAGCATCGACAACAACAATCAGCTCGACTCGCCAGTCGCTCGGCGCTCTCGGGTCCTTACGAAAGCGCAGGCAGCGTTCGCACGCGCTGCGGTTGAAGCCGAATGCGAGGAGCTCGTGGATCTGTTGTCGATGGCGAGACGCGAGCGCGACGGTATCGAGGAATCGCTGTGGGACCTGCAGCACGAGCGCGAGGACAACCGCGAACGCATCGCGCTGCTGGAGTCGCGCATCGCCAAGCACTTGCAGGATCGCGACCTCGCGATCGCCGAGACGTACACGACGGAGAAGCAGATTACAGACCTCGTCACCTCCAAGGCGCATTCTGGCAGCAGCGGCGGTAGCAACAACAACAACGGGGCCGCTGGATCTCTGCTGCCGAGCTTTCTGCGGTTCCACGACAAGCGCCAGACAAGCCAGTCGTCCATGTTCTCGACCAAAGACATTGAGAAGCTGCAGAAGGAGATCGCCGACACCAAGCTCGAGACCGCGCTCGCCAAGACCGAGCTCGACACGAGGTACTATCGCCTGCGTGCGCTCGAGAAGCAGGTCGTCGCGCTCAAGCTCGAGATCGCGCAAGCCAGCGCACTGGAGGACGATCTACAAGCGAGTCTGGCGCAGCTACAGCGCGAGCGGCGGTCGTCGCTCGACAAGCTGCAGCAGGTCTCGATGTACTCAGCGGCGGCGCAGAGCGTCGTGGAGCCTGGGACGGTGGTGATGATGCCGCCGCCAATGAAGACGGTCAAGAGCCCCAAGCGAAAGTGAACATGCAATGTAGTCGAAAGAGAAGGAAGAGCGATGACATCTTCTAACAGTTGTATTCTCTTCATATTGGAGTCTCCTGTGGCGCGCGTTGTTGTGGGAGCGAACGCTCCGAAGTTGAAGTTGCCGCGACTGAGGGCGGGAGACCATCACTCCTGAGAAGTGAAACGAGTCATTCGACATATCGCTCAAGCGATGGAGCGCAGAGGTTGAACCTCCCTTCGCCTCCCAAGCTTGGTGAGTTGTCCACATTGTGGACTCCACAATGACTCGCAGCATTTAACTTAGCTGAGTATCCACGCTAGGTTGACTGATCGTTACCCACGTGCACTCTGGAGAGTGGACAGTCCCTGTGTGACGCGGTGGAGCTGCGCGTTCTGGCTGGATCCCCTCAACCAAAGAGCAACGCATCAAATGTTGAAGCAGAGTGACGGTACCGTTAGATACGGAGTGTCTTTCCCATATCGTACCGCCCTCGGTCCTTTCGCGTCGATCCTTTGCGCCGCGTCCCACACTGGTTGAAGTCCCCGGACCTCTTCAGTGAAGCAAGCGCCTTCACGCTCCACTCGACTCGAGAGGTCGCCATCTCCTTCTTCTTCTTCTTCTCTCTCTTTCTCTCTCTCTCTCCCTCCATTGCTGCCTCCATGTCCAACGAGCGCACGCCGCTGCTGTCGCCAGACGCTACGCGTCGCGCGTCGCATGGCGCAGCGCTCAACGCCGTGCACAACAGCCACGTGCTGCTGCCGCCTGGCGCGCTCGCTGCCAACGGCCGCAGCGTCAGCTGCGGAGAGCTCATCAAGATCAGCGTCGGCGGGCGGCGCCACGCCATCTCCAACGGCCAGCAGCAGCAGCAGACGCCGCGCACGCCGCGCTCGCCGTTCGACACAGGTTTCCCCATGCTCTTCACGTCGCCGCTGCCGTCCCCGCGGCCCCACCGGCTCTCGTTTGCCGACGAGCGCGACGACCGCCTGCGCGACCTGCACGTGTTCCTCACGCTGCTCATGTCGGTCGTCGGCGCGGGCATGCTCTCGGTGCCGTACACGTTTCTGCTGATGCCGACCTGGAGCGCGCTGCTCGGCATCGTCGGTGTCGGGGTTGCCATGGCGCTCACGTCCATCGCGCTGCTGTACGCGCACGTGCAGCTCGCGGGCGAAGAAGAAGCCATCGTGCACATTGGCGCCGGCAAGCGCTTCAGCTCGTTCCAGTCCATCGCGATCGCCGCTGGCGGCCCCGCGCTCGGGTACATCGTCTCGGTCGTCACGGCCATCGGTATCTACGGCGGCTGCGTCGGCTGCATCCGCATCGTCAAGGACATTGCGCCGTTCATCATCTCGATTGTGTACCCGTCCACTGCCGCCGCCTCGTCGTCGGCTCGCGACGCCGACTACCTTCTGTGGGCGACGTTCCTGCTCGTCGTGCTGCCGCTGTGTCTGCTCAAGAACCTCTCGGGACTGCGCGTCTCCAGTTATCTCGGCTTTGCGTTCTCGCTGTATCTCGTGGTCGCCGTCATGTACCGATCGCTTGCTCCGTCCACTGAAGACACTGTGCTGCCAACGACTCCGTCCGGTGAGATCGCGTCTCCAATGTCTCCCCCGCCTCGACCCGACACCGTCGCGACGTTGATCTCGGGCTCCGCGTTCTCGCGGACCGCGCAGGCGATCTCGATCTACAACTACGCGTTCATGATGCAACTCAACCTCATTCCGCTGTTCATTCAACTGCGCGGTAGCTTCACGGAGCCGTTGCCGCGGTCGCGAGACAAGATGATCCGCAGCATTAGCGGTGTCAGCGCGTTCTGTGTCGTGCTCTACGCGCTCTTCGGGGTGTTCGCCAAGCGTCTGTACGACTCCAAGATCCGCGGCAACATCCTGCTCAACCTCGAGAGCGACCCCGTGATGGCGGTGCCGCTTGTCGCTGTCTTCCTGACCGTCGTGCTATCGTTCCCGTTGCTGTTCCACCCGCTGCGCGGCGTGATCGAGGAGCTGCTCTTCTTCCACGGCGGCCACGGCATCGAGACCATCTCGTTCTTCTCGCGCTCGCTCACGACAACAGTGCTGTTGCTCTCACAGCTGGTGCTCGCGCTCGGTGTCCCTGGGATTCAGGTGGTCTTTGCGTTCACGGGCGCCACGAGCTGCCTCATGATCTGCTTTGTGTTTCCAACGGTGCTGTTCCTGCGTCTGTACCCTTGGCGCTTTCGAGGACTTGTGGCGCGACTCGCTGTCATCGTGTTGGGCGTCATCGTCGCGTTCTTCACCGTCATCGGTGCCGAGGCGACGTGGTTCCTGCTCATCGACGTCTACCGCCACTAGCGAAATCTCCCGAGTCAACCAACCATCACGTAGGCAGCTTCTTTTTAATTCACTCTGTAACAGCAAAAAAGAGAATACACAGGCAACGAACGACGACGAGCTGGAGGCGAAGAGCAACACTACTAGAACGCTGCCTTCACTCCGTCGACAGCGCTGCCGTCGTCCTCTGTGCCTCGATAGCGCAGCGACATCTCTTCGGCCTGTTTCTCGTCCAGAAATGCGCCGCGAGCCGCCTGCTCCAGCAGCTCCGACGTGTCCATCGGCTCCGTCTTGATCGTCGGCGACCGCTCGACATGCACCGGCGGGATGCCCCCGCTACGGTGTCGCTCAAAGAGCTCGCCCTGGTCCACGGATCCGTTGCTAGCGAGCTCTTCCTCCTTCTTGATGGCTCTGGCTTCGAGCTCCTCGTCCGTGCCGTCGGACGGTGGTGGCAGCTGATAGTACGCGTAGACCACGAGCAGTACGAGCGCCTCGACAAACACAATGTTCAAAATCACAAGCAGCGCCGTCGGCACCGACCAGTGGTACATGAGGTAGCGCACGCCCGAGAGCTGCGCGATGATCGTGAGCTTGGCGTCGTAGATTTGGATGGCGGGATGGTTCAGCGTGACGGTCACACCGGTCAGCGGGTGCTCCTTGCTCTCGCGAAAGCCGTTGATGACCAGCACCGACAGCGTCTGCGTCGGCTCCGTCACGCGCAGCGCGTACGGCACGAGCCACGCGAGCGCACGCGCCCACTGCACTGCGAGGTGCGAGTCCTTGACGATCACGGGGCGCGCACTCGCCGCGAGCACGCGCTCGTCGTGCGTCGACAGCGTCGTGTTCATCATGAACATGCCGATCGCGCGGTTCGTCGCGCTCTCTGGCACCGTGAGCTCCACGATCACGTCGTACGTGACGCCCGGCACGAGCACGCTCGCAGCCGTCGAGCGCGACGGGTACGCAAGCTCGCTCACCGTCCACTGCTGCTCGGCGTTGAGCAGATCGAGCCGCGCGGTCGGCAGCGTGAGTGGGAATGCGCGCGGGTCGCTGAGCGATAGCGCTGCGTGCGTGCCGTAGTCGAAGAAGACCTGCTGCTCGTGCAGTCGCGACGGCATGATGACGTAGTAGAGCGCGCTGTAGAGCACGGTCGCGGTGGCGAAAAGCACCGAGAGCCCGACGCCGAGCTGCGTCGCGCGCAATGACCACTGCAGCGCGAGGCGCAGCAGGTCGTTCAGCGTCGCGAGCAGCTCCTCGCGCTGGCGGAGTCGCGCGGCCTCGTCCTCTTGGCTGCGGGCGCCCGTGAGCTGCGGCGGCAGCGGTAGCAGCGCCAGCGCCATGCTCCATAGCGTCGTCCAGGGCGGCAGCATCTCTGTCTCTCTCTCTCTCTTGTTGGAGTTGGATGTCAGTCTCTTTGTCAGTCGGGTGATGGGGAAAAAGAAGAGCTACAGAAGGAGTGCGAGAGGGAATGACGGCCTTCTTAGGTTAACCCCTTAACGGGCGCATCGAACAAGGTACTCAATTAAGTAAAAGAATGTTGAAGTGGTCGGGTGTTTGTCGCGCCGTCATTCGAGCAGTTCAAGCTCCTACGGACTTTGCATGGATAACTAATGAAGCATCCCATACATTGTCGCTTGCTATCGTGGGAGCAGGATGACAATGAGGTCGCCAATACTCCAATTACTATCGTACATTGTCATCCTTCTCGAGCTTCTGAGCCGCACGCACATCGTGTTGAATGGCCGGCATAACCGCCAAGCCGGGAACGTGTATAACCCCGCAGTCACTTCCTTTGTCACCAGAAAGCACTGCGAGATGAAGCGTTCTCGTTCAAGCAGCCGTCTTGATTGAATGAGGACCCATCAAGCTGCCCAGCAATCCACCAACATCTCCTGGACAGCGTTTAAACTCGTTTTACGTGCGCGAAATTCGACGTCTTTATTTAGCCTAGCCTCAGATCTGTGAAGACTGTATAAACGCATATAATGTGGTTATTTTCGGCCACTGTATCCGTTTGTAGAGAATTTGTGGGTTAACTTTGGGGTTACTGTCAGGCGCTCACACGTCACATCTGTTTACCTGCACGACGTTCTTTCTGCGTACCCTGGTCAATCAACGAACCGACCAACCCAACTGCCTCTTCCTTCGACGCATTCGTCGCATCGATCAATGCTAACGCTCTTCAAGAGCGTCGTGCGGGGCTACCGCCGGCTCGCAGCGCGCGTTGTTAGCCCGCAGAGCTGCCCGATCTGTCTCGATGACCTGCCCGTGATCGGGTTGTTTGAGTCGACGCCTGAGACGCCCGAGACGCACGTCAAGCTGACGTGTCGACATAAGTTTTGCACCCCCTGCCTGTTGCAGTACGTGCAGATGAAGCTTCAGGCTAGGCTGGTGGAAGACGGTAGAGTACCTCCTTGCACTCCTGGACGAACGAGGGCCTCGCGTTGACTGACTCATGGTTTAGACCAGTGGATCTGTCCCGTCGTGGAGTGCAAGGCGCTTTTGCGCGACGACGACGTCGCTGCGATCGGCGGCAGCGAGCTTGTCGCGACATACAAGAAAACGCTACAGCGCCTGCGGGTACGTAGCGCCTGCTTCCCCTATTTCTCGCCGCTCTCTCATAGAAAAACGTTGCTTTCTGTTGAAGGATGAGAAGAATCCCAACGCTAGATGGTGCCCGCAACGCAACTGCGGCGAGCTCATCATGTGCGACCCGGACCAGCGCAACTTTACGTGTCCCAAGTGTGATACAAAGGGCTGCTTCCGTTGTCGTGGCGTGGCGCATCGCTTCTGGTTCTGTATGCGCTCGGACGACCCCTCGTACCTCGAGTGGGAGCGCGGCGTCGGTGCGCGGCGCGCGGTCCGTGAGTGCCCACGCTGTCGGATGCGCATCTGGAAAACGGAGGGCTGCAACCACATGACGTGCACGCACTGTCGCCACGAGTACTGTTGGATCTGCGATGCTCCCTGGCACCCGAGCCACTACAATTGCAGCGAGCTCAGGCTCCTGAGTATATGGCGCGTCGGCCGCCACGTGGACCAGGCGCTGAGGTGCGCAGGCGCCGTGGCTGCGCTGCTGATCGTCTGCATTTACGGCTTCTACGCATTCTTGGGTGCGTGGATGGCGTGCCGCGTGGCCACAGAGGTCTTGATCTTCCTCATCACAAACGCGCGAGTGGTTTTCGGCCGACTCCGTGCTCCACCACCATGAACTCACGAATATGGACTCACGCGACACCCAATATTATTGACACACCAATATCTAACCCAATAACACCAATGCCAAACGCGTCCAATATTTTTATTGGGCGGGAAGTTTAACGGTTCTTGCGTTAAGTTCGCATGCCGCGCAGTATATTTTCCCGTTCTTCCCCAACAAGTGACGCCGCCATCCACTACAGTACCGCCCGCGAGAACGAGCGCGCCTCCTCTCGGTCTCTGTGCCTAGCGTAGCGTCCTCCTCCATCCTCCATCCTCCCCTCCCCTCCTCCTCCCCCTCCTCCTCCCCCTCCTCCTCTTCCTCCTCCTTTTCCTCCGCTTCCTCCATCTCCGACGGAGCGCAACACACTTGGTCTGACTATACAAGTTGCCGTCTCCGCCATCAGCAACATGGCGCACATCGAGACCAAGGACCCATTCGGCTTCGTGGGATCGCACGTCGTGCAGCGCGTGCGTCGCTCGGCGCGTGGCCGCCGCCGTCCGCGGCAGCCCTCGCACGCAGCACCCGACGGCAGCGACCCGGACGCGACGACCGAGCTCGTGCTGCACGGCTGGATCACGCGCTACGACGTGCGGCTCGACGCCTACACGCTCTTCCTGCCCGGCGACGCCGACGGCGACCACCGCAACACGACGACGCTGCACTCGCGCGGTGACGTCATGAAGTTCATCTCGAATCCCGAGTTTCAGCTGCGACGAGAGGAAGACGCCGCGTTTCCGCCGCCGATCGAGGACACGACGAGCCGCTTTGTCGGACTGTGGCTGCGCAAAGCGACGCCGTCGCCATCGCCATCGCCTCACAAGCGCCGCATCGGCACTGAGAATGGAGTGATTCGAGGGCGCGTCGCGTGCTTTCGGCCGTTCGCGGACCGCTATCGGGTCGAGTATGACGACGGATCGAGTGACAACGATGTGACAGAAAGCGACATCATCGACAGCCTCATCGCGACGGTGCGCGCGATGGAGAATGGTGCAGCTGGCGCGTTTCCTTCATTGCTGCCAACGTCTTCGGTGTCAAGGAAGCGACGGCGGCCGTCGCTCGATGCGGAAGACGAGGAGACGGAAGATGAGCGAGAACAAGAAGAAGAAGACGGCACAGGCATCCCGATCAAAGCGGAATTGCCAATGCAAATGTCAGCTCAAGAAAAGAATGACGAGCGAGAAGACGATGCAGAGATTATCCACGTGGACATGAGCGCGTGGGAGGATGTGACGCCCCCACCGTCGAGATCTTCGTCGCCTCCGCTGCCGGTGCCACCACCATCACCGCCTCGACCGTCGCCACGAACAATCAAGCGAGAGGCAGCAGCAGCCGCAGCATCGAATGGCGAGGTCGCTGTGGAATTGGATTTTGACGAACCGATGGAAGAGCTTGTTCCACTTGAAGACGAACCAGCATCGATTGAGCTGCCAAACGACGCGGACGAAGACGACGACGATGACGAGGAGATGCGGCAGGTGAAGCAAGAGCTCGAGAGTATGTCGCGGCTGTCGGCGCCCGTGACGCCCGAGATTGTGTCGCTCATGAATGACGCAGACAACACCGAGCAGTCACCAGCACCGAGGGACGCAACACCAGTCTCTGCAAAGGACGCTGAGACCTCCTCATCTGTTGACGCCGAGACGCGATGCACGCCTCCGTTCTACATCATGGAGTACGAGCCTCATGTGCCGACGGTGCCATTCGAGAAGCGGTCCAAGGCGTTCGAGTTTGTGCGCACTGAGCTGCAGCGCATCGTGACGGAGCGCCTGCAGGAGTCGTTCCCGAATAACACGACGCTCTCGACAACCTCGGCAAACGCGCTGCTGGATACACTGCGCAATCCGGACATCAAGAGCCGCGACGCTGTGCGGCGCTTTGTCGAGATGGGCGGACTCTTTATCCTCAACGACACGATCCTCGCGGATCTCGCCGACACGACGCGTGCGACAGCGACACAGCATGAGCGCGTGCTTTATCATCTCAAGATGCTGGCAATGCTGCCGACGCCAAGCCAGCACGTGATCATGGAGACTTCGATCGGTAAGACGGTGGGCCGCTTGATCAAAGCCAGTCGTGGCCCTGGCGCGTCTGGGCCGATGAGTGGATCAAAGGCAAACGGCAAGACGACGACAGGCGAGACCGACGCATTGCTCCCGCGATGTGTTCCCCATCTCGCGCGATGGATCAAAGCGCGTTGGATCGCAACGATGGAACGAGACAGCAACACTAAGCCAGCACCTGTGAAGAAGCCGAAGCCGGCACGTCCGACGGCGCCGCCCCAGGTCATCCATGATGCGACCCCGATTCCTCGCCTCTCTCAGCGCCCCAATCTCGCGCCGCCGCCTGCGCCAGCGCCCAAGCCCATTGACGTCTTGACGGCGGTCGCGACGCCGAGCCGCGCCAAGTCAGGACTGAAGCCAGATTGGATGCGGCAGAAAGAGGCGCTCTCCAGAACGCGCTTCACGGTGAACACGGATACGAGGGCCGAGCACAGTCACTACAAGCGCGATCGCCGCCCCAATTTGGCGCCGATGGGTGTAACTCCCGCAGCTCCAGCATCAGCGCCCGCTGCCAGTCAGCAGCAGCAGCAGGTCGTCAGAGAGAACGACCTGCCAGCGGGCGAACGCGGCGTCTTTGGTCGTCGGCAGCGTGTCGGGTTCCACTCCCGATGGAGCGTCTGCGAGTTCTTCAAGGACACGCCGCCAACTGCTGTGCGGCGGTTCAACAGCGGCCCGAGCACGTTTGGCGGCGGACCGTACAGCTACAACTCGAGCCAGTCGGCGCCAGTACCGCCGCCCTCGCGCCACATGACACCGCGTCGCCCGATCCTTCGCCGCAATAGCAAGTACGGCGACGAGTTGAAATTTTGAGACCCCGGCACATTGTGTCTTCATCGCATGAGCTCTTCACAGTTCAGTGCATCTATTTAATACTGAAACATTGGGTGAGATCTGCGCATTCACTCACGGTTGCAGTCCTTCGTTCAGTCTTGTCATCGTCGTCTCTCCACGAGTCCCCACGTCGTTCGGATGTATCCGATGAGATCGTCGACAAACGCGTCTCGAAGGTGCACCGGGACGTTCACAAAGCGCACGTTGGCCCGCAAAGACGCCTCCATCTTTTGGAGCTTGGTGATCCTCGGCTTCCACATCTCGTTCAAGTCGGTGCGACGCTCGAAGTCTCGGTAGTAGTCGACCAGCGTGATGACTTGTTCCGCGCACCCTTTGATACCTGGGCCATATCGCGTTCTCAACGACTCCAAGTACAGCTTGTCGGCTTTACAATCGGTAGAATCGATTGTCGCCGGCACGCTGGATCCATTCGGCGACACACTGGACACCGAGATCGGCTTGTCACCACCAGCACCGTCTCGCTCTTCCTTCACTCGCTCAAAGTGGTGAGCGATCCGCTGCATCGACGTCCGGAAGTCTTCACATTCCTGATTTGCACCGAACAACTGCGTCGAAGGGAGATTGGATGACTGGGCTGCATCCCTTTTGGGGCAACGGCTGACTTCGGACTTGGTTTCGGCGACCGATTCGGTAACCTCTTGAGACGGCGGCGTGCTCGCGACAACCTCCATCTTCACACCCTCGGGGGGCGATGCAGCAGCTGGCGTCGCTGCTAACAGTGACTCATTTGAGGTGGCAGAGACCAACGAATCGCTGCACCGCGGGGGCTCACTTAGCGCGCCGTTCTCGGTGGGATTTGCCGCTGACTGGTTCTTCTCGATTTCGTGGACAAGATGGTGGACGACCGTGGCGACTTCCATTTGAATATCGGCTTCTTCACTTGGTTCCACTTCCATATTTTCGACAAGCTCATGATCATCTTCCGTTGGTCCAGATGAGACTGACGACGATTCAGTGTCAGTATGCTGTTTTTTGTCCGTCTCCACCTCCATTTTCACATCATCGCTCGTATCATCGCTGGAGATTCCCATAGACGTCGGAGTGGGTACGCCTGACTTGTCCATGCCTGCGCTGCATAACTCATCAAGGTTCTTGTCATTAGATGTCGTCGCGCACAGATTCGGATTCAGGCACTTCGCTGGTTCTGGAGCCATTCTAGGCGAGTCGTCGGTGGGTGGAGTCTCTACTTTCATGTTTGGAATACTCTGGGGGAGATTACTTTGATCGAACGATGCCGAGTCGGATGGCGATGTTGACTCAATTGTTTTCACCTTCTCGTCGTCTTCTTGCTTCGCATGATCACTCCTATGCTTTGCTGGCGCTGAGTCGGACGAATCAATCTTCGTGGGAGCGGAAAGCTCCATGATGTCGGTATGAATAATCTCGACACCGCCCCAATCCGAAAGAGAATCCCGATCCTGCGTTGGCTTTTCAACGGAAGCCAAAGGCGTGCGCTTTGACTCGTCGAACTTGTCACGGAAGGATAGCTCATGCGTATTGAATCCACCAAAGCCGACATCTCGCGCACTGTGCGGAGACCTTGGAGACTTGCCTGGTTGGGACCTACTCATACTCACCCGATGATCGGCACTGACTCGTGACGTTGAAGTCGGCTTCCGATTCCGCTTCCTTCCAGTGGATTGCGATGCACCATCTCCACTGGATGCGACGCTGGCGATTGACTCGTCATCACGAATATCAACTGCCTTGTCCGATGAGCCTTCGTCACTGGCTTCGCTTGCATTGGTTGGGGACCGACGGGGAGCACCCTCACAGTGCGATGTCGTACTCGAGCTTTTTCTTGGTATTGACGCTTTGCCAGTGCGATTCTCATGCGGGAGACTGCTTGCCGACGCCCCACAGGCCGCATCGTCTGAATTCGGTCTTCGCTTCCCATCTGAGCTTTCTTCTTCCTCCACCTTCCCGATAACTGTAATGTCTTCATCTTCCACCTTTGCCTTTCGTTTATGGCCGGCTTCGTCAATGTCCTGGGAGGCAGACTGGGAGTACAGAGATTCTGCAATCAGTGAGTCGTCGTTTGCATTCACATCATCGATCATGGTTCCCTGAGACGATTGAATCAGGCTCGAATCCTTTTCGTCATCACCGTCAGTCTTAGTAACAATACTTGATGTTGCAAATTGATACACGGCGTTTCCCGAGGTTACATCGTTACCAAAACCATTTGCGGAGTCAGTCCCTGATATCACAAAGATCCCTGCATAAGGATCATCATCCTGTGTGTGTGGAGATGAAGAAGATGCCACGAAACTATCAGTCTGGGACTGCGAAGATGCCACAAAACCAGAGTTGTCGCTCTGAGACGATGAAGAGGAAACCATGATAACCTCGCCAACAGGTAGCTCAAGATCCTTGGTCTCGCATCGAAGATTTGCGAACTTGTTATTGGATGGCTGTGTAGCAGTCCGATCTCGATGCTGACGCGACGAGGTGCATTTTGTTTCTTGCCCCTTTTTGAGTCAATTGCTTCGTCTCGAGTTCCTTCTGAGGTCACCACAGCAAGAATATCGTGGATCATTTGGCTTTCAGAAGTGCGGGTACGATCTTTGCTGTCGCCGTTCTTCCGTTTCGTGTTAATAATGACCAATGTCGGCTGGCTTCCCGTCGACGAATCAATGGTATGCTGGCTCGAGTTCTGCTCTTGGCTCTGACTTGACTCGATCTCGATAACTGTCTGACTTTGACTGCTCTCACTCACAACGTCGATGACATCAACTTTCTCCATTTCGCAGTCAGCATCGACACTGAGATCTATCATCTCGGTGTCGACAGTGTCGACTGAGATCGACCCCTTGCGTCCTCCGTTCCGAGCCCCTTTGCGGGGAGCTGGCCGCTTGCGGCCACCTTTCGTTTTCTTAACTGGTGTCGTCTCCGCTGCACCGTCGGACACCTCGTGCACACTCCCTGCACGAACTTTACGCTTGCGAGATGCGGGGGGAATTTTCGGGCTGATGTGAAGTGACGCATCCTCTGCCTTGGTTTGAACATTTTCAAAGGGCCAAGAAGGCGCCTTCATCTTGAATACCGAGTTTCCGAAGAAGCACTTATAGACTGAAGGATACATACTTAAGCTTCTCAACAATGATCGTCGTTCATCCTCCAAAACTGAACGATATCGGGGGCGCGAAGGTACCAATTCATAAGGCATAAACACCTCTCGGCGAACGGCACTGCTGACGCGCTCACCTCGAACATGGAAGTAGCGGAACAAACTCACCGGTGTATCTCGCCGCGTGTCGTACGTACCGACAATCAGACCGACGAATGGCTCCCAGACCGACGGCGTTGATTCAGTCTTCACCTTTTCTTCAGTTGACGTAGCTGTGCTCGCCCGCTGGAAGAGCTGCTGGTAGCTGGTTTGATTTTCGATGTCACGAATCGACGGATCTGGGGCGAACGCAGGATGCGAGTGATACCAACCGACGACCTCAAGCTTTGCGTTCTGAATGATTTCACGCAGTTCGATCTCACTCTCCGGATCCATCTCGACGTCTGTTGACCCATCGTCGCCGTCTATTACAAGAGCGACACGGAAAAGCTGCTTGAATGTAGAGTGTTCGTGACGCTTCATCCCATCGACCCCCGAGGAAGCCAATGATCTCGCACGTTGCCAGGTGAGCATGCAGATCGCACACAAAGACGGCATCGGGGTGGACTTGGACATCGAAGGGTGCCTGGGTAGGAGTCGTCATTCCTCGAGTCCGCCCACTCGGGACGATTGCTGTTGATGCCCCTGAAGGTTCGTCGACGACGGCAGTCTCCTTCTTTACACTGATGTCACGCGGCGCGTATGCCTCACACTGGACCATCGTGTGCGGATCAAGGTTACCCTGCAATAAGCTCTGTCGAATCTGCGACTGCTGAACGGAGCGCATCTGCCGTTTGTTGGCTCCTCGTTCTCCGCGCCCAGTCACTGCAGCAGCAACACCACCTTCATCCTCTTTTCCTTCTTTCGTTATCCGAAGCACATCAAAGTCATCCGACGACTTTGTCTCCGCCGTGAACAGTTTTGAATCCCACAGTAAGTCCAACTTGTAGGCCAAGTCGCCTTTGCTTTCGCTGGGCGTATCCGACCCGACAGATTCCTCGCGAGTCGTCCAAATAGACGCAAGCGGTGTGTTCTTGATAGGGGGCTTGGATTGATCATTGACGGAGTCAGCCTGATCGGTGATACATTCCTCGCGTTTGACTCGAGTTCCCTTATTACCTGACTTGGGTCGGCTTGTTGACTTCTTTGACTTGATCGTCATGTGCTCATCAAAGTCGCTGTCATCGAGGGCTTCATGCTTGAGCTGCGATTTTCCTTTGGGTTTTGCTTTTGTCTTCGGTGTTCGGGCTGGTTTCTGTTTTGACTCGCTCTTCGCAATTGAAAAAGTGACCTCATCGAGCGAATCGTCACCATCAGAAATCTCGACCACGGCGCCGCTTGTCTCCTTGCGCGACGCTTTCTTTCGGGCCAACGTCGCCTTCGGTGCAGCTTTTGGTTGGCGTTTGGATTTCGCACTCTTTGGAACATGCTCCACATAGTCTTCGTCCGTGTCATGGGCTCCAAGTTCGTCATCTGGCGTCTCAATCGACTCATCACCTCGGAAATACCTTGAGGACCTCGCTGGTTTTCTGGGCTTGATGGTGCTTCTTTTTGCCGACGCTGCTGCTCTCTTGGTGGCTTTGGTGGCAGGTTTTCGTCGACTGGACGCTACTTCTTGGACGTAATCGTCGTCCATATCTTCGTCTTCTGGCTCAAAGATCTCGTCATCTGCCATGTCGATCTCGACAAACTCGGCACCAGACTCAATGCGCCGTCGTTTCTCCAGCTGACGCGGTGGCGGCGCGGACAGCACCGCGAGTTCTGCCTCGGTCAGATGGTCGCTCATGTGCAACATGCGCTCTGCGCGCTGCAGCGCGGTCTTGAATCCCTTCGCCTTGAGCGCTTTCTTCTCGTCGAGA
>JAKVDI010000074.1:0-168443 GCA_022836835.1 Pythium insidiosum
CCATATCAAGACTGAGCAGCCACATGACAGAGTCAAAGTCGTCTAAGAGCTGGTCGATGAGTGGCAGCGGATACCGCATCAGCTTGATCAGCTGATTCACCAGCCTGTAATCGATACAAAGCCGGATGTCAACGCCGTTCTTCTTCATCACTACGACGATGGGGCTAGCCCGGTCAGAATCGGAATACTCAATGATTCCGACTTCTAGCAGACCCTTCAGCAGCTCATAGACCTTGGGAAGCAGGTGCGACTTGATCGGTCTGGGACGCTGGGCGATGGGCTTGGTGCCTGGTGCGATCTCAATATCGCAGACCACGCCCCTAGCCGGCGGTGGCAACGCGTTGCCAGAACTTATGAACGCCGGCTGGTGTTTCTCGAGGATAGCTCGCAACTTGGCGAGCTGCTCTGGCGTGTTCTCATCCGGCTCACCAGCATCAGCGTCACGCATGTCTGCAGGCGGCGCACTCTTGTTGAACTGCGGTAGTTCAGCGAGCTGGTCACGCAACACGTCGAGGTGCACATAGTCTGTACCTTCGTGATAATAGACTTCAGCGCTGTCATCGACCTCCTCGTTGACTCCCTCATTGTCTGCCGAGTCGAGAACCGGCTCAGCCAGCTCTCGGGACACGGCCTTGAACGTTCGAGCCAGCCGGATCGTGGGCGCTAGCATAGAGCTCGCGATGCCGGCAGACGGGCCACCTTGGGACACGGCGCATGTGACACCAACGTCTGCGCCGGCAAACACGGCACGCATATCCACCCCTGTCCCAGAGTCTGAGACCGGGTTTGAGACCGAGCGAGGCTTGTCCGACGCCGCCTCAGGAGAAAGCTGCGGAGCTGGCCGACGCGCACCTAAACTGGCAGCTGCGCTCACTGGCTGGCGGCCGTTGTGAGGAGGCTCTCGGCTCTTCATGGCTGGCAGGCGTGGCAGGTCTTCGTCAACTTCCGTCGAGTCGCTTGCAGTTGTCACTGTAACGTAGCACCTGTGACTGGCGTGTTGCGCCCCTCGAGCAGTGACGACAGACGCCTGGCTCTCTCCACCCATTGCCGGCGATGCTGCACCACTGCTAGCGTCGCTGATGGTAGAGGCCTCTGGCGGTGCACCAGACCCTGACGCGTTACTGGCAGAAGCCAGCGACCGTGCTAGGATCTTGGTGGGTGTCACATACGCAGGTCGTGGGACTGCGGGTGGTAGGCTGGCATCGTAGACTCGGTCTGCATGCTGCTGTCGTGTGATAGAGTGGTGTATGTTCGCTAGCTGGTAGCAGCTAGCGGACAGGCGTCTGAACGACCAGCAGCAGCGAAGGGGTAGCGCTGCGCTAGCCAAGCACTTTAAAGAATATAAGTACGACGCACGCAGAGCTAGTGATCTAGCTCCACGCTGGTCGATACCTCACGTTGTGTACCCTTTGTCGAAGCGGCTCTTTCAATGGGATCCTTGCTAAGGAGTTTCCCGAGTCCGCTCACTCCGTCAGGCACTAACCAACCGAAGTATGGCCGCACAGTGAAGGTGAATACAGTGGGGCTGTGACGGAGTTGGTCTCGATCAGCCAGCCAAGAGGGGTGCGAGCTATCCTCTCCTAGGATACTCGCGGGTTTCAATATGAAGTGTATTACCGATACAACTAGCTCTCCTAGCCAGAGTACGCAGTGAATACAGAATACACACTCAGATAGAGTGCTTCAGACCCTTGGCCTAGCCAGGATCCTCAGCAAACGGCAAGAATGCCAGGAACTATGTCCTCACGCTCTCACACGCACACACGCAAACGCCCACACAGGTACACACACGCTCTGACTGCTCCAACACACGCAAGCACACGCACGGACTTACTTGTAGCGCGCGTGCCAACTCCGTTGAGTTAGCGGCGGCTGCGCTCTGAGAGGGAGACTTGAGGGGTACGAGGGAAAAACGAGAGTCTCTTTGTCAGGTTAGCCCGCTGGGGCGTTTCCTGTTAAAACCGATACTACTGATTGCGTCTCGCTAGCACGCTGACGTATGGACCTCTGAAAACCGATATCGAACCGGTTTGTCAGCTTCTATCTGACGTGACCCAGCACGCCAGCTCCGCTGGCCAGCAGGGACCAGGGGGGTTGGCTGGCCAACGCCCACAACTCATCTCTTCAACACCTGTCTCAATGCAAGCTACTCTACCACAACCGCCCCTCGAGCGAGGTCGTCAAGCATCGGCTAGCTTGGCGGACTCGTTCGCATCAGTTGGTAGCATGTCGGATGCTCATGGGTCCGCGTCTCCGCCTCCAGATGCGGGTAGCGCACTGCCAGTGTCTGCAGGGGATGCGATTGCGGCTGCTAGCTTCTCGTCGGCGGTCGTTCCGTTTGGTACGTTGTGCAGACTGTTCTTGCTGCTGGGGTTGCCTTGTTGACTTTAGCACTCCGGGCTGCAGCGCGCTCGTGGACATTCTTCTCGACGGTCAGTCCTCCGGCTGTCTCGTCATGGCGTGACGCAGTCGCCGCCGTTGGTCGTGACCTCGTGCGATCGGCTCACCTTGCCGAGAGCGCGCCGCTGTCCGATGCCGCGTCGCGTCGGCGTCTCTCGCTCGCCAGGGAGATGCTCGATCGCCGCTTAGTGCGTCTCTTCAACGTGACCGCCTCGACAGCGAACAATCGTCCCGACTCGCAGGGTCCGGAGGCTGATACGTGGGCATCTCCGGCGTCTGACGTCGCAACACTGCTGCTTGGCGACGATGGCGCGTCGCTTCTTCGTGCGGGTGCGCCTCTCAATCCTGAGATGGCGTCTCCCACTGCTGACTCGCTGGCGCAGGTCGCTGATGCGATGCGCGAGATGGCGGCACTGCGTTCTCGTTTCGGGTCAGAGCGGCTGTTCGAGCGCGTATCGCTCACGGCGTCAGCGTGCAGTTGGCTCACGCACGTCGTTCAGGCGCTACTCGAGTTGATTCGTCTCCAGGAGGTTGAGCCGCCGGCTGGACACGCGCCGCTGGCGCTGCTGGACGCGTATGGTCGGGCACAAGTTGCTAGTTCTGTGCAGCATCGCGCGCGGCGTGACGCTCTCCTTCGTGCGGCGATAGAGCGGCGCCGTGAGCTCGAGCGTCAAGCTACTGCCGCGCGCGCGGGCGAGGTTGAGGCTACTAGACAGCACGACGTCATGGCGGACTTGTATGATCGGCGCGGTGCTGCTCTCGAGTCGGTACGACGGCAGCTCGCCGCGGTCGAGGAGCAACGAGACCGCCTTGAGGCACGCGTGCTCGAGCTAGAAGATCAGCTTGAGGAGGCTCAACGCTCGACTCAGTCAGCTCCTGCTGGTTTGACGCGTGAGCAAGCGCGCTTGGTGTACTCGTTCCTTTGGCAGCATGGCTACGGGCAAGGCAACGCAAGCTTGTGGGGGGAGCTCGTGCGCGCGTGCGCTCATGCGGACCCGGCACTTGCTCCAGTCGACATCTCGCTCATCGTGCTTCCGGCTGGTCGCTCTGTTCGAGCTCCTCATCCTGCGCCTGACGCCCGTGGACTCGACGACTCCGGTTTGGCTGATGCGCCCCTCGCTGCTCCGCGCACGTCATCCGCTGGTGTTGCTTCGTCGTCACAGGCTGCCGGTGCTCGTCTCTCGCCGCCAACGCCGTCGAACGAGCCACCCACCTCTACGTCTGTCCCTGTGCGCCGGCGAGTCGACTTCCACGGAGATGCGCCTGACGACGATGGTCCTGCCGACGATTATGACATCGGCAACACTGCGGACGTGTTCGACGACGCGTCTGCAGCTGGAGATCAAGGGGGTGTTCCTCCCGCGCGAGCGTTGTTGCCGCCGGTTTCTTTGGCTCCGTCGACGCCAGCGTCCGCGCGTCAATCGCTGGCTGCGCCGCCTGTCATCAGCATTGATAGCGACGATGACGGCTCACCTTCGCCGCATTCGGCTCGCGGCGTGAAGCGCCGCGCGGCCTCTCTCGTCGCTGAAGACGCCATGTCGGCTCGTCGTCTTGCGCGTCAGTTCGGCACAGAGGGTCTGGGCACTCCAGTCACGTCGAAACGCAGCCGATTCTCGCCAGTGTCGCAGGCAGGTACGTCGGCTTCGTTGTCGGAATCGACTTCGCCATCTACCGTCCCGCCCGTGTCCTCAGTAGCGCGGTCTTCGGCTGTGCAGTCTGCGCCGCCGGCATCGCTGCCGACAGTGCTGCCAGCGACACCTGCGGCTGCGGCTTCGGCGACCGGTGCTGGGGCGACTGGATCGGGCTCTGCGGCTCGCGTGGCACAGCGTGCTCTTGTTGCTTCAGCTGCTCTCGCCCGATCGGTCGGCGACACGACTAGTAGCTCGGGGGCCTTGGCAGGTGGGAATGCTGGTGGTACCTCGGGTCGTGCGACGAGCGCCGGCGCTGCTCCACTCACGTTCGTCGGTGCCCAAGCGCAGTCGCTCATCGCTGGCTACACCGCCGTGCCTGCCGCGGCGCCTGGTGACACTCCAACGCGCCCCGTCTTCGCCCACGTCGTGTGGCCATTCGCGCTCGGCAGCGTGAGAGGCCGGAGCAGCACGCTGGCGTTTGCGTCGCTCGACGACCTCCACGTGAAGGTGCGTTTTGGTGTTCCGCTCCAGCGGGTGCGCGGCGGTCAGACGCCATTCTTCCCAAACTACGCGCCGATCAAGAGCGCCCGCGTCGGCAACGCTCAGCTCGCTTGCTATGGACCGTCTGGGTTCGCGTCGATGACGAGCTGTTGGACCGGCGGCCGTGGGATGAGATGTGGCATGGTCGTGTGCGACACATCTTTCTCTTCGACCCGAATCGGTTGAACGCTGCGCAGGTGGATTGGGTGCACCGCGTGCTTCGCTTCATGTACCAGTATCGCCGGCAGTACTGGCAGCGCCAGCATTGGTTCCCGCTCTCTCGCCAGGCGGACGCTCCGCCATCGATCCGGACTGCTTATAAGGCTCGCGAAGGGTCCGACCAAGAGTTGGTGGGCGCGTTCCAGGCACTCGTCGAGTCGGCTCCCACGGGCGTGAGCACGGCTTTGTTTTGGTCTGAGCCCGCCTTCTGGTGGGTTCCAGCGCGTCAGTGTGCTTGGCCGCTCGAAGACGTGTCGTCCATGTCCTTCGAAGATCAGCTTCGGCGTCTCGATACTGAAGAGCCTCTCCGCGTCGGCTGGGCCTCGGCACCAGGTCGCTTCGTTGAAGTCTCATCCGCGAGCAGCTGGATATCTTGGACCGCAACGGAGGCAAGTGTTGGGAGCTGCCCCCGCCCTGGAATGACCCCGAACACACGCCGGACGTCTGACAGCACGGTCGCACGCCAGCACATTTGGCCCGTAGCTGTCCTAATGCGTAATCCATGTAGCTTCCCTTCAATTCTTGTTCCTCTCCGTTTCCTTGTGCTGACTTCCACACCATAGGCGACTCGTGTGTCCGTCTGCACTCTTCTTTAGACGATCGCCCCTAGTAGAGTCGCAATACTTGTTCGCTGGTCAACTAGCGGGGCAGCTAGCGCCAGCTCTCAACAGTCTCGGGTGGCTCACCTGCTGAGTTCTTTTCTCTCCCTGTAGAGCCACATACTTGATTGTCGGTCTGCTAGCGGGAGTGCTAGCACCGGTGACCACCGGCTTGGTCATTCGTGTTCGCCGGATTCGTCGCTCGCCTGCATGGCAGCGAATCGACTCTTGGCCTTGGCGGAGGCGTCGAACTCGTGTAGCAACCTGCCGCAGTTGAGCTGGGTGGCTGGAACCCAAGTCGGCTCCCGATAGCCAACCCACTGCACGAGATACTCTCTGCGCCGAGCTTGTGCTCTAGTCCTGCCAGCCGACCATCGCACATCTAGGATGCGCTCAACTTCAAATTCACCAGCAGATTCGTCCGCGAGCCAGCTATCTTCGGGTAGCAGGGCGGCATCCCAATCGTCGCTCTCAGGTAGTTCGCCGACGCACTCTGGGGTCGGCCGTTCATCATGGGTCACGCGCGGCTTCAAGCGGCTAACGTGCACCCAGGGTGAGATGCGGTAGGGCGTGCCAGTGACGCTCAGCTTGACTCGGTAGTCGTCCGACTTGTCAGCGATCCGGAACGGCCCGTGCCAAGCGTGCGCAAGCTTGCGCGCTAGTCCTGGCTTCACTCGGGGGTAGTACAACCACACTGAGTTGCCAACTTCGAACCCGCTCTTGAGTTTGTCGGGGAGTCTCGCCCAGTTCTCGTTCCGCTCGCTGGCTCGCTGGTCCTTTGCTTCGCGTTGTAGCTGCTTTGCTAGCTGGATCGCATACTCGTGTTCCCGTGAACGCGTAGGCGCCACCGATAGGCGTCTAGCTTGTCGCGCCCTCGGGGCTCGCGCGCTAGCATGGCGGACACTGTAGAGCTAGCGTCCCAGCCGTGCACGAGAAAGAAGGGAGTTCACGCCTCACGGCATCAACAGACGTGTTGATCGCAAACATGAGCGGTAGACAGCATCCTCCCAGTCGTCTTGATCTGGCGACTCGACGTATGCGCGGACGCAGCGGATGACAGTCTGAACTGACCGCTCTTGCTGTCCGTTGGCCTGCGGCCTGTACGCTAGTGTTGCGCGCTGCTGCTGCCCAACATCATTCGAAACTGGGTGAAGACTCGCTCATAAAACGAGGATCTTGATCATGGCGGACGATGGAGCTAGCTCCGAAGCGTTGGAACTGTCGCATCGTAAGCTTGAGCGACGGCTAGCGCCGACGTGTCGCTCATTGCTTTGGCCATTACATATCCCGAGAACGAGTCTTGGAACAACAGCAGGGACGTGTTGCCTTGTCGTGACGCTGGCAATGGCGTGACGAAGTCCATTGACACGACTTGGAACGGGCGCTCCGGCAGCACGTTGCCTGGTGACGGTCCGGGGTTGGCAGGCTGGCCTTTGGCAGTGCTGCAGTCAGTGCACTCACGCACATGACGCTCAACGTCGCGATACATCCCATGCCAGTGGTACTCACGCCTCAACCGATCAAACGTTCGTGACACTCCTTGATGTCCGCCTTGATAGTCGTCGTGGGCCAGATGCAGCACGTCCACGCGGAGCGTGCTCGGCACCACTAGTCTGGCTTGGTCGTCGGGGCGGTCGGCTGGTGCATGTGCGCTTCGTCGGCGTCGTTTGCTGCCGACATACCGCAGCAAGCCGTCGTCGTCGATCGCATACGCATCTGCGAGTTTCGCGGCGTCGCGCGCTTGCCGTGGTGTGAGCTCCTCAGCTCGCCGCGCAAGAATCGCATCAGCGTGGCGTCGCGGCGTCATTCTCTTGGTGCCTCCTCCAGCGGCGGCGTCGTTCTGCTGGCGGTGTCGTGACGGTCTCACTTCCGGCAGAACCGTTTGCCGGCTGGCGTCCGGCATGCGTCGCTTCGTCGCCGCCGTTTCCCAAACCAGTCGGCTGACGTCGGTCCGTCGACGCACTCCTCAGCCAATCAGATGCCTCCATCTGACCACCCGGACTTGAACTTGGAAACGCTGACTGCTGATTGGCTGAGTTGCTGGGTCCAGCTGAATGCGCGACCTGGCTTACTGACACTTCAGGCTGAGTTGCGGCTGGTCCCCTTCGCTGGGGTTACTTCGGGGTGAGACACGCCGACTCTTGGCGGGACGTGTCGCGACCGTCGACCGTGCCGCTTGGTGGTGTCCGCCGCTGTTGCGGGTCGGTCGTCGCGACTGCGACCGTGTCGAAACGAAGACTGCTGCTCCAGCGAGCGCGCTCGTGGCATGTGCGCCGTCATGACGCTGGTTGCCGGCTCGTCAGCCTCATGCGCGTCGTCGCTGTCTCCACTATCCGCCACTGCTGAGTCGATTCGTGCTTCCGCTGGCTGCCTTGCCCCTTGGTCGTCATCTTCACCCTTCGCGACAGCTTCGTCGCCTCCGAAACGGGTTAGTGTCGGCGATGATCGGGCGAGCTTGTTCAGGTCGCGGAGCTGTTGAAGTCCTTCATCTTCGTTGGCATGTACGTCTTCTCCAATGAGTGCTTTCGACGCAAGGTAGTCTGCTGGTGCGTTAAACTCACGCTTGACGTGCGCTAACTCCAGCGAGTCAAAGCTACTCTTCAGAGTCATGAACCGGTTCAGGAGGAGTTGCAACCGAGCCTCATTGCAGCCGATTGTACCTTGGCACTGCTGCACAGCGATGCGCGAGTCGCCAACACCACGACGTCACGAATACCTAGCTCGCGGGCACGCGCTAACCCGCGGAGCATGCCTTCGTACTCAGCTTCGTTGACAGTGACGTTTGTCAAGCTGAAGCCGGTAGCTTCTAGCGGTATCCACCCTGGTAAGCGCCAGAGAATGTAGCTCGCGCTTCCTCGCCTTGTCTTCAACTTCGCTGCTCCATCAAACGTAATGACGTGACCCGAGTACTCTGCGGTGAGCATCTCAACGCTGACTGCTGGGCGACTGGCTCGCGTATGCTTCTCGGGCTCAACCTTGTCGCGATCTGGTCCAGCAGTTCGCGCGGCGTGATGCTGTCGGCAAACAACCTAGCGAGCGAGTCTTCGTCCTTGCTAACGCGCTCGATATCCAGCGTCCAAGGAGATAGCAACGTCGCCCATTGCAAGCACCTGCCTGTGACCGACTTCGAGTTCATCAGCCACTTGAGGACAGAGTACCGCGTGTACACCTTGATCGGCTTGCCAGCGACTATCGTGTAGAAGTTCGCTAGTACGCGGAGCAACGCTAGCACTTCTTTCTCTGCCACGTGGTATCTGAGTTCAGCGTCGTGCAACGTACGTCCCGAGAAGCGGATTGGGTGTAGCAAGCCGGCGTGCTCCTGGGCTAACACAGCGCTGACGGCCCAATTGCTAGCATGCAGGATGACAACGAAAGGCTTCTCGCGATCTGGATGCCGAAGGAGCGGGGCAGCTAGCAGCTTGTCACGAAGGAGCTCGAATGCTAACTTCGCCTTCTCCAAGTCCTGTCCCAGTCGTAGCTGTTCGTCGGTAAGCCCGTACAGGACGCTGGCGATGTTCGCATAATCTTCAATAAACTTGCTGTAGTAATTCAAGCTGCCCAAGAAGGACTGCATCCCTTTCAGAGATGACGGGAATGCTAGCTCCTTCAGGCTCTTCACGTTCTTCGGTATCGCTCTGATGCCTTCGCGATTTATCTCGTGCGAGAGATAATCAATTGACCGTTTGCCAAACGCGCTCTTCGTCAAGTTTACCGAAATTCTCCAGTACCTCAGCCGATAGAGTAAGTTGTCCAGCGTTTGACACATCTCACTCCAGGTTGCTGACTTGCACGCGATGTCGTCGATGTAGGAGCTTCTACCCAACACCGGGCCCATGCTGCCAGGCGCAGGGATGCCGAGTTGGAATACTGTCTTCGCTTCTGTGTCGTGGTTGTTGGCTGCGTCTGCTGACTCCGCCCAGCGCTCGCTGGCTTCGATACCCAGCGCGCTTAGAACTTCGGGCTCGACCTCGGCTTCCAGGGCCGGCGGGAGCCGTACGAATCCCCAGAGGCAGTTGTCGAGCACTTGTTGGTAGACCAAAGGTGCGTTCTTGAGGCCAAAAGGCATCCGTACCCACTGAAAATGGCCTAGCGGGCAGACGAATGCGCTAATATGCTGGGCTCGTTTTGTCATGGATATTGCCCAGAACCCGCTAGCCATGTCAAGACTCAGGAACCACATCGCCTTGTCGAAGTTGTCCAGCATCTCGTCGATCAGCGGTAGCGGATAGCTCATCAAGGTGATTAGCTGGTTGACTAGCCGATAGTCAATGCAGAGTCTGATATCTAACCCGTTCTTCTTCATCACGATCACCACTGGGCTGGCCCACTCGGAGTCAGAGTACTCGATGATGCCAGCCTCTAACAACTTCTTGATGAGCTCGTAGACTTTCTCCAGCAAGTGGACTGGGATACGACGAGCGCGCTGGGAGATCGGCTTGGTTCCTGCCGGCACTTCAATCACAGACTACGCCCCTTGCCGGAGGCGGCACGGCGTTACCAGAGCCCAAGAAACCAGCTTGGTGTTTCTTCAGGATCTGGCGAACTTGCTCGATCTCCTCAGGTGAGTTCTCATCTAGCTCGCCGACGTCCGCCTTGCTGATATCCGCGGGTTCGTCGTTCACGACTAGGTCCGGGAGCACTGCAAGCTGACTGCGCAGCTTGTGTAGCAGCAGATGATCGGTACCTTCGTGGTAATACGAGACTGCTTCTCGTTCTTCGCTAGCCAAGTCATCGGCCGCAATGACTGCCTTGTACGCTCTCGCCAACCGGCCAACTGCGTCAGCTGACTGGTGCTGATCATCTGCAGTCAGAAACTTGGCGCCGATCACGAGCTTTGCTGCCGCTGGTGTCTCCCCGGCGCCCGTGCTAGCTTGCTTGCTATCGCAGGTGCTTGGCTCCGCTCGGCGACGAAGCTCGTGCCTACGACCTGACGCTGATGCTGAGCCTACGTGCGGTGGAGCACTCGGGTTGGCGTCGGGTAGGTGGGACGATACACTGCGGGTGGTAGCTTTGGCTGATGCTTCTGCATCCCGACGAGCGGCTCGCAGGAACTGCGGCGAGTGACCCCCCTCGTGCGCCAGCAGCTGCCATTCCTCGTACTTGGGCGTGCCAACACGCACTGGCCCACCAGCACCCAGCGGCAAGTGTCCGACTTCTACCAGGTGAGCAACTGGCGTCCTGGACGCCACGCAAAGCAATCGCGCTGATATGTTGGTCACCTTCACTGACTTTGGCTTGCTTGCTGAGTCGCTCACGATCGTGGTCACCCAGTTGGGTCCACGGCAGGCCCAGGTCACCAACTGGTCAGCGAGATGTCGACCATAGATGATGGGTACGTGAGCTGACTCGCCAGGAGGTATCGTCAGGTCAGTCGGTGAGCTGACCTCAATGCGTTTCGGTAGCTTGGGGCGACTTCCAGAGCTGGCAAGCGGGATGCGCTCTTCGTCTGGCAGTCGCACGGCACCTTCATAGGCCCCGATGCGGACTCCTGCTGCAATCATGAAGTCCATGCCGAGTAGACACTGTACGCCTTCCCCGATGTTTCCACACCAGATCTCCAGGTAATAGACGACGCTCGCGCCCAGCGTGATCTTGACGGTTGCCTTGGCGTTGACATACGTGGTGATGTTCCCTATGCCCTTGATACGCAGGCGCTCGTTGAATCTCAGCTTCAAGCCTAGTTGGCGAGCGAGGTCGAGACTGATCATGCTTGTTGTGGAGCCGGAATCCAGCAAGATCAGTGTTCGGCGATTGCACACGGCACCGTGCACCAGCGCAATGCCAGCTTGGCCCCGGCTTTTGGTGGTAAGACCACCACCCGCGACGCTCGCCCGGCTCCAGGCGGAACGCCGCTCGCCAGTCTCCTGGCTCTGTAGGTGAGTCGCCAGCCGTCATGAATGAACGCGCTTCATCCTGAGTATGACAAACTGACTTCTCATTGTTGTTGGTTAGCGAAGCTTGACCAACATATGCAAATACATGCATTGCGGGAACTTGTTGCTCGTCGCGTACCAGGGTTCCAGCTCCTGGCGAGCCTCCTAGTTTAAAAACTGGAGGACGGTCGCTGGCAACGGCGTGTTGCTAGCGTGACCTTCGGCCTTGTACCAAGCCTTCAAGCCTTCGAGTGCCTTCGCGACCTCGCATTCGCCATCCAGGCCGTGGGCACTCCCGCAGGCTGGGCATTTCTTGCGGCAGGCGTCAGCTGAGTGACCGGGAGACTTGCACAGGCTGCACGTCACTCGCGACGGGCACTCAGCGAACCAGTGGCCAGCGCCACCGCACCCAAAGCAGTTCGACTCGCGGCGCGGGCTAGCGTCCTTGCGCAGACGCTGATCAGGGTTAGCGCGCGAGGAGGAGCTGGCCTTCGGACTCGCTGGCGAGCGGACTCCCGGGAATCGACGCTCACCCGAGACTGCCTGGTACACCAGCTCGCCGGCCTCTTCCGACTCTTCATCCAAGTCGAAACGTACGGTCTTCTGCGGCTTCTGTTCACCTTCGTCCGTCGAACTCGCGTCGTCTTCATAGGCCCAGTAGGTGTGCGCCGGCCCGCGCGACACCGAGCGGTCTCGCTCCGACCGCGATGACGACGACGAGCGCTCGCGATAAGACGAGCGACGCTCATCGCTGACTCCGACAGCATGCTCTTCGTAAGCTCGGAGTCCGCGCTCTAGCTCATCGAGCGAGCTGAACATCCGGCCAACAAGCGCGACTCGGATCTCGGAGTCTGTCAGCGACTTGATGAAGCGGCTGACGTGGTGACGAATGTCTTCCGGCGTCGACAACGGGATGCGTGCCTTGCGAGCGGCGGCATTGAGTCGCCAGAGATGCTCACGCGGGGTCTCGCCCTTCTGCTGCTTCATCGTGAAGTAGCGTTCGGCTTCGGAATGGCGCGACACGCAGAACTCTTGCGTGAATGCTGCTGCCAGTGACGACCAGCGCCGGCGCGCTGACCCAAGCTGCTGGTACCAGGCTTCGGCAGCGCCACGAAGATACAACTCCAAGTTCTTGCAACGCTCGCTCTCCGACCACATCCCGAAGGTTGCCATGTACTGGTACTCCTTCCACCAAGCTCACCGGTCAGACAGCCGGTCAGTACCGTCGAACAAGTCGAGGTAACGCTGGGGAATGAACGGTCGGTTCGCTGGTACGAAAGCTGGAGCTTGTTCTTGCCTTGTAGCGTGCGGGACAGCAAAGCAAGTTGCATCGACTCCGCGAGCTGGCTCAACGGTGGTCACCGGAGCTTGCTCGCCCGGCCAGCTAGCGTCGTGCATCGAGATGTCGTCGCACTGAGGTGCCGGAGCGGGTTGCACGTGCACGTACGCGTCTCGCGGACGATGAACGTCGGCGTGCTGGTAGCTCAACGGCACCGCTGGCTGTTGGAAGGCATACGGTTGCGGGGGCGCGACGTTGCTGGGCTGGTGCTGACTCGTCGGGTCGGCATGCACGAAACGTGCTCCTATCGCCACACTTTGAGCCATCGATCTCGCTGGCTGACGCGGGTGTTGGCTCGTGATGATCCCCCCGAGTCCAGGACGCCTGAAGAAGCCATCCTGCTCGAGGACTGGCACGCGTCGCACGTTTACTTGGTCAACCGGGGATTCGGCGCTAGGCGGCGAGCTGGGAACGAGTACGCTAAGGCCGGCCGACGAGCTTGGCCAAGATGGTGGCGACCGCATGTCATGCACACCTACAGGCTGCGCACCGTGCAGTGTTGCCCGGTAGGTCACCCACCCATCGACAAGCGAAGCCAGCAGATACATAGCAATGTCGGTGTCGTCTTCAACTTCCTTAGCTGTCACCTTCGCCATGTGCGGTGGCAGGCAAGCTGCGCAAGACTTGGAACCCAGTTGATGAAGGCAAAGCCTGCTTCTTGGAGCGCAGACTGCATGACGGCGACCCGCTGCAGGTGCGTGAAGCCAGCTAGCTTCATCTTGAACAAGCGCAAGCGAGGCGGCTCAACTGGCAAGCTGTGCGACGACACTCCAAACGCCTGCAGCCAAGAGTCGACTGTTGCGAACTTCATCAGCACCTCAGCCACTTGATCTTCAAGGTGTGCTGGCACGCGAGTTCTCAGAGGCGTCGAGTTCGGCGGAGGGAACACTCGAGCGGGCGCACGGCGTGTGCAACCACTTGTCAACGCATTCCTGTGCCAGATACTGATCGACAGCATCAGGAAGCGCTGCGGCGGGTAAGCCAGCGGGACCAAGTGTCATCGGCTGAACGGCAATGCTTGCGCCAGCGGACGGGCTTGTGCTCGGCCCTCCCGGCTTCAACAGCTTCTTGGTCGACTTCGTGGCCCGCTTGCCAGCCTTGGTGTCACGACGCGATGGCTTGTCAGCTTCTTCAGCAACGCTTGCTGCTGGTCGGCTTGTCGACCTGGCCTCCCGACTCGGCGATCGGGACTTCTTCTTGCAGCTTCGGCCTCGGGCCGGCCTCTTGCTCTCAGCCTCTTCGCTAGTCTTGCTAGAGACTGATTGTGCCGAATGGAAGTCTTCTTCGTTGGGCTTCGCCGTGTCGGTTGTGCTGTGACTTTTCTCTTCTTCGTCGAGGATAGTCAGTCTCTCGACGAGATGCCTTGGTTTGCTCGCTCCCGTCGGCATATCCGGCGAGCGAGCTGACGGGCCAGCGCTGGCGAGCGCGGCCCTGTCCTTCACTTCCAAGTCCATGACTCTAGTCTCGTTAGTGCGTTGCGCGTTCGGAGCAGACTCAGTCACGTGACCCTTAGAGGATCCTGGCATACGCACCAGTTGTGATAGAGTGGTGTATGTTCGCTAGCTGGTAGCAGCTAGCGGACAGGCGTCTGAACGACCAGCAGCAGCGAAGGGGTAGCGCTGCGCTAGCCAAGCACTTTAAAGAATATAAGTACAACCCACGCAGAGCTAGTGATCTAGCTCCACGCTGGTCGATACCTCACGTTGTGTACCCTTTGTCGAAGCGGCTCTTTCAATGGGATCCTTGCTAAGGAGTTTCCCGAGTCCGCTCACTCCGTCAGGCACTAACCAACCGAAGTATGGCCGCACAGTGAAGGTGAATGCAGTGGGGCTGTGACGGAGTTGGTCTCGATCAGCCAGCCAAGAGGGGTGCGAGCTATCCTCTCCTAGGATACTCGCGGGTTTCAATATGAAGTGTATTACCGATACAACTAGCTCTCCTAGCCAGAGTACGCAGTGAATACAGAATACACACTCAGATAGAGTGCTTCAGACCCTTGGCCTAGCCAGGATCCTCAGCAAACGGCAAGAATGCCAGGAACTATGTCCTCACGCTCTCACACGCACACACGCAAACGCCCACACAGGTACACACACGCTCTGACTGCTCCAACACACGCAAGCACACGCACGGACTTACTTGTAGCGCGCGTGCCAACTCCGTTGAGTTAGCGGCGGCTGCGCTCTGAGGAGGGAGACTTGAGGGGTACGAGGGAAAAACGAGAGTCTCTTTGTCAGGTTAGCCCGCTGGGGCGTTTCCTGTTAAAACCGATACTACTGATTGCGTCTCGCTAGCACGCTGACGTATGGACCTCTGAAAACCGATATCGAACCGGTTTGTCAGCTTCTATCTGACGTGACCCAGCACGCCAGCTCCGCTGGCCAGCAGGGACCAGGGGGGTTGGCTGGCCAACGCCCACAACTCATCTCTTCAACACCTGTCTCAATGCAAGCTACTCTACCACAGTCGTCTCTTGAACTCTCTCGAGAAAGAGTTCTCGAAGATGAGGTGCTGCCACTCGTCATACTTCGTGGAGCCAGCGCGCACGGCTCGGGCCTTGTGGCTGCCATCGGGGAGATGTCCTGCTTCGACGAGGTGTCCGACTGGGGTTCGACTGGGTATCGTAATCGGGCGCTGCGTCACGTTCGTGACCTTGATGCCAGTGGGCTGGCCATGCCGACCATAGACTAGCGTGGTCAGCCAGCTCACGCCGCGGCACACCCACGGCACTAAGCCAGCATCCTTACCATACACAATCGGCACAAAGACTGACAAACCCGGTCCAATCGCTAGGTCGCTCTGAGTCGACACTGGCGTCTTCTTCGGGAGTCGAGCGGGCTGGCCACCGTTGGCCAGCCGCACGCTCTCTTCCTCAGGGAGCCGGACCATGCCATCATACGCACTCAGCCGCACGCCGGCTGACACCATGAAGTCCATACCCAGCAGACACTGGATGCCCTCACCGATGTTCCCACACCAGATGTCCATGTAGTAGACCACACTGACACCCAGCGTTATCTTCACCCTGGCTTTAGCGGTCACGTAAGTAGTGACATCGCCGACACCCTTGACTTTGAGGCGTTCCTTGAACGATAGCTCGAGCCCGAGCTGGCGTGCTAGATCCAAGCTCAGGATGCTTGTGTCAGACCGGAGTCTAGCAGAATGGCAACGCGCCGGTTGCATATAGCGCCATGGACTAGCGCTATCCCAACTCGGCCTGCTGGTTGGGGGTTATCGGACCACCACCCCCGACGCTCGCCAGGCTGGAGACAGAAAGCTGGCGATTGGTCTTGATCTTCCTCAGACTTCATGAGATACGAACGCGCTTCGTTTTCTTCACATGAATTTGAGGGGTCCTTATCAGCGCTACTGACATTCGCGCCGACGAAGGCGTAGACATGAAACACGCTGGCCGCGCGGCTCGGAGCCGCTGCTGGCGCAGGGTGTGCTGGCTGTCGCTCGTCGCGTACCGGGTGCCTATCCGGCGAGCTTACAAGTTTAAATGCTGCAGCACGCTGGCCGGCAGCGGTGCTTCGGCATTCATGTTGCCAGCCTTGTACCAAGACTTGACCTCTTCCAAGATTTGGCGGTCGGGCACTCCTCCGGCTTGTTGTGCGCGTGTCCGCACGCGGGACACTTGCGCCAGCAATACTCCGTCGGATGCTCGCCAGCACATAATGTGCACTTGGGCATCGCAGCTAGCTGTGCGGCGCGCTGGGGGCACTCATTCGACCAGTGGCCAGGCTCACCGCACGTGAAGCACGCATTGGAGTTTGCGGCAGGCTGGCTGCCAGCAGCAGCGTTACTGTGCTGGCTGCGAGGTGGCGGACGAGTTGGCTGTGCTGGTCCGCTAGCCCACTTTGGCTTCGCGCTAGGCTGGGTCTTCCACTTCGGTGGCACACCGCGATGCTGCTGCGCTGGCCCTTGGGCTGAGACTTGGTACGTCGACCCGGTCGATACGTATGTGTCAGAGTCGTACTCGTCCACACCATGGAACTGCACTGTCCTTCCACGCTCGAGCTGGCTTTCTTCGTCGGATTCGTACTCCGCTTCCGAGCGCAACTGATGCTGGGCGATGTACGTTGACGCGTCTCTGGCCTTCGAACTGCTGCGATCACGATGGGTGCCATCGTCACGGCTTAGCTGGCTGCGACGTTCGTACAGTCGCAGCTGCATCTCGAGTTGCTCGATCGTTCCGAAGCTGGCACCGAGCAAAAGGGACCGCACCTGGGGATCACGCAGCGAGCTGACGAAGCGCGTCACGTGCCTCTCCACAGCAACAGGCTCGCGGATCGAGATGCCAGCCTCCTTGGCGGCGACGTTGAGACGCCACAGATACTGGCGCGCCGTTTCGTTCTTGGCCTGGGAAAGGTAGCAGTATTTCTCGAAGGCTGACTCATTTGACTCCAGGAATTCTTCCTTGAAGGCCGCCGCCAGCTTCTTCCAAGTGAGTCTGTGCGCACCGAGCTTGACGAAGAGCTGCTTGTACCAGAGGCGTGCTGACTTAGTCAAATACATTCGCAGGTACTCGCACTTCTCCATATCAGTCCAACTGCCAGCTCGGGCGAGATACTTGTACTCCTCCCACCAGACGCGCCGGTCTGCGAGCGGTTCTGTGCCCGACAGCTTCTCCAGCGAGTTGAACGGGATAAACGGACGCGCGTAAGCTGGCGGAGCGTGTCCACTGGGGACCTGCCAGCCCTGCGCCGGGTACGCTGGCTCTCGTGCGTGCTCTGGCATACCGAATGCCGGTTGAGCACCACATGAGCTGGCTCATGACCTGAGAAGTAGTCGGGTGCCTGTTCCATCGGCTCGTCGACAGTCGGCGGTCGCTGGGACGGGTACGCAGGGTTGGGAAACGCTGCTGGCCATGAATGCTGGCGTCGGCGCCATGAACGCTGGCTGCGCAGACCCAAAGGCTGGCTGCACTTGGGCGTGAACTGGTGGTTGAGCCGCCCGTGCTTGCAAACGTAGCTGCGACCAGTCCGATGAGCTGATCACCGACGACGCCTTCCTCATCGCATAGGGGTTGGCTTCGCGCCCCTCGACCGTTCGAGGGTGTGGGCAAAGCTGGCGACTGGCTGATCGCCGGTGCTAGCGTAACTTGTGCGACGAAGTTCCGTATACCGTGCCACCATAGCTGTGATGGCCCATCGTGCTTCGAACAGCTGGGTCTGCACCGTCGGCGGCGCTAAGCTAGCGAATTCCGATTCGCGTCGCACAACGCTGGCACCAGGTTGACAAACGATATGCCGGCGTCGACCATGACAGACTGGAACACCGCGACTTGTTCAACGACTGAGAGGTCGTCAGGATGATGCTGTGCAGCATCATCTGGGAGGCGGCTGGCTCATACACTTGATTGCATCGAAGCGAGCTAGCCAGCCGAGACGTGGGCGGAGAAGTCGGTTGACTTCGTCACGCAGGACCTGAAGCGCAGGGTCACTGGTAGCTGCGAGCGTAACCTCGCTGGTAGGCTGGGGTAACCCGCGTATCTGGTCCTTGGCGCCAGGTCGCAACGCTCTCTTGCACGAGCTGCGACTCCAGCGCGTTCAAGCCAGCGACGCTGGCGCGCGGACCCAACGACAGACGTTTGATCTCCTGGCGTTGCGGCGGCGTTGCCGGCTCCGCCGGGATCGTGTGTGTCGGTTGCGCGCCGGCAGTGCTGGCTGGCGAGACTGAGGAGGAGCTAGCTTCGGCAACTCGACTCGCTCGTCTCGACTTGTTGCGAGTTTCTTCTTACGCGCTACTGCTTGCGCGGCCCGCGCCGGCGACTGACTCCGGGCGGGACTTTGCTGCTGGCTCCTGGAGCCAGCTCGTTCTTGGTGCGTCCGCGCTGGCGCGCGGGACGACTGCCGCTGCTCAGCCGGGCTAGCGGCTCGCCGGCTCGGCTCGCGATTCGACTTGACACTAGTCGAGGTGACCTTCATGACCGTAGCAGCGCGCGTTGGTTGCGAACCGTCGCCGCTGCTAGACGTGTGGTACTCCTCGGACTTGTGTTCATCTTCGAGATCGGGAATGCCGAGCCGCGTGGAGTTAGCTGGTGCGAGAGCTAGCGGCGAGCTAGCTACATCGCGTGTACCTTCGTCATCACGAACAAAGGTGAATCGGGCAGGGACCGCCCGATCCGCGTCAGGACTACTCATGTCAGACACTAGTGAACCAGATCCTGGCATACGCACCAGTTGTGATATAGTGTTATGCAATCTGGCGTATTACTCTCACTCACTAAGCCAGCGAAGGGGTAGCGCTAGCCTTAGTGACACTAGCGGAGCACAGCTTATAGAGGAAGCTAGCTCCTGCGGTCAAGTATCTCACGTTGTGTACCCTTAGTATGTCCTTTCGAGTGCTGGCACTCGTATCCGGACTCACTGTGAAAGCCCACGAGATAGCGAGAGACGCGGAGACAATATAGAACAATAGGTCTGAACGATCTGTATTAATAGAGCCGGCCCTCCGGTTATTCTATTAACAATCGCAACCTTGGAGGCCCTTGCCCCTCTTTTCCTAATATGAAATACGTACGCCAAAGCTGGCGAACGTAAGGTGACTACTGAATATGAAGTGCAGGGCAGGTATAGGACTTGGCCAATACCTTTCCCACAGAGATGGAGGCGCTTTGGCTCCGAGATATGCACACGTATACACACTAGCGCAATATACACCAATACAGACCTGGCAGTGTCCGCACGAGACGTCCGTTCGCGTACCTGAGCGTGTAGCTGAGTCCGCGGTGGTCGATAACGTAGGACCCCGCGAGATCTCCGTCGGAGCCGGCTTGTGTGGTTGGAGGCAAAACTCGAAGTCTTATTGATGGAGGGGCGCTAGCCGCCCCCCTTACATGCACTCCTACAACCGGTATTGTACCGGTACCTACTCCCTACTGTGGTACACACAAACACGAACTTAGTGTGTGCCACATAAAGTGCGGACTTGTGTGGTCCACACTAAGTGCGACCCCCGGGAATAAGCATTCCCGTTGATCGCACGGGCCGGCTTCTTAGCCGGCCAGCCAGCCCGAAGGCTGGCACATCAACCTTCTCATTCGAAGATTATCTACCCTGACGCCAGCAAGGTACGTGCGCTATGTCACATGAGGATTCGCCAGGCCCCCGTCGGCAAGCTCTTCTACATCGCTGAACTCCTCACCAATTTCCACACTTGTGTGCCGACATCTGGAGACCAAATCTCCACGTATTTTGTTACCGTCATCAATGGAGAGCTATCTCAATAATAGCACATAGACTTATGTGTACACCCTTGGTCTACTCACCACCTTCAGCAAGAATGCGCCCCCGTTCTTTCTCAGTTGAATGCGTCTGTCTTCCACGGCTAGCTCGTGTTCACGGCGACGGGCAGTCTCATCAAGCTCGTGTCAACCTCTTTATCTAGATTCCTTCGCGCAGTGGAGAGCGATGTCCTGAGAGACTTTCATGACACCGTTAGACGTACCATGTGGGACTCTCCATTCACAAAGCGAAGCAAGATCACGTCGTCGATAGCAGCAAACGTTTTGCGCGATGCGGCTTTCACTTGACTCGGACGCTGGGCTCGGCGCGTCTCCAAGATCGCTGGGTGTTGGCTTTTCCATCTTCGCAGTGAGTTCAGCCCCTCTACACCACCAAGTCCGAATCTTTCTGAAAGTTAACATTTTGTTTTACGAGTTTTGCATTCGGCTGTTTTCTTGGAGATTGCACGAAAATGACGGTTTCCCTTTCTGAAACCCAACGGAAACTGGGGCCGAAACGTCTCTTTTGTGGGTCGCTCCAGGATTGGCAGCGCAGTTAAAACTGCAACTTTTCCGTTGCTCAATTCGCCTCGTTATATTGCATTTATATGACCGTAATTTACGTCGCCGTAAGTTACCGATCAACGGGCACATCTCAATCGACTCGTTAACCCTTTCGTTGCCGAGAGGTAGTATAATGACCACTTTATCATCACTTTACGCCTATGTATGGGCGCCATATGGGGTGTTTAGATCACGGTTTTAGTTCATTTGTCTACTGAAAACGTATAGAAACCTCTATAAGATGAAGAAATTTCGTTTATAGAGGCTTTTATTAATAAACACAGGCCCCATTCCCTATATACTCTTTTCACGAGTAAAAACCCATACAAAAAGCATGTTCGGAAACGACGATCGGAAAACGGCCTTAAATGACCACTTTATCGTCATTTAAGCCCCTAACTATGGAAATTGCTGTATAGTAGAATCAAGACAAAACAGTGGCAACGAAAGGGTTAAAGCTTGCGGGAAAGACAAACTTGATCGTTCGAAATTGTAAAGTTGGTGGAAGCACACAACTCGCGCCATTTGCAGAATTTAGACGACGAGGCGCAGCATCCCCGATCCCTGCGTTGTTGACGTGCGCGCAGCAACACCACGCACGCGATCGAGAGATCGAAAAAGCTGAACGGCGCGCTGGGCAGCGATGCTATCGCGAAGGAGCCGAAAGAAGAAAGTATTGGTAGTTGCGGCGACTTCCGTGAGTTGGGTGTTTTTCGTAAAAAAAAAAAGACTTGAAGCCTGCCAAGAAGGCTTCGAGTCGTCTATCGTAAGTACCACGGGCACACACGGTTCAAGACGTTTGAGGAATTCTCGGAGGAGTGGGAGTAGTACGTGGAGCAGAACTTTCGAGGAAGAATGAGGAAGACAAGATTCCAGCAACCCTCTCCTACCAGCACAATGCTGTGTGGTGTACGCATGGCTGTACTCAATTTCCACGAGTCTCAACCGCCGAGCGACTGCCGTTAAAGGGGCGCTACACTGGATGTGAGGCAAGGATTCCAGCTGAGGCAGCGATCGATGATGTGACGGGGGAGTGATATGTAAGCATAAAAAACAAGGTATGTGTGTTCGAGCGTAACGCATGGATCGTGATACTCACAAGCAATGCAGCTGACGCAGCACAAACATCGGATAGGAATGGCACATTCCTCAGCGCATCTGACGTCCTCACATATCGCTTCACCCCGTGGTCGCGCATCTCTCGTCGATCTTGCGCTCATACTGCCTGCGCTCACGGTTTCACTTGATCAAAGAGGCCTTGTCCAGTGACTCCAACTTGGGGGCCTCGATGAATTCACAGACCGGTTGCTTGTTCATGTCGACTTCGCCTTCTTTGTAAACATGACTGCTTGCTTGCCACGTGGCTTCGTTGCTTCTCTCGGGTGATACCAAGGAATTCTAAAAAAACAAAGCACTCGATCATGGAGATTAAATGACCACTTTTTCGTCATTTTGAGCCCTTCACTATGGAAATGGCTGTATACTAGAATCAAAACAAAACAGTGGCAACGAAAGGGCTAATGGTGATAGGCATATGCACAGAGCGTTGCAACACTTCAAGCGAGCCTATCCTGATCGGTGGAAGTTGCCGCGAGTAATCGTCGTCGACAAGGATCTGAACGAGGTCTGGGTATTGCACCGTCACTTCCCTCAAGTGCGCATCTGCCACTTCCACGTCATCAAGTATCTCAGTCTGATGGCAAGAAAACCTGAGTTCGGGAAGTGCTCACACGACGACCTCGTCGGTGTTGACGCTCTTGTCCATCGGGTTGTCTATGCATCATCTGCCGAGGAAGAGACAGAGCGATATGCGTTGAAGGGGTCCTGCGAGCAGGTCGGCCGAGTCGACTTCTACACGGAGAAGAATTGGTTCAGCTGCCAAGAAATGTGGGCATATTATCATCGGATGAAGCTTCCCCATTTAACTCACCCAGCGCCGCGCTTCTGTCGCCGAAAAGAAATTGAGGTTTAATCTTATCGACGTTTTTCAACGTTAAGCGCACTCCAAATAAAAACCGCTTAACTCACCCAGCGCCGCGCTTATCGACGTTTTTCAACGATAAGCGCACTCCTAATAAAAATCGCTTAACTATGGAAATTCCCGGAAAAACCTTGTTCTCATCAGCCAATGAGAATCGTCGAGCTTATCGTTGAAAAACGTCGAAAAGAATTTCTAGCCAAATAAGCCAATCATTGCATAGATCAGGCGCACGATGTTATCCAAAACAGCAGCTATTCTGCGAACAAGAACGGCTATTCCGCTGGGGTCGGCGTAATTTACCCGAGCAAAACTACTGGTTGTGCGTAAGTGACACACAACGCATCCGGGCGACGGTTCTCTCATGGGCACATCGGTCTATTGCTTCTGCTTTGTATGTCCGTAACGTGTGGAGCGAATGACACGATGAGCGGGCTAATAATTGTCTATGTTGTCTCAGCGAAAGTTGCATCCATTAAAGCTGACTGCCTCGAACGGCCCACTATGCGACTAATGCGGTGAACGTCCATCGTTGATCGTCGCGATGTACGTCGCGAAGAACTCCGGCGCGCCGCGATTGTCAATCCAACACACCACACGTAAGTGTACAGGCGCAGTTGGAATGTGACCCACTTGCGATGACTATATGTTGCTGACAGTTCTGGCGGTGTTGCACGGGTGTTGTGCGTGACAGCATCGATTGGATGGAAGGGGTGGCGACAGGCGAAAATGCAGATCTTCCTGCTAATTTCCGCTATCTCGATCGTAGATGCCATCGCCAAACGACGAAGACCACGTCCTTGCGCTCATCAATCAATCGATGCGGCCACTTCCGCCTCTGTGGCCACCTGCGCGACGACATTGCCGATGCCCGATCCGACGAAGCTCATCAATCGACCGCCGAAGTGCGGACAGTATTCGCATCCAGTAAATGTATTACGTTAGTGACAGTGTATATGATAGCAATACTAAAAAAACACGCCACAGACGTTGCTATCACCTATATCACCAGCTCGATTCACGGTGCGGTCAGTGCCCGCTTCCGCTATGCGGAGTTCCGCCAAACATCACGCAACATTTGCTCAGTCAGACACTGTGTCGTGTTTCCACCAGAACGCGACATGCACAAATCTGATTTTGCTATGCTAACAGTCTGCACAGTCCATGGCGAAATCGGATTTTGTTGCCCTAATGTTATTCCGAGCCAAAAATGGGCGACCGGAGCGGTGTGCGCGCGGCGACACGAAGGAGGCCGCGCCACGCGCTGCGACGCGACACACAGTTGGGACCCGTCACCACGATGCTCAGCACGCAGTGGCGGCGGCGTCCGAGTCGAATTGGCTGCGCAGGAGGCTGACGAGCCGGTGCAGCATGCCGCACGTCCGATTCGATGCTTGTTGTGACGTTTTTGAGCGCCCTGTCGCACAGCGTCAGCATCCACCACATGCATCTACATTGTCGCTATGCCAACTTACTGTATGCAAAGTTTCATCGTTCAAATCGCAGCGGAAGTGCATGCGCCAGCACCACCGCCATGTTCGCGGCGTGCCCTGTTCCATTTCCGAGCCAAGTGACTGTGTGTAAACTTTGTGCGGAATGTCGCTCTTAAGTCAACAAAAGGCAGTGACGATTGGCTCGGACTTCCTGTGTTTATAAACACAGGAAGTCCGAGCCAATAACACAGGAAGTCCGAGCCAATTATAAACACAGGAAGTCACTAAAACGGGAAAGCGGTTTGTGACATGCTCCAATGATACGCGCGACCGACGCGCGTCACTGGCACACGTGGGTGAGTAGGGATAGGTTAGGTCCAAACCGGACCAGCGCAGGTAGTCAGTAACTGGCCCGCCGACCGGCGGGCTCTGCCAATAAAGACTCTCGATTTTGCCAAGTTCTGCTCTGGTCTTCTCGTCTTCGACTCTCCGGTCTCCCCTATCGCATTGGTACGTCTGCGTGTTGTAACGGGCCCAACCGTTACAGCACGCAGAGGAAGGAAGGACACCACGCGGGCACGCGTGGTCCACTCGGACTCGGAGACGTGAGGGCTAGAAGGTAAAATCAACTCTGTTATTTACTGTTATCTTTCCGTGACCACACATTCCTATAACTCTAGAAACTAATATAAAACCTAAGGGTGACTTGCGCAAACATCCGGTAGGGCGTAATCCCAGATATTTACAGCCAATGAGACACAGTCAAAGGGCACGTCCGGTGACATCCGGACATGACCTGAAATACACGAAGTTATGTGGTCACACTATGTCATGGGGACCCATTTGGAGTGGGCCCCATTACACGTGTTAGACGTATTCCTCGGCGTAGTGCATATTACGTGTTGGTCTTAGCCGGTCGGGCTGGGCTGAGCCGGTAAAGTCGGCAGCGACAACCCCTCAACCCCCAACCTTGCGTCATCTTCCTGGTCTCCCAGGTCGGTGGCTGCATTCCATATTCGTGTGCGTGCCGGGCGAGCCGGCAGCACCAGTCTGTATATTGTTTAGGCCAAGGTGGCCGCCCCCACTTGCTCGGACCGACTAGTCGTCCGTGTCGAGCGTGTATACTAAATTGCATATATCAACGAAACCTTCGTTGTCTCCCTCGCCGAACGAGCTGGTGGAGCCGGTAAATTAGCCGGTTGAGTCAGTAAGTTATCAGGATTTGACGGTTCCTGGGGCTCTGTTCTATCCCCTTCTGCGACCAATCCAAAGGCCCAAAGGGTACACAACGTGAGCTGCTGGCCTGGGTGATCCCGTGTATTCGGTCTGATCGCCCGCGCTAGCTGTATAAATCTCTTGCTTGACCGAGCCGGCGCTACCCTTCGCCGGACTCGGTTGGTGTATACAGCGCACGCGCCTCCCCCGATGGGCTCGCCTAGCTCGCCCAGGTGGAAAAACGCACGCCGCTATATCACAACCCGTCGCCACGATGCTCTATGGATGGACTATTGAGCTGAATGTACACATTGAATAGTTGCAACATACCTGATATATGCTGTCGCATATAGCTTCCATGAATGATACTGTCATCTAATGCTGGACGCTTTGGCTCGATGTATGGGCTTGTAGCTCCGAAAGTGGCCGTTGTCGCTCTTTGGTGATCTCACTTGCACCCGAGATGACGGCAACTGGTGGGAATATTTGCTTTTCACCATCGTGGTCAGCATGACGGCGCCTACCGCCATCGTTTTTATGAAAAAGACCGGCATCACGCACAACAACAGGGCCAAACCGGCCACACACAGCAATGCCAGTAGCAAAACCTTCGTGTAAATGCGTAGCACGTTGTCACTTACGTGGGCGTGTTGCCTTGATAATCGTGCCGCCTTGGACTTCCGCGAAGAACAGTTATGGGCGTTCATCACGCGGATATTCGAGTTCGACTCGGTAAGTAACCATTGATGCATGAGTCGCTGTGACAATTTAGAGACGTACCCACATGATCGGCAAGATTTCAGCAGTCTTGAACGACAGACGGCTTGAACAGACCAACATAACGGGAATGTGGATGCTTGACGACTCTCTTCCACATGTTTACTCGATGAAAAGATATGTCCAGCACAATACACGCACTGAATTGTTTTGTCTCCAATAGTACGACCTTGCGTATATTCTCGCATATATTCCCGAAGGTAGTGTCTCTACGCACTCGCAAGGAATAGATTACACACGATTTAGAGCTCCTGCTCGTCCATGCACAAAAATACTGGGCACGCATTGGCTCCGCTTATCGTTTAAAAGCGTCGATAAGAAATTGAGGTTTAATCTTATCGACGTTTTTCAACAATAAGGCGCTGGGTGAGTTAAACAACCACACGAACAATCACCTCGAGCGTTTCTTCGGGAAGTTCAAGGTTGGGCTACAGTCTTCAAGTCACAGGGTGAATACAATTGAAGCACTTGTTGCAGCGACTCGGCGTGCAGAAAAGGATATGGTGCGAGTTAAAGAGCAAAGCGTACATGTAGTGAGCTTCGTTGACTGGGACTGCGACTGCGCGTTTTCGCGTTTCATGAGACTTCCTCGTCGACATGCAATCTCGGCGAGGAAGCACCTAACCGTCGGAGCGACGGCGATTCTAATGAACCAAATCGACGATCGGTACGCCGACAACTTTCGTTCAGGATTTATACAGGGTCTGCGCGCTCTGTAGATGGCCAACGCCAACTGATTCTTCGCCATCAGTCGCTTTGCTCAAGTACAATTTTGCCTCCGACACTGCCGAAGACGAAGCGATCATATCCCCGCCCAACCAGCTCACGCCTGGGCAGCGGTACCGATGCGCACTGCAGTTAACCAACCCAACTGCAAGTGATCTGGCAGAGTGTGATGATGATGCCGTCTTATCGTAACACGCGGTACGTGAGTACTGGCGCCGTCTACGTCAGTCCAGCGTGCTCGTGACGTGCGTCTCAGTCGCCTGTCAAACGGAAGCCACGAACGAGATGGAGGTATCACAGGCAAACAGCTTGAACGCAGAAGCGTTGGGACCGCTGCCAGTCGTAGACACGATTCGCGTTGTTATCACTCCAGTCTGCGGTGATGTCCTCGCTTCGCAGAGCCAACGAAGTCAGCACCAGCTAATCAAGGGTGAACCCGTAGCCTCAGCGGCTTGTGTCGACACGACAGAGGCAACAGCGCGTGGGACCAGGAGCGTGCAACAGCGAGGCCACAGGTGCTGATGGCGAGGATACGTCTACAGCGCTCGCGTCCGACACTGCGGACACCCGCGAGCCCGACGCTGCGGACACTACTGGTGGATCGGTTGAAAACGAGGCACGTGGTAACAGCACAAGTGGAGCAGAGCCACGTTCTACTGTCACAATCACACAGGCTAGACTCAGCAAGAGCCGTCCACATGAAGGTATCTGCTCACATTCAACATTCAGGATATGTCCGCGTCTGAACAGGACGCTCAAGATGATTCAGACATTGAAGTTGACGCCAGCGAGCTTGCTCTTCGGTTTAACAAGACCGAAAAGAAGCGTGGTGCCCAGTCGAAACGACGAAAAGCAAGATCTCTAAGGTTTTGCGCGAACGTATACTGCTAAACGCGTCTGAGTCGGCACGGCGTGAGCTTGGTCAGCCGGCGTGGGATGACGTTCTTGCCGCAGTCGCCCGAGAGAAGCCACCAATTGAAGACGCGTTGGCGAGGCTGAGCAAGCTCCCGACGGAGTTTCAGAAGTTCGACAACAGGCACCCCAAGTTTTCGACGCAGAAGAATCCAGTTTTAAACGAGGTCACGTTCAACAATCTACCCAAGGCACTTCTGAAGAGTTGTACGAAGGCGATGCCCCTTCAAAACTACTGATGTAATTTTCGTCGCATCACAGAGTTCGAGCGCACCGGGAAGCCAAGAGATTGTGCCCGGTCAAGACCAGCCTGTGGAGTTCGTCGAGATCGCTGATGTCTGCTGGTTTTCATGGCGACAGGTCGAGGTGATGACCAAGGTCCAAGGGTACAAGGACATGGCTGCTCGGTGAAGTGTACGACCGCGCTCAACTACACGTGCAGGACGCAGTCAAGTACATTGCGCAAACGGTCGATGGTACGTATCCGATGCAGCCGATCGCGGGCCCTTTTTCGTGCACAGACCTTCCGTTCAGCAACGTGTATCGCCTACGCCGACCAGCCGAGCTCACGATATCGGCAATTTCCATTCGTGTGGGGGTGCGGTGGACGTGAAGAGGAAACGAACCTACAACTACGATTCCCAGCAGCATGTACAAGAAAGCGTGCGCAGCGCTCTGTACAAGTTGAAAGTGCAGCGCAAGGATTCACTGTGGTCTTTCTCAATTCTCCCATACAATTTGACGGCAACAGCTTTGGCTTTTCCGTGGTGATGACGTTCTGGCGCATGGCAGTGTCCTTGTCCGACGACATCACACCGTACTCGATCAACAATTGCCACAGGCCCATCGATGAGCATATCCATCATTGACCAGTTTGCCGCTTGCAGTTGTTTGAGTGTTCGCTTCAGCTTCAAGCTCATGCCACACTTCCAGCGGGAGAGGAATATCAAGATCGTGAGCGGCAATCATGATGCTGATAACGTCGATCTGAGAATGTGTGAAGTCTGGATGAGACTTCAGCAGTTGTTATCGCGATCAAAGTTTCACTGTGAGCCAGCCACCAAAACGTGCTATGAATATCTTCGCGGGACTGTTTGTGCACTTTCCGTGAAAATCCCCATCCCGTAATTTATGGTTGCCCCATTTTATATAATCACATTGGTTTCGGAAATCGTCTAAAATGACCCCAATTCGGCCATTATAGTTGTAGATACATCCGGAGAAAACTGCACTGAAAAAGCAGACGGGGCGATCGGAAATGGGCGTTTAATGACCACTTTATCGTCATTTTAGCCCTTAACTATGGAAATTCCACAATACAAAATACCGCCCGAGTCGCCCTGACACGGGAAAACCTTATATACACAGAGCGTTCTGTGTTTTTACACAGAACGCTCTGCAGCAACACACACGTGGTGGCACGGAATGGCCCAAGCTTGACCACCACGTGTGGAAATGTGTGGTTGACAGCCGTATCCAGTCGCAAGTTGCGACTCGCAACCACACGGCATCAGTTCAGTTCTAGCGCCACCACCAAGCCACCATGAGGGTCACGCGCATCGACGCCGCCCCCACATCCCCCCTCGCCCAACGACCTCCGTCCACGACCACCGACGCGTCCGCCTTACGGGTTGCCTGCATCGACGCCTACGTCAAGAGCGCCGCGGCAATCGATGCCACCCCCACGTCCGTCCACGCCCATCGACACGTCTGCTGACGCCCAACGACGCCGCCTCCACATCCACCGCCGCCTATCGACGCCTCCGCCAAGAGCGCCACGAGCCTCAACGCCGCCTCAAGATCCGCCGACGCCCATCGACGCAGCCACCACGTCCACTTACGCCAATCGTCGCCTCCACGCTGCTACCACGCACAACCATATCGCACCACACCGCACCACGCACATGGGCACTGCCACCGCGACGGCATCTCGCACATCCACATCGCACCAGGCACAATCGCCACAGCCACCACGACCACAGCACGCCCATCGCAATACCACCACGATCGCCGACGCGCATCCACATCGCACCACACCACACCACGCGCATCTAAAGTAAGTGCATCGATTGTGATGAACTTGTAACTGACCCTTGTGTGTTGCATCACCTTGTCATGTAGATACAGTGTAAATACTCATTAAATGCATTCGCATCATGCTAAACCCCCTTACCATTTCCAATGATCCACTCGTCATCAACTGCGTGCGTGCATCTCCGATGCGAAGCCGCAATCTCTAGCGTGCACATTCGTGCGAAGCAGAGACGGAAGAATCAAGTAACTAGCTCTCCATTAAGCACTTGGCATCTTTGCTACTGTTTCTCTTCCTGGCGACGCTGGCGTCTGCTCTCGCGCTCGTCATTCTGGAAGTGTCATTCTGGAAAATGCGCAGGTCTTCGAGACGAATGTTGGAAGTCGGCTCCCATGTCGGCTGCCATTCAACGAGGACTTGCAACTCCTCGTCGACGTAGCGTTGACCAAAAAACTTCTTGTACGCATACTAGTGACCCGAAACATGGTCCTTGTGCTTCTTCTTCGTCTTCTTCTTGCTTCCTTGATCGTATTCTCTGCCCTGGACTTGTAACCGTGACGCGATGGGAGCTGACACGCGCTAAAACCTGGCGGGTGAGCGCGAACATGTCGCGCTGATGGGCCGGAAGGTCCACCATTGCCTCGCGAAGGGAATTCATTAGCAGCCGACTTGCTTCCTCAGTAATGTAGCCACCTCCACTGCGAGCACGTAAAATGCTCAGGCAGTATCCTCGGCAACGTTTGCGCCCCAAGGTGCACGTTTTACGCTGCCGATATGGCGGTCGCAGTCGTGAGGCTGGCATGCTGGATGGAGAGATAGACGGGGAGTGTCCATTGAGCTGTGTCCTTTGAGACTCAGAACGTGTGTCAGGCATCATTATATGACTTGAGGTTAAGCCTCAGTTTAGTGTCATTGGGGTGGCATTAGGGGTGGCATTAGATATCATGGCATTTGATATCATCCATTTTCGTATGGTGTCAGTTGATATCAGTAATCCAAAAGATAGTGTATTCGACTCGCCAAATGACGAACTCAGGAGTCTGCCCTAACTACAGCATGCCTTATCGTTCCATGTATCCATGAGGAACATCTTCATTGCTCGTAAAGGAATGGAAAGCGTCCACCACGAATACTCTGCGTGTATCTCGAAACAGTCGGGCTTGCCACATCAAAGCATTTCTCGAAAGCAGGACGACAGACGCGCCCACAGTCCGGCATACCCAAGTACTCCATCCGCTCATTGTTCACGACCCTCGATGCGCGCAGAGCTTCGTTTTTCTGCTTGGTGAGTCGCGTTGACGATGTCTGCGCAACGAACGTTTCCGACATGACACGCACAACTTCACTTGCATCTTCACATGACACAAGCGCGCAAATGTCCACGGGCTGAGTTGTATGCGCTTGTAGCTTACCGCATTTCAACATCAGATCCATTCGGGACTTTTTCTGGGTGCGATCAACACGTGGTGGCACTGTAACGATGCCATTCTTTCGAACACAGGATGCAAGCTTGGCGATTAGGTTCCCCATTTTGAGGCGAGCACGAACGTGTAGTCGCGCTTAAGCACACGGTTGAACTGTTCAACTGGGTTGTTCGTCTTCGCGAACCCTGTGGGCGTGTGGAAGCACTGCCATATATGAAATTCCCTAAGATCCATTGTCGGTAGAAGTACTCGCCAAATTTGCGCGTTTCAGTGCTCTCACTCCAAGATTGCCACGCATGGCTAAATGCGGTCTCCAACGTCTCTTGACTCTTGCAAAGTGCATCTGGTAAACATGACGAAACACCTTCTCCTTCAATGCGGGGCTAAACGCCTTCGTGTGCTCGGGCACGTTAGCTATCACATGATAGGAACACATGAGGAAGACGACGCTCGATCCAAACACAGTCTTCAGTGCCCTGTGCTGGGCTCTGTCAGCATCACCCATGACGAAAGATACTTGTAACTGTCGATCGGTCGCACGTGAGAATTGCTTGGATAGACAACGCAGCACGCGAACGAAGACGGCCTCCGTCAGCTGTGAAACAATGAATACTGCCACCAACTTGAACGAACGGTTGTGGACTCCAACACAAACTCGCCAGTGCTCTCTGCCTAGCAATAGGTTATGTGACCAAGTACGGCGGCTGCGGGACCTACTTCCTCTGGGCGTACGGCACGACTATGATGTTGGCGAAGTAGGGGATGCGTGCCCACATTGACACGAAAAGATAGGACGTGGACATGCCGACGGACCAGTGGAGAGTCAACGACGAGAAGGCGTTAGCGATCGTGTCCATGCGTCTCAGCCCTCCGTTCGAGATGATGGTGAGGAACGCACCCACGGCCGTCGAGGCCTGATTGACGCTCGAACGCTACTTCGTGAAGCGTTGTGAACATCATCGAGAACAAGCCCGACGTCGATCTACTCGTCGATCTACTCGAGGCGAAGGAAATGCTCCGCAGGGAGTACGAGCGCATGCAAGAACGTGAAGTGAGTGAAACGGCACTTCGGGTCGGGCGCCCTGGACGAGGCGAGTTCTCTCAGTGCCGTTCAGGCCAAGGGAAGGGCAAGGGTAAGAGCTCCTTCCAGAAGAAGAAGCAGAGTGATGGTGGCAAGTTCCGTGGCAAGTGCTACCGATGCAACAAGTTCGGGCACAAGGAAGCCGACTGCAACATGGCACACGATGGTGAACACGTTTTTTCTGTGACATGTGCACCCATTTCGGGTTGGCTTGTAGACAGTGGGGCCCCGTCCCACATGACGTTCAACGAACGTGAGCTGCCAGCGCTTTGGCAACGGGACGGTGGTGGAGATGGCGGACGGGAACTAGCGCGCGGTAGTTGGGTCCGGTGATGTGCGTCTCAAAGCCAAGAACGGCAGCCGTGTAATGTTGACCCAGGTGCTGCACGCGCCGGGTCGCGTCGAGAGGCTGATTTCGGTACCAGCACTGACCGAGAAGGGTGTTGAAGGCCACTTCAAGAGCAACATATGCGTCATCTCACACCAAGGAAAGGTGCTCATTCAGGTCCCAGGAGGGGCCGTACACGGTGCACACTGAAGCTGCGAGCCGCGTGTATGAGCATGCCAAGGCGAACGTGGAAGTACGGAGCCGTGACGGCGGTGATCCCGGTGATATCTTTGGTGACGCTCAACGCGCGCATCAAGTGCATCCGCACTGACAACGGGGGCGAGTATGTGAACCGCAAGTTCGACGCGTTCTGTCAGCAGCAAGGAATCGTGCACCAGCTAGCTGTACCCTATACTCCCCAGCAAAATGGTGGCTCTGAGCGAATGAATCGCACCATTGTCGACGCCACACGTTCGACGATGATGCATCGCAACTTGGACTGCACACTGTCGCCGCGCTGCTCGCGCCAGAAGAGAACCGAATTGTACCAGCCACGAATGGGCCAAGCGTCGGGACCAGTGACCAAATAGTGATCCGGCCTGTGAATGCAGTCGTTGTGGGGGGGGGGGTATCGTCGCGGCAACGACGCTGGTCGGCCGGAGCCGAAGCGACAGCGACTGCTGCCACCGTCGGAGCATGTATTCGTCGTCGGTGAAGTACCGCCATCATACGGTGCTGCGATGCAGTCGGACGACGCCAAGCAGTGGGGAGATGATGTGCAACGCGAGCTTGCGTCTCGTGGTGAGCACGATGTCTGGGATCTTATGCGTCCACCGAAGGATGCACATGTGGTTGGTTGTAAGTGGGTCTTTGCGCTCAAGCACAACGAGAAGGGCGAGATCGTGCGGTTTTAGCCGCGGTTGGTTGCACAAGGGTTTAGCCAAGCACTTGGCGTGGACTATAACGAGACATATTCACCCGTCGCGGCACTCAACTCCATTCGGATCCTACTCGCGCTGTGCTGCCAGCTTGGTTACATCGTGCACCAGTGTGACGTTGAGACCGCGTTCCTTCACGGAAAGCTGAAGGAGACTATCTACATGCGTGTACCCGAAGGTGTCAAGCATGAACCTGGTGAAGTGTGCCGCCTTAAGCGCAGTCTGTACAGACTCTAGCAGGCCTCTGCTGTGTGGTACCATACCATCACAGAGATCTTCAAGCAGCTCGGGTTCAGGCCGTGTGTAAGCGACCCCTGCATCTTTGTAAAATGCGTCAATAGTGACTTAGTCTATATCAGCCTCTATGTTGACGATCTGTTGATCGCCGCCAAGGAAATCAACCTCGTCCAGGAGGTGAAGGATCAGCTCAAGCGCCACTTCAAGATGAAGGACCTGGGGCCCGCCAAGTTTGTTATCGGCATGGAGCAGCAAGGTGTTCACGATTAAGCAATCCCAATCCATCCGTCGCCTAGTCGACAAATACAACCAGACCGATGCCGCACCCGTCGTGAACCCATGTGACAAGGGTCAGATCATGCCCAAGCTTGATACTCAGCATGGACGGTCAATGGAACTGCAGAATGTGCGAGAGCAGCCGTCTCCATCCGAGCAAGAGCGAATGTCAAGACGCCCATACCGATCTTTGATTGGAGCACTGCAGTACCTTGCGATGGTGACTCGCCCCGACATCGCATACGCGGTAAGCTTCCTCAGCCACTTCGCTGCGCAGCCGCGTGAGGTGCGTTGGAATGCAGCAATTCGTATCGTGCGTTATCTGAAGGGACTGTGGACCTGGGCATTACGTACAAGGGCAATGGTGGATCGGTTACTTTCGCTGCGTGGAGCGACTCGGACTGGGCCAGCGACACGAACACGCGCCGCTCTACTACAGGACTCATGCTGACGATGAAAGGCGGTTCCGTTGTGTTTAAATCCAAGCTGCAGCGCACGGTGGCGCTAAGCACCGCCGAAGCCAAATACACGGCCATCTCCATGTGCACCCAGGAGGTGCTGTGGGTTCGGACGCTGCTGAAGGAGCTGGGTCACGTACAACCAAAGCAGACCAAAGTCAACACGTACAACAAGAGCGCCATTACCATCGCGAAGAACGTGGGGTACAGTGCCAGGGCGAAATATGTGGATATCCGATACCACTTCGTCCGTGCGCACATCGCCGCTGGAGCCGTTGATCTCCAGTACGTACCGTCGGCATCCCAGCTCGCGGACTTCTTAATGAACGAAGCCCATTGAGGGGAAGACGTTCCAGCGTCTCGTGTCGGCGTGTGGTCTCACGACTTCGAGTTGAGGGGGGAGTGTTGCAGCTGCTGCGCGCCCGTCTCTTGCCTGTGTCAACTCGATGACGTCAGGTCGGACTCGGTGTCCATATGGGCGTGCGTGCATTGTCACGGCCGACTGGTCTCATCATGCACAGTCAATGGAAGCTGTGCTTCTACATACTACGAGTTCTCGAATTCGGTTCGAGGACCAGCGCAACAGTGCTAGTATGGATTGCATGTGAGCATCGACTCTGGTCGATGCTCGAGAACGTAGGTTCTAGAACGACTATCCTAGACCAGTGAGAGGGAGTCTCTCGCGATGCTCGTAGACTCCAACTGAATACAGTTACTCTCCAACTTGCTCGCTAACACAAAGAACATCAACACAAACACGCCAGTGCACTCTGCCTAGCAATACGCATGGGCTTGGTGAGACGATTTTCCTTTGGCGAAACGGCATCCGCTGCATGATCTCCAATCTCGAACATGCACGCGAGACCCGTCAGCTCCCAGGTGATAACCTTCGCACGCCACGTACACTCGCATATTCCAGTCAAGAGGACGTTTCTTCTTGCCGTTTCAAGTTTTGTATATTTATCTCCTGAATGGTTAGCTCGTTGCTTGGAGGTCTGTACGCCAGAGGTTTAGCCTACGATATCTCATCAGTCCGTGCTGAAGCAGGATTACATGTGCTTCTCAGCCTTTGGTATGTGCTTCTCAGCCTCTGGTACGTGATCTTCCTGCAATATCTGTGATATATCTTGTTTTTCAGGTGCAACAGTCGTGTGCATATGTGCCCAAACAGACGTTTGTGTTTTTGTCATTCCTTTGGGTACTAACGGATTCTGCAGGTTAGTGCACCCTATCCTAGTACATTACCCTACTATTTTTAGTAAGGAAATTCGAGTGGTCGACGACGATTCATGTCAATAGTATACCCTGCCGAATACAAAACCCAACACAGTCGGCCCACCACGCCGGCATTCTTGCTCTTCCGTTCCATAGATGCCGTCGCGCAGACTGTCGAAGAGCATGGCTGAAAAGCTGGAGGTGATTGAGTGGATTGAGAAGGATGGCGGTGGTGTCCCAACTCGCGCAACGCCCTACTTCCAGAACACGAAGGGCTGGCAAGTCTCGTCTGCTCAACTTCGTTACTGGTGGAAGAAGCGGGATGAGATTAAGGCCTCGTCTCCAACTCAGCTGCGTCTGAAAGGCGGGGGTGCTAAGCCGCAGCTTGATGTGATTGAGGACGTGATCTTTGACATGATCATTGCTCGTCGTTCGGACAAGCAAAAGGTGTCCCGTGAGTGGATCCAGACAACGGCCAAAGCTCTCGCTCTCTCTGACGGAGGCTACACATCATTCGTACCCTCGGACAAGTGGCTCAGTGGGTTCATGACGCGCTTCGGGCTGTCGCTGCGCCGCACTACAAACCTCACGGTGTTGTCGGACGAGCAAGTTGTGTCGCGTGCTGTCAGCTACATGACGTTGTTAAGGGATTTGAACGCACAACACCATGGTCAGTGGTGTGTCCAGTCTAGCCCGTCGACTGACACGCTGGACTGCTGTCAATGACAGGTTGTGTCTGTATACCGTGCCATGTTTCCAAACCTCCTGTTTAGAATACCCTTCCAAATATAAATCCATCGTGCTGGGTGATGGAAAACTAATGGATTAGTATACGGTGCACTAACCGGTAGAACCCGTTAGATACGTGCTCTCCCCTGACTCGCGTCCTCGCCGGACTCTCCGCCTGCGCAAAACATGGAGTGCGCGTCAAACGCGTACACTGAGGGACAAAAATATCGGAACACTCACTTTCACATCGAAAATTCACGAACCACTGATCCGTTTTGGACGCTGTTTGGATATGTGGCGTAAGTCCATACGTCGACGTTGCGGTTGGGGTTCACGTGCCACGTTTCCCACGTGCAAGGACCCTTCCCATACAATCGACAAATTTGCCATGAGGACACAATTGTGGAACAAAATCCCTATATTTAATCCAAGATTAGCTGAATGATGGTCAAGCTAATAATGCGTCTTGTCCCCTCGCTTCTTGATGGCTTCGACGCAGCGACGCGGCATGCTCTCAATTAGGTTTCGAATTTCCTCTAGTGTGACCTTGTCCCATGCAGTGAGTATAGCATCCCGGAGATCGTCGATGTGATTAAACTGGCGTCCGTCGGCATATACATCACGCGCGATGGATGCCCAGAGACTCTCGATCGGATTCAGATCTGGCGAGCGGGCGGGCCAGTCCATAACATTAAGTCCCATTTCGGAGAAAAACTGGTTCGTTTCGCGAGATGTGTGAATCGCCGCATTATCTTGCTGGAAGACGAAGTCCACACCGTACTTGAGATGAGCAAAAGGGAGTAAATACTCCGAGAGAGTGTACACATAATCGGCGGATGCCTGTCGACCGACCAGAATTGCTAGCTCGCTTTTCCCCTCCCACGATATAGCGCCCCACACCATCACACTACCACCGCCTTGTTGGCGACGGACCGCCTGGAGCGCCGGCCTGCGCAGGTCCCGCCAATAGTGTCGAAAGCCGTCTGGACCGTCGAAATTGAACTTCTTTTCATCTGAAAAGATGACACACTTCCAGTCCTGTTGGTGTGTCATCTTTTCTGATGCCCAATTTAGCCGAGCAGCCTTGTGGGTGGCCGTCAGTGGCAACGTCTCCTCCATTTTGTCGTACACCAAAAAGTCGCACCTCGACAGTACGCGCCGCACAGATCGCGTACTGCACACAAGGCCGAGGTCGAGCTTTAGCTTACCCGCCTTCCCATCCCCTTTCGCAGCGGCGCGTATCAGTCGACGCGTGTCACGCTCACGTAGCGTTGGTGGGCGCCCTACTGGCTTCTTCTGTCGCTTTGTTCTTGGCTGCAGAACGCGGTGAACAGTCGCAAGACCACAGCCGACACGCGCTGCAATCTCGCGGTAGCTCGTCTTGCACTCACGAAGTCCAATGATCCGACCGCGCGTCTCATCGTCGATTCGTGGCATTTTGCCCAGTGGCGACTGTACACCAACAATCGAACATGACCATCATTCAGCTCATCTTGGATTAAATATAGGGATTTTTTCCACAATTGTGTCCTCATGGCAAATTTGTCGATTGTATGGGAAGGGTCCTTGCACGTGGGAAACGTGGCACGTGAACCCCAACCGCAACGTCGACGTATGGACTTACGCCACATATCCAAACAGCGTCCAAAACGGATCAGTGGTTCGTGAATTTTCGATGTGAAAGTGAGTGTTCCGATATTTTTGTCCCTCAGTGTATATACAGCGTCAACGAACAGGATTAAAAGACGCATTTGGTGTATACACACTGTGTATACACCACATGTGTCTATTTGATTTAGACAAACTATTTGTCTATTTGTGTAATGTTGGCCTTGTTCACCCAACTGGCGGGAAACGTGGGCAACTCTTCCACGAGCAGCGCCGTCGATTCGACCTCCATGCAGCCTCCACGCTCTCTCTCGTCCGTCTCCATAGCGCGATCGCTGCTTCCCTGACGCTCGATGACTGTACTCCGTCGCCAGCATCCCCCGCTCCTCGCATGGCTGTCGCCAGCGCTTCTTCTTCTTCTTCTTCTTCTGCCGCTCGTCGTCGGTGGGCGCGTCATCTCGCCGCTGATCTTCGGGGGCGATGAGGTCCCCAGCGGAACGCGAACGTACATCGCGTCGCTGCGCGATCGCATCAACGGAACGACGAAATGCGGCGGTGCGCTAATCGCGCCGCGCTTTGTGCTGAGCGCCGCCCACTGCGCGGTCCACGAGAGCCCCGTCGTCGCGGTCGGCACGCACTTCCGAGAAGGTCCAAGTCCCGACGGCGAGCAGCTCCGCGTGCTGCGCGCGGTCGTGCATCCGCTCTACAACCGTGAGACCTCGGTCTTCGACGTCATGGTGCTCGAGCTGGAGACGCCGTCATCAAAGCCGCCAGTGACGCTTTCGCGCCGCGATCCGTCCGAGTTGGTCGGCGAGTCGGTGACCGCCATGGGGTGGGGCCGCGTGTCCTCGGGCAAGTTCTCGCCACGACGTCAGGGTGTCGGGCTCCGCGTCGTCTCCGATAGCTCGTGCCGGGCCGCTGACATCCAGGGATACGCGTTTGACGCGCACTCCATGTTTTGCGCAGGCGGTGAGTCCGGCAAGGACGCGTGTCAGGGCGACTCGGGCGGTCCCGTCGTCCGCGTCGACTCGGAGCTGCAGGCAGACGAGCTCGTCGGCGTCGTCAGCTGGGGCGAAGGCTGCGGTCTGGAGGGAAAGCCAGGCGTCTACGCTCGACTCGCGACTGTGCTCGACTGGATCCAGGACGTCGCGCCAGGCACGCGACTCGTGTGAGCTCTCCATCCATCTCTCACTTTGGGCAGAACGAGAGAGAGGCAGTAGATCAACTGGACGATCACCGCAGTCATCAATAATAATGGACGCCAGAGAGAAAGAGAACGAGAGAGCATCATTTTGCATCCCTACTCAGATGCCACCATCAGCTGCTTCTGGTTGGTTGTCCATGCCCGTCGCTCCGTACACTGTACGGCGTGTGGTAACTGAGTCCGTTCGGGTGGTGCAGTCTGCTGCACTGCAGTGACTCACTGCAGTGCAGCAGACTGCAGTGCAGTGCTGTGGATTCCTTCACCACGAGATTCTGCTTCTGCCTCTGCGCGGCGCAGAGACTGCAGGCGCAGTGCGCCTGCTTCTCTGGGTGCAAGCATCACGCACGTTCGTTGATTCGTTGAACGCGAGAGCAACGGGCGTCCAGGTGGTCGCACTGTTTCCCATCGCGATCTGGTTACGGATACGATGCACCCACAAGAAATTACAGTGATTTGTCCCAATAAGCAAGGGGTGTATCCTCTATCACCTGCTATAATTTATCTGGCGCTAGTGCATTCTGTCAATGTGTACTTGTTTCATCTGATAAAACTCTGACAACTAAATAGTTGAACCCCTTGCTTATTGGGACAAATCACTGTATTGAACACGAATGTATCTACACCGAGCCACAACTTGTCTCGTGCCTGTTGGATACTGTCAACGCCTTGTCAGTGACAAGGCGTTGACAGCATCCAACAGGCACGAGATTCTCGACGCGACAGCCACAAGAAGATACTGTACGAAGAACTGGATTCGCTCCTGCTCGCTGGTGATGGTGTCGAGCTCCCAGATAGTATCAGGTCTCCACTGTACACTGTATCTGCAGACGACACTCTGTCCACTGAAGCCTGAAGTCGAGAGAGTGTCCGGTGTCCTGCTCTCCAGTTTGCTCTAGAGCGCACAGCTTGAGACAATGTGTGCTCTCTGAAGATGCAGCGATAGTCTGTACCATAGTATTATGTCCGCAAACTCGCTTGGGCCAAGCGAGTTGCTTGAAGCGACTGCTGACTGACTGACTGCCACAGTCTGCCACGCCCTGACAGTCAATGCTGGCCCAGCCAGCCACAGCGAGCAAGTGCAATGCAAGCGTCCCACCTGGTCACCTGTCACCTCCGTCAGCTCTGACTGACTCAGGCCCTGAGTCTCAGGTCTCAGGGCTCCTGACACTGTCGGCTGACAGGCAGTCAGGCGACTCGGGTCTGCGAGTCACAGACAGTGACACAACGTGACTGCACGGTGAGATTCTCAGACGCATGTGTACGAGAGACGATACGATGTGCTCCCTCTCGCCACCTGCCAAACTGTAGCCATCCCAGGTCGCACGAGTCAGGAGTCCTGATTCAGGACGCGCAGCAGGTCACCGGCTCACCCTGTCATCAAGCATGAGTCACACACTCACACCAGCAACCAAGCCACACAGAACAGACTGCCGCACAGTATTCTCAGATGATTGATTGCGCTTACACTTGCTTGGGTCCCTCGAACTTCTCTCTCCGTCACCCGCTTCCTTGAAGCTTTCAACCTCTGCGCACTGTGCACAGCAGCACCACCAGCCTTCCAACACAGCGTGACATCCGTCCGCCGTCCGCGCTGTTCATGTACGATCACGATCGATCCGCTGCCTCTCTCACTCACTCACTCACTCACTTTGCAATTTGCTTTCCCCCAGCCAAAGCCACGCAAGCCAACAACCACCAACGATGAAGACCGCCGCTGTCCTCGCCACCGCCACCGCCCTCGCCATCTCCTCTGCCAACGCGGACGGCGTCTCGCCGCTCATCCTCGGCGGCACCGAGGTCCCCATCGGCACCAAGACCTACGTCACGGGTCTTCGCGACACCGCGACCGGCGGCAGCTTCTGCGGCGGCTCGCTCATCACGGACAAGCACGTGCTGACGGCCGCGCACTGCGCGGGTATCCCGTACGTCTCGGTCGGCACGCACTACCGCGTCGGCGCGCGCGACGGCCAGCAGATCAAGGTCGCGCGCGAGATCATCCACCCGGGCTACACCAAGGAGCTCGGCAACTGGGACTTCCTCATCCTCGAGCTCGAGGAGCCCGCCAAGTTCACGCCCGTGCCCATCAGCCGCGAGGACCCGTCGGCGTTCGTCGGCCAGAACGCCACGACCATGGGCTGGGGCACCACCAAGCAGGGCGGCCGCGGCTCCAACGTCAAGCTGCGCGTCAACGTCCCCGTGCTGCCCGACCAGGCCTGCGTCGACGCCAAGCTCCAGGGCTACCCGTTCGACGCGCAGTCCATGTTCTGCGCCGGCGGCGAGCGCAACAAGGACTCGTGCCAGGGCGACTCGGGCGGTCCGCTCGTGCTCGAGCGCGCCTCGGGCGACGTGCTCTTCGGCGTCGTCAGCTGGGGCGACGGCTGCGGTGTGCGCGGCAAGCCTGGCGTCTACTCGCGCATCGCCAGCGTGCTCGACTGGGTGCAGACCAACGCGCCGGGCGTGCAGATCGTGTAGCTCGTGTAGAGTGGAGTAAGCATTTGTTATCGTTTTAGATGGGAGTAGATGTACTCGAAAAGAATGCTACAATAATGTGTTCTGTCTGGTGTGTGTATGGCGTGTGTCTACTTCCCTTTAGTACTGGGTTGATTGGAAAGTCGTCTTGATTGCCTCACGTGCATCACGCGTCTCGAGCGATCCGGACGTCGGCGTCAGGCAGACGCGTTTGCAGTGTCAGCTGGGCAAACGCTCAGGTCTGGAGAGACAACCAGGGGTCTACACGCGCCTCGCGAGTCGCAACTGTTCTCGACTGCATCCAGGATGCCGTGCTAGCCTTGCGACTCGTGCAAGCTTACAATCATTTTCCGCCGAATGAAAGAACGCGCGAAAAGTAAAGAGGTCAACCCGACCACGCCCATGGTCATCAATTACAACGGGCAGCAGACAGACTGACTGACAGACAGACAGACAGGGATACACGCACGGTAGCAAACAGATTGCTGCAATCGTCCATGTCATTTCTATCACGACTCAGATGCCATCGTGGGCCACGATTCGTGGCTCGTGAATCGAGTCTAGAAGTTCTAGTTGGTCGTCCGTGGCACTGTCAGTCACTGACAGACTGACGATGACAGTCGCTAGTACTTCAGTGGATTCCTTCACCACGAGACTCTCTTCACGAGAGTTCGTCTGCTTCTGGCAGACGCATTCTTTGCCTGTGCCTACAGCTTGCCAGTGTCACTCACGTTCGTTCATTCGTTGCCATTGACTACAAGTTCGATGGAGATCTTCTGTTTGAAATGCTACCCGGTCGAAACGAGTGCTTCCTAAAGGCGATGGAGGGGCTGAAGCTTGCTGTCACGGGTGTGTTGATCGCCTTCATGGCCCACGACTTCGCGTACTCGATGAAGATCCCGATCACCGCAGTCATCAACAATAATGGACGCCAGAGAGAAAGACAACGAGAGAGCATCATTTTGCATCCCTACTCAGATGAGCGCTCGGCAGGCGCTCGCCTTCCACGCTGCCAGCTGCCAGCAAGTCATGCTAACGCTCTCCCATCGGCTCTCGGCTCACCTCCCAAGCCCCTCGCCAGCTTCAGCGCTCGTCACCGACGTGCGCATCATCTTCCAGACGGACGCTCCGCCTTCCGTTCCATCGTCCACCTCAGCCGGCCGACGCCAGCACCACGTCCTCTTCTTCGACGGCGGCTCCCGCGGCAACCCAGGCCCTGGAGGCTCTGGGGCCTGCCTCGTCCGCTACGACATAGCCTCAGCCGAGGCTACAGTCGTCTGGAGTGCGGCTATGAGTCTCTCGAACACATCCACAACCAACAACCTCGCGGAGTACTTCGGCCTGGTCACTGGTCTGAAAGAAGCGCTGTCGCGAAACCTCCGTGCCCTTCACGTGGTTGGAGACAGCGCACTCATTATCAACCAGCTCCGTCGCAATCGCCCACCCCGGAACAGACGGCTGCTAGCCCTCTATCGTCTCGCCCGCCAAGCGGCTGACCAACTCAACGTCGCTCGTTGGTTTCATCACCCACGCGCGCAGAACAAGATGGCTGACACCTTAGCCAATCTTGCGATGGACACTGCGGCCAGCTCCCAAGTCCCCCACCCGACCACGCGCGCTGGTCACGTCGTCATCGGCCCCTACCTCCGCAACGACCTAGATCCCTGGCTCGTCGTTACCGCGGCCGGCCAGGTTGAGACATAAGCAGAGTAGCCTACTCTCCACCAGCTATAAGGCACGCCCATCGAGCCTAATAGACTTCAACTTCAACTTCATGCATGCATGCATCCCTACTCAGATGCCACCATGAGCTGCTTCTGGTTGATTGTCCATACCAGTCGCTCCGTACAGTGTACGGCGTACACTATGCGGTGTAACTGAGTCCGTTCGGGTGGTGCGGTCTGCTGCACTGCAGTGCTGTGGATTCCTTCACCACGAGATTCTGCTTCTGCCTGAGGCAGACTGCCTCTGCTTCTCAGGGTGCAACTTGCACCCAGAGAAGCAGAGCTTGCACTGCAAGCGTCACTCCACTCACGTTTGTTGATTCGTTGAACGTGAGAGCAACAGGCGTCCAAGTGGTCGCACTGTTTCCCATCGCGATCTGGTTACGGATACGATGCACCCACAACAACAACAAATGAACACGAATGTGTCTACACCGAGCTACAGCCTGTAGCCTACAGGCCGTTGACACTGTCAACTTGAGAGCATCCAACAGGCACGAGATTCTCGACGCCACAGCCACAAGAAGATACTGTACGAAAAACTGGATTCGCTCCTGCTCACTGGTGATGGTGTCGAGCTCCCAGATACTGTACAGTGGAGACCTGCAGACGGCACTCTGTCCACTGCAGCCTGCAGTCGAGATAGTATCCGGTGTCCCGCTCTTAAGTTGGTTGCTCTAGAGCGCAGAGCTTGAGTCAAGCTGTGATCTGTCAAGGTGCAGGCACCGATGGTCTGTACCATAGTATTATGTCCCCAAGCGAGTCGCTTGAAGCGACTGCTGACTGACTGACTCCCAGACCCTGGCAGTCAATGGTGGCCCAGGCAGCCACAGCGAGCAAATGCAACGCAAGCGTGTCACCTGGTCACCTGTCACCTGCGTCAGGGCTCCTGACAGTCAGGACTGTCAGGCGGCCTGACCCAGGCCTGACAGGCAGTCAGGCGACTCGGGTCTGCGAGTCACAGACAGTGACACAACGTGACCGCACGGTGAGATTCTCAGACGCATGTGTACGAGAGACGATACGATGTGCTGCCTCTCGCCACCTGCCAAACTGTAGCCATCCCAGGTCGCACGAGTCAGGAGTCCTGATTCAGGACGCGCAGCAGGTCACCGGCTCACCCTGTCATCAAGCATGAGTCACACACTCACAGCAGCAACCAAGCCACACAGAACAGACTGCCCCACAGCATTCTCAGATGATTGATTGCGCTTACACTTGCTTGTGGCCGTCAAGCTTCATTCACCCCACCGGCTTCATTGAAGCCTTCGACCTCTACGCACTGTGCACAGCAGCACCAGCAACCTTCCAACACAGCGTGACTTCCGTCCGCCGTCCGCGCTGTTCATGTACGATCACGATCGATCCGCTGCCTCTCTCACTCACTCACTCACTCACTTTGCAATTTGCTTTCCCCCAGCCAAAGCCACGCAAGCCAACAACCGCCAACGATGAAGACCGCCGCTGTCCTCGCCACCGCCACCGCCCTCGCCATCTCCTCTGCCAACGCGGACGGCGTCTCGCCGCTCATCCTCGGCGGCACCGAGGTCCCCATCGGTACCAAGACCTACGTCACGGGTCTTCGCGACACCGCGACCGGCGGCAGCTTCTGCGGCGGCTCGCTCATCACGGACAAGCACGTGCTGACGGCCGCGCACTGCGCGGGCATCCCGTACGTCTCGGTCGGCACGCACTACCGCGTCGGCGCGCGCGACGGCCAGCAGATCAAGGTCGCGCGCGAGATCATCCACCCGGGCTACACCAAGGAGCTCGGCAACTGGGACTTCCTCATCCTCGAGCTCGAGGAGCCCGCCAAGTTCACGCCCGTGCCCATCAGCCGCGAGGACCCGTCGGCGTTCGTCGGCCAGAACGCCACGACCATGGGCTGGGGCACCACCAAGCAGGGCGGCCGCGGCTCCAACGTCAAGCTGCGCGTCAACGTCCCCGTGCTGCCCGACCAGGCCTGCGTCGACGCCAAGCTCCAGGGCTACCCGTTCGACGCGCAGTCCATGTTCTGCGCCGGCGGCGAGCGCAACAAGGACTCGTGCCAGGGCGACTCGGGCGGTCCGCTCGTGCTCGAGCGCGCCTCGGGCGACGTGCTCTTCGGCGTCGTCAGCTGGGGCGACGGCTGCGGCGTGCGCGGCAAGCCCGGCGTCTACTCGCGCATCGCCACCGTGCTCGACTGGGTGCAGACCAACGCGCCAGGCGTGCAGATCGTGTAGAGTGGAGTAAACATTGGTTGTCGTTTTAGATGGGAGTACATGTACTCGAAAAGAATGCCACATTAATGTGTTCTGTCTGGTGTGTGTATGGCGTGTGTTTACTTTCCGATTGGGTTGTTTAATCGCTGCCTTTTGCGTTTACCCACTGTGTGTGTTTTGTGGTTTGGCCCTCCACCAAGGTTGAAGTTGAGAATGATGGTCGCGCGGGCTGCGGGGCCGGGCACGCGTTCTTGTTCCTTGCATCGACCGACAGAGACAGAAATAAAAGCCAACGCATGCATCGCATGCGAACGGATGGATGGATGTCTATGTTTGGCGTGGGATATGAATGGCGTTCTCTCTCTATCTCTCTATCTCTCTATCGACCGATCGAACTATCTCTGTCCAACTATCTCTCGCTCTCGTTTGTTTCAGCGATGTGCGCGCCCGCCCGCCCCTCGCTGCTGTCTCCCACGGCATTCGAGACAACCAGAGCGAGCCACGGAAGTGCCAGACGCGTGTGACCGACGGACGCCCGGCGGATGACGCCTTGAGCGGCGTTGCATCCTCCATCGCTGCTGTCCCTTTCGTGCAGCCGAACGCCATGGGGATATGTCTCAGCAAGATCCAGCAAGATGGCGCCAGCGGATGCTTCACTCGCAACAACGTGCAAGATGAGCCGCCACTGCCGGAGTCGACCTTGGTCTCAGCGGCCACTGCGGCTGCCACTCCCGGTGGAGATCCGGCGGCGATGGCGCGATCCAAGAATCTCGTGGCACCACTTCCTAGCCACCCCATTCGAGAAGAAGATGAAGAAAAAGATGATCATGGTCCAGAGGATTCGCACCATCACCACCAGGCCAGTGGCAAGCCAGGATCCGTGTCGTCCTTTGGAGGATCCCGTCCACGTCTGGAGCGCGCCCAGACACAGACGTCGCGATCTGGCAAACGCAATACCTTCGCGTTTTCTAATAGTAACGACGCTGCATCGTTTCTCTCAACACTTCCGGGCGTAAATCATGGTTCGGCATCAAGACCAAATACTGCAACCACTCCAAGCCAAGATGGCAAGGTAAAGACCGACGGCGTCGATGCGAAGGAGAGCGGACGTGGCAGACACATGTCTGTGAAACCTGAGCTTTTCCGAAGCGGCAGCGAGAAGAAACGGCGTCAGCGCAAACCTGTGAACGTTGGTCTCGACGTTTTGCTGAAAGACGAACGCGCACGCATTGGATTCTTTCGCTTCCTAGAGGCAACAGCAGTGGACGAGCAAGGTACTGATACAGACATGAGATCGGTTGCGGATGATCCGATCGCTGTCAAAAGAAGGGCCGCACGCTTCACACAGACGCGGATGACGATTGACTATCGTGAAGACTGTGTTCTATTCTGGCTTGAAATGAGCGACTTGCTGAAGATTCCGAGTGGTGGTAGCTTCCAACTTGGCCTGATGAAGGATTTGTTCGACGTCTATATCGACAAAGGAGCTCCTCGCCTACTTCCGATGATTTCATCTGCAGAACGTGACCCACTTTCGCAATACTTGGGGGATCGGAACACAGAGCGAGCATTACTGGCTTTCAAAATGGTCCTTCTTGACGTTCTGGAAGTTGTTACGGCGTGTTTTGATGACTACGTTCGTGCTGATGGACGGCTGGGCTATGTCCACGCAACCAAGAGCGAATCACTTCGAAATGTTCTCGCACGCATTGCAAAAGTTAACGTTGGTGCGATGGCAAATGATCGACGAGCGCACTTAAATGAGATCTTGAACAACCCCACGGAGTGTCGCATGTTTCGCGAGTTTCTTCAAGAGCGCAACTCAGTCGAGAATTTGCTGTTTGTGATTGACGCTCTGGCGTATGAGGATTTGGTGAACACATTCGAGAAGGAGCAAAGAGCTTTTGAAAATTCACATCAGCAATCTGACACACCAAACCATGAGCCCAATCGCTGGGATGAAACATCACGTCACGAATACTGTCTACGTCAAGCACAGAAGATATTCAACAAGTACATCCGCTACGGATCGAAAGCTGAGATTTGTCTGAGCGCTGCGGTGAAGGAGACTTTGTTGCAAGAGATAGTGGAGTATCCACCTGCTGCACAAGTTTTCAACGATGCTGTTCTTTTATGCAGTGCAGAGCTTGTGCACTCTCATCTCGATTTGTTTTATCGCTCCCATGCATACGTTCAGTACAAGTTGGCAAAACATCAAGCAGATGCAACAGCAGCGGTGGTTGCTCAAGCTAGGCGTCGGTCTGTCTCTTCATCCAACCGCCGAAACTCACTGCGGCGCCTGTCGTCCGACGAATCTCAGCCTGGTAGCGACATTACACTCAACATGATCCTAAACAGCGTCGGAGTGAACTTCTTTCGAGAATTTCTGAAAGAAGAGGGAGTGGAGAACACACTATTCTTCTACAAAGAGGTTGAGCAATTCCAGCTTCTGCCTCATGGCCAAAAACACTACATCCAAATCAAGGCGAGGAAGATATTCGACAAGTTTGTTCGAAGAGGCGGTAAGCTAGAGATTGAGCTACCAATGGACGTTCGTCGAGATATCCTGTTCAAGCTGTCATCTCCATCAGAGTTCACTTTCGTCGACGCGCTGAAGTACGTTTTCACGTTATGGGAGCATAAATATTTGCCATTGTTTCGGCGTCATCCGACATTCCCCGACATGATAAAAGCACTTGATGCATCTCCCCCATCTCCGACAGCAGCAACAACATCCCCAGATACAGGCGCTGGTGCAGTTGGTGCTATCACACTGAACTCCTCCGCTAGCGCTGCCCCTGTAACAACAAGTACAGTCGGGGCGAGCGGTGACTGGATTGATGTGACCAAGATTACTTTGCGGGAGTTTCTTGATCTAGAGTTCCTTCGAAGCTACTTTCGACGGTTCTTGGAGAAAGAGCAATGCGTCAATGAGCTCCACTTCTACTTTGAGATATCGAACTTCCAACAGCTACCGACATCAGATTATTTATCACGCCAAGCGAAGAAGCTATACAACCGTTTTTGCGACCCGCAATCGCGAGAATTCGTCACATTGCGAACCGACCTGCTGTCTGAGCTTGAAGTCAGCCTGAGTAGTCCTCGACCAGCGATGTTCAACAAGGCACAAGACGAAATTTTTTCGTTTTTCCAGTCGACCCTTTTTCCCAAGTTCCAGCAAAGTGAGATGTATCGGACGATTCAGATGACCCACAATCAACTTCGTGCAGCGCGTCAAAATGCTGTAACTGGCGAAGGATCGATTGATGACCGAGCCCGCTCTGGTGTAATGGCCAATGGAGGTCGACCTGGTGCATCAGCGTCGTCAACACCAGCGCGAACAAGAGGATCAGTGTCAGGGGCGTCATCTTTGCCTGAACTTCCTGAAGAATCGGTGTCAGTAACCATGATTCTCGAAAATCCAGAGACTCGTGCACTCTTCCTCTTCTTCGCAGAAGAAATGTAAGTGTTGCAGATCTCCCGAAAGAGGTGATGGCGATGAACTAACGTTTGCTGTGAGACAGTTTTTGCACCGAAAGTATATACTTTTGGTTGGACTGCAACGAGTACAAGGATATCCCACATCGAAGTTACCTCAAGCTCCGCGCTCAGAAGATCTACCGAAAGTATATCTCTGGTCGAGCAAAACTGCAAGTTAACCTGGAGAGCGCTTTGATCAAGGAAATCGTTCGGAATCTAGACGATCCGGCCAGGACCCTCTTTTTACCAGCACAGCGATCTATCACGAAGATGTTGGAGCGTGATACGTTGCCCAAGTTTCGGAAGTCAAAGCACGTAAGTCTGGGCACCGAGGTCCATATTGCTCGTCTGGTTGCGCTAATCACTGCATGCTTCGCTTACTTCTCTAGTTTCAACCGTGCCTGCTGATACTTCGCCGAGCTATGGAATCGATGGGAACGACAGGGTGATAGGAGTTCTACATCGTATTGCGACTTGCAAATAGATCAATGATGTCAGTGAATCACGCACATTTCTCGGAAAAATAAGGTTAGCATCGTAGCTGTTGAATGGATGCAGAAGCACAAGGCAGCGATGGCAGGGGGGGAATGTCGCCGCGTCATGCTCACAAAGGTACGTCTCACCGCTGCATTCACTGTTGACAATCTGCTGCTGCCATCTCAGAAGTTCGTGAAACAGATCACACAGCGATATTCATCATTGAGATTTTGGCATTTCCGTTAGTTAGAGTACAAGTGGATGCAGCACGTGTTTGTCACTTGAGATGTGGCACCATCTCCATGTGTGCACATTGCTGACTCGACGACAAAATGAACCTTGATGCAGATCGGGATCGGGTCCACTACACCCGATTGTTGATCCGCTTTCGATGCCATTTAAATGGCTACGGCACTCAAACGGGTGTGCTAATCGCTCGAGTTGTACATCATTATGTAGCAGGCAAATCATGTCACACGTTCAGCCGTGAAACTTAAAACAATGTCGCGTTTATGGCAAAACCAAGAATGAATTGATGAAGCAGTCGTCGGGAGCCTACGAACGGAGTCTATCTGCGCGAGCCATTTGTGTCGTTCTCGCGCTTCGTGTTTCCATGGTGTGGCTGACGGTTTGCTCTTGCGCCGGTTGCTTGGGCGACCGCCACTCACGGCAGAGGCGCTTCCGCTGTCAAGATGTGTCCATGACGATGGGCATCATGACAAATGAAGGCGAGCTCGCATTCACTCACAGCTGATACATTGCATCGTCTTCCGCCAGTGGGTACGCTCCGATCTGCAAGCTGTCACACGTGATGACACCATCAAGCATACTCACGTTGCCTGGTGTAATCGACATGTATATCGATACTTGTTCTGGAGGTACGGTTGCCGTCCATTCGACTGGAAAACGATCTATCGTTCCCGCACGCATCTGACCGATCGCGTCACAGATCGGTGTGAACGAGAGATCGACCGCTGAGAGGTACCATATATCACGTGGTAGCGTGGCGAATGTGTCGAGCCAATGAGGTAACCACGTAACGTTTGTGCCCGGCAGATAGAGATACCGCAGAGTCGTACCCTGCACCGCTGTTTCGTCCAGTGTCGGTGGTGCGAGCGAAGGGAGCGGTGTACCCGAGAGACTGAAGTGTTGCAGGCCTTCGATCGCAAATACCTCGAACGGAAACACCGTGAACGGGTTTCTCCCGAACTCGACCCAGTACGGCGACATGCGGTGCAACGCAGACGGCACCTCACGGAATTCGCATACCTCACACGTGAAGTACATCTCTTGCGGCCACTTGGTGTCCACGTCATCTGGCAGCTTGCGGAGATTGGATGTGGTGATCTCGATGTCCCAGAGCATCGGAGGAAACGACTGCGCAAGAAGCCCTGGCGGCAACTCCCCGCTGCTGCTCATGTTGACGCGCACAAAGTACGCGAGGATCATCCAAGGGTGGTGTGTTGCAGTGAGCGCTCCTGCTTCGTTCCACGCGGCGATCGTTGTGTTGTACATCTTGATGCCCACCAGTGCGTGGAACGACGAAATCAATTCGGGCATCTCAAAGTGGGGGCAATGGAGAACCAACATACGGCGCACGTACTCCGCCGACGACTTGGCCCATTGGGTCTGAATGTTCATCGATTGGCCATTGGGCTGCTGCGCTTCGCAGTCCCACTTCAGAAAGATACAAGCTGGCCTGCGCTCCAGCCACGGGTGTACTTGGATCACGCATTGCTCCAGCGGTTGGACCGACTCCGCGTATAAGTGCAAGACAACAAGGAAAGCGCCAAGCACGGCGCAAACCGCCTGAAACGTTTGCAGAATGCGACGAAGCGGTGTCGACTGGAGCTGTCGAAATGACGACACCACGCGAATTCGTGTATCCCCGCGACGCGATGCGATCTGAGGACCCGGCTTGTGGGGCTCGCTGCTAGTCGGTGCTGCTGGTGGAAGCTGGGAATGCGCGGTAAGCGTGGGTCCGTGCGTCGGTGCTTCGCGCAGGAGCTCTTTTGTGCTTTCAATGCACGAGATCAAACCGAAGGAGAACACGCATCGACTCGCGAGATCTCCCCACGACGCGACAAGCATGATCTGGAATTCCGTCATGACGCGCACGCACCACGTGTCATCGTACCACATCGTGTATGGAAATCCCCAGTTGCTGGTATCAAAGTCGGCGTAGTACGAGAACAGCAGCACCGTCGGCACCGCCATCGCAGACGTGAAATCCAGCACCGCGTCGCACAGCAGACTCAGCGCGCGACGCAGCATTGTGTTGCGACGACACACAAAGTGCACGATCGGCACCATCCAGCAGTTCACCACAAGCATGCCCACGTAGAAGCGATTGAGCCACGGACGCGCCAGCAACTGGCTCATGCGGTACGCCTGATAGGCCTGGAGCACGGACTCGACGATCTCTCGTACGGCAAGAATCTCCTCAAAATGCGGGCTCTCGACGCCGAAGAAGCCTTGCCGAGAGAAGAGCGACGCCACCAACTGGACGGCGCGACTGCCCGTCGACACAAATGACGATAGCCGCCCGCTCTCAGTCACACCGCGAGAGACCGCCATTGTGATGCTGGAGAAGCGTTGGCTGATGCCGCTGGCAGCAGCGTGGCTGTCGTTGGCGATGACTTTGCTGGCGCGGTTGTTGCGAGGCACGTCCAGTGTGAGCTCTTGCAATGGTCCAAAGCTGAATCGCCGCTTCCAGATCGACCAGACGATCATCACGCCTCCGAGAAGGATATGCAACGCAGCGAAGACGGCGTGCACGATCTTGAGCGTCCGGTAGTTCTCCATTGGCATGCCAATATTGTACGCCACCAGCCCAACACCAAGCGATGATCCTGGCGTCTTGTTGTATACGTGCGCGTTGAGCGCAAAGTAGAACGCGCAGAGACCATGCAATGTGAGAATCGCGGCCCAACCAAGGCGAAAACCCCATGGCGGAACCTGCACCGACCGGACGGGAGTCGTTGGTGCGGTGGACTGAGTGTCTGCGACAATTGGCGACATGGTCAATTACTGTAGAAACACCTTCGCCCGCGCAAGCTCGATTGCAAAGTGAACGGATGGCCGCCCGGTTGGTCGTAGGGAGCTTGAAAGCAAGTCGAGGCCTACAAGACGGAAGGCGATCGAGTTTTATCAAGAGCAGTGCCCAAAAGAGGAGCCGTTAGCAAGGCTGCGGCATCCCAGTACCGGATCCTTGGGCTAAATATGGGAATAATCGAGCCTCCTGACATCGAATGACTGGAAGCGCCAACCAGCCATATTGGCTGGTTCGGGTACACCATGCCGGCCCAGCTCCCAAGCTTCTCTCCAGTTCTCCGGTTGCTTTGGTACTTGCTTTTATCCAAGAATAGGCGGCACAAGCTCTCGCATCAGGAACGCGGGTTGTCGAGTTTACCGTTAGATTTGCCTGTCGCTACGTGGCTGAGGTGTGTTGATTGTGGCCCCGTCGGCAGTCGAGTCCAGCTTGGTTGCGAGGTGGGCGATGTGACGCCTGCAGTGCGCTCGCTGCTGCTTTTTCGCCCGGTGGTTCCCTCGTCGGAGCTCCGTTCTCGAATGGACAGGTTCCTGGGAGGAACGTAGAGATCGTCTGTTGTCGGCGCCGCTGAGGCCGCGCTCGCTGCTTGCTTCTTGAGCTTCTTCTGCTGCTCCGTTGCGCGCTTGAGTTCGACCATGAGCACTGCACTACAATGAACGAAGAGATGCCGCCATGCGTCGGCCACATCCGCGGTCCACAGCTCTCCCGACGACTGCTCCATCGCGAAGAAAAGTGCGTCGGCTAACGGCTCGAAGTGCTCGAGACGGACGCCGACCTTCATATGCGTCTTGGTTAGTGCGACCACCTTGTCGACGAAGTTCTCGGACGCCAGCAACGAACGCAAGCCAGCACTGATATGGATCAGCACCTTGCTGCGGACGTGCATCGACGCGCGGAAGACGAACGTGACTTGCGGGGCATGCGACTCCAAGAACGAGTGGAACGCGTCGTACAGTTGCGTGAGACTCGAACTGGTTGGTGGTCCGGTGCTGTCGCGACCCCAACTGTTGTTTGAGCGCTTCGAGGTTCCGGACGGCGCACCGTCGCGGTACGCAGTGCGCCAGTGCTCTCCCGCGATCGCTCGATGGCCAGCGTTCGAGACGTCCGAGACAATGTAGCGTGAGAGGTATTTTCGCAGCATCCGCTTCTCTTCCCGCGTGAAGTACTTGCGCACGCCCGTCGATCGCTTGGTCGATATCCACCGCAGTCTCCCGCCCCGCGACGCCGCAGGAGACGGCGCGACCCCAGTAAGCGGTTCGACAGACGCCACGCAGCCCATGACATCACCGTTCGTCGACGCGACTGACACAGTGGTCTTTGTATCTTGACTCGCTGAGCATCGCTGTGAAAGGCGAGAAAGTAGAGAGGACAGCACCGCGCGGCGAGAGATACGCGAGGGATGATCAGACGCGCAGGACGAAGACGTTGGATCCTATTCTCGGAAATGCAGCTCCAGAAGAAAGAACAAAAGGAATCGTGATGGCGTGCGGACGGTGATCTTGTCGGTCTGGGGCGACGTTTTCGCGGTGGTCGTCTTCATAGCTTGCGGTACGCGTCCTTCGATACGGGCATCTCCTCGGTACAAGAAGACTCACTGCACGCCGGAAGAAAAGAATCGAGGAAAGCTAAAGAAGTCGAAGTCGCTCAAACTCCAAGCATGTACCGAGTGTCCTCGTCGTCTAATGGATATGACAGCAACCGATGACATCACCACCATCCAGCACATGGATGTCGATGTGCTCTGCGGATCGACGTGAAGCCAGAAGCTTGGGCATCTCGAGTGTTTACTATATAGATCCACGCTGCTGGAAAGCGATTCAAGACGCTGGCTTGCATCTGGTCGATCACATCGCAGAGTGGTGTCGGTAAAACGATCAACGTGCTGGTTCATAGCAGCGTGACCACGACCAAGTCGCGAACGAGTCGATCCAGCGAGGCAGCCACGTGGCGGTCGTGGCTCCAAGAGAGAGGTAACGAACACACCTGTCTTGCATGAAGCTGTTGTCGGAGGACACAAGCGACGGAAGCACAATGGCAGCGAAGCCGAAATGCTCAAGCACTTGAATGAGTCTCGAAGACCTCGAACGGGACCGCATCGGATGGATTCATACCAAAGGCGGCGTAGTATGTACGGTCGCATGCGATGAAGCTCCCGTGGGGATCGCCGTGAACGCACACATCATCTCGCAGGTGAAGACCATGGAGGGCGGCCACTTGGTGTCGAAATCGTCCGGTAGTTGGTGCAGAATGGAGACTGTGATCTCGATGCTCCAACGGCAATGGAGGGACAGGGCTATCACGAGTTGCTGGAAGTACCTCGCCTGTGCTGCCCAGGTTGGTACTGATACCACACGGCGAATACGAGCTTGGGGTGATCGAGGGCGGTCAGCGCTGCGTCTTTACTCCACGTCACAACCGTCGAGTTCTAACGCCTCATCGAGCGAAGCGTGCGAAATGTCGTGGCGACTCGCGGCATCTCAAGACTCGAAGAAATCTTGAGCAGGAAGCGCCTCCGCACGTCTCGCGGCGACGCTTTCAGCCGTTGCTTCGGGATCGCTGTCGGCTGTCGGCTGTCGGCTGTCGGCTCGCCACTGTGATGCTTGGGATTCCAGAGGAGCGCACACACGCTGGGTTGGTTTCGCTCAAGCCACGGAGCCCTTTGCACCTCCACTCCGCAGTGGTCGAGCGTCTCTGCGTACAGGGAGTAGCAAGAGGACAAACCGCGCTCCGCACGACGGCTCAAGCTGTCAAGCGCGCAACGGCAGTTGAAGTCGCCATCGCGACTAACAACAGCACTGTCGCCTCCGTCGACGCGATGGTTTCGAAGCCACTGCACATCCTCAGCTCTCGTAACGCGAGCGTCTTGATCTCGACAAGCATGTGCATTGGTCAGGTCGGACTCGGCAGCACCTGCAAAAGACGCTTTTTATGAGACAAAACAATATTTAAATGACAGACCACCACGATAGGCGTAAATACTCACACAACGATGCCGTGGCAGCTTGAAGCGCGAGAGAGTGATGGTCGGTTCTTCTTACTCTTTTTCGCTCGTCTTGTCTCTTTCCCCCTCCCATTCTCTCATTGGCGCCGACGACAACAAGAAGACACAGACACAAGAGAGTGAGTGAGTGACCGAAGCGGCAGTTGAAGGAAGATGCCGCCGAAAGGAAGAGGAGGAAGAGGAGACTATGGAGGAAGAGGAGGAAGAGGAGACTATGGAGGAAGAGGAGGAAGAGGACGCGGTGACTATGGGGGAAGAGGAGGAGGAAGAGGAGGAGGACGCGGTAACTATGGAGGAGGAGGACGCGGCACGGGTGGATCTGCGACGGCGTGGGCACCGCCTCCACGAGCCTCAGCGCCTGCTCCGCCGCGGCGCCAGTGCAGTGCCATGCCGGCGCCAGTGCCGGCGCCAGCGCCAGCGCGTGCGCAGCCTCCGTCGGTGGAGACACTTGCCCAAGACTTGGAGGAGAAGGCCCTCGTTCGGCCGGTGATGGAGATGACGTTTCCAGCGCGCCCGGGATTCGGCAAAGTCGGACGAGTGATCACTGTGGCCGCGAACCACTTCAAGGTCAAGTACAACCCACCGGGGGATGTGTATCACTACGATGTCGCGTTCCGCGACGAGCAAGGTCGCAAGATGGGCACGGATGGAGTGCCACCGAGATCGGTGGCAGAAAAGATCATGCGGGCGTTGGATCGAGCAATCAAGGCGAAATATCCGCAGTGTCATCTCGTCTCCGACCTTGTGAAGAATATCTACGCGGCCCAACGGCTTCCTTTCGCTGAAGAACGCTTCGATGGGTTGGACATTGGCGAGCGCGTCGGACGTGACAATTCTCCCAAGTTGTTTTCAGCTGTGGTGAAAGAGGCTGACCCCGTCGCCGTCCGCATGGAGCAGTTGTCCATGTTCTGCCAAGGCCAACTCAACTACACTCCGTATGACGCCTTGCAGGCACTTGACGTTGCGTTGCGATACACAGCGGCTCAGCGATTCACGGTCGTGGGGCGCAATCTCTATTCGCCCGTTGGTGCAACCCCTCTAAGTGGTGGTGTGGAAGCCTGGTCTGGCTACTTCCAGAGCCTGCGACCGACTCAAAATCACCTTGTCATAAACCTGGATCTGTCGACGACGGCCTTTGTGCAGGAGATGGATGTCATTGATTTCGTCGCGAACGTTATCAATCGCGATGTACCGGCGTATTTGGAGAGATACCAGCATGCGGATGTAAGCAAGGCCGTTCGTGGCATCAAGGTGGCAACGAATCATCGACCGGGAATCAAGCGCTCCTATCGCGTTAACGGACTGTCGCCGAAGAGTGCTGAAGAAACCATTTTCGAGGACGAAAACGGGAAGCGCGTCTCCGTGGCTCAGTATTTCGCTGCCAACTACCGACGTCTACGCTATCCAGGTTTGCCGTGTCTTCATGTCGGTGCCGTCAACAAGAAGACATACCTTCCGATTGAAGTGTGTCGAATCATCCCGGGCCAGAAGTGTCCACGGAAGATCAATGACAGACAGACAGCAGAAATGATCAAAGTTGCAGCTACTCGGCCAGCTGAGCGCAAATCGAAGATTGAAGGCAAGGTGCGAGATGCACACTTCGATCAAGATGAAACGCTGCGTGCATTTGGTGTACAGGTCGATCGGAATATGGTAACGGCTCGAGCTCGCGTGCTGCCGCCCCCGACAGTTATGTGTAAGGGGGCAGTGACACCTCGAGATGGTGTGTGGAACATGCGAGGCATGAAATTCGAGTCTCCTGCGACCGTGTCGTCCTTTGCCGTCATCAACCTAGACTTCCGTTGCCAGGATCAAGCTGTGAACGCATTCTTCTCGACTGTGATCAGTTTCATGGGCAACTTTGGTATGATCGCTGATGGTGTCAAGCTTCGATCCCCTCCTGTCATCCGCCGAACAAACCAGCGCACCCCGCTGCGCGATCTGTTTTCACAAGCACTCGACGCAGCTCAGCACACATACGGCAAGCCAGCGCAAATCGTTTGGATGATTCAGTCGCGGCAGGATTCGACGACGTATGGTGAGCTCAAGTGCTTGTCCGATACGGAATTTGGGATCGTTTCCCAGTGCATGCTGTCGAAGCACATCCTCAAGGGTGATCCACAGTACGTGTCGAACATCTTGTTGAAGGTCAACACCAAACTGGGTGGTCGTAACTTCGTGCTCCAAGGACCACCTGCTCCTGTTGCTAGTCGGGTTCCAACGATTATGTTCGGTGCGGATGTGACCCATCCCAGTCCGGGTGACAAGACTCGGCCGTCGATTGCTGCGCTTGTCGGGACGCTTGACCCACAATTTGTCCGACATGCATCGACAATTCGTGTCCAGGGCCATCGTGTCGAGCAGATTGTGTACCTCCGCGACATGGTTGTTGAGTTGCTCAAAGCGTTCTACATTCACAATCAGAAGCGATGCAAGCCCGAGCAGATCATTTTCTATCGTGACGGTGTGAGCGAGGGACAGTTTCACATGGTGTTGAATCACGAAGTCACAGCGATTCGCGAGGCGTGCCGAATGCTTGATCCAAACTATTCTCCAAGAATCACATTCGTCATTGTCCAGAAGCGCCATCACACGAGACTATTCCCTGTTGATTCCAGAGATGGTGACTCAAAGGGCAATCTGAAGGCAGGCACTGTTGTCGACAATGGTGTCTGCCATCCGACAGAGCACGACTTTTATCTACTCAGTCATGCGGGAATTCAAGGCACCAGTCGCCCGACGCACTATCATGTGCTCTTGGATGAGATCGGATTTTCTGCAGACGACATCCAGATGATGACGAACCGACTATGCTACACGTACGCGCGTTGCCCACGTTCTGTATCGATGGTGCCATCAGCGTACTACTCGCATCTTCTGGCGTATCGTGCCCGGTTCTTCACACCGAGTGGAGCGGATTCAGCATCGGGTAGCACTGCGTCGGAGCAGTTCAGCGAGACAGATCTTCGGATGTTTCCTGTGCATCCGAGTCTTCAAAGAATCCAGTACTATGTGTAAGTTGAAGCCAAGTCGCAACCTAGTACGGCATTTGCAGTGTCGAAGGCACATTGTCACAGTGGTCTCAATCTACGATTATGGCAAGATGAATCACAAGACAAGCGCGAGTGGTGTGTCATGCATGGATTGAACTGGTATTGCTTGATTATTGGTGTGCTGCTACAGTAGGTGTGGAGTGAAACAAGATATCTGTAGCAATCAACGTATTCTTCGTTTGAGCAAGTTGTTGTTAGTCTTGGTACAGAAGCTCAAGGCTGTGTCGCGACTGGACATCGCCGTGGTGACGTTTCCAACTCCTGATCGTCCGCCGACCGTCGACATCCACTGACCATTCGATGGCTCTCGCGCGTCGTGGGAAATCGCTTCGACCGTACGCTTCTCCGAACCCGACGCCTCCACCGTAGCACAACTGGATCCCTTCGCGCTCGTAGCAATACTCATTCACGTGATCGTGACCAGCAAACGTCGCTTTCACGTCCCCCATCTCGACTAGAGTCAAGAACAGGTTGGTGCTCACATCGGATGACGCGACGCCTTCGTATTTCTCACCAGAGGTGCGAGATACAGCGTTGGCAGCGTACTCAACAAGAGGAATGTGGAAGAACATGATGGCGGGGACTGTGTTGTTTTGCTTGAGGTGCCTCGATGCAAGTCGCCGGTAGTACTCTATCTGACTCGGTTTGATCCAATCGTACGTGCAGCTGACGAATGGAAAGTGTTGCTTGTCTGGGTAGGCGTGCGAGTCGAGGAAATACATGCGAAAGACTGAAGATCCACGAGCACCCCATTCGCCGTCTCTCGGAGCGACAACATTCAGCTCGTAGTTCCCGACGCCGGCGACATCAAGCGGACCCCGCTGCGTGTATGAGTGGGGTCCTCTCATTGCGATCTCGACAAGTGCGTCGCGCGAGAAGCCGTTCTCATCATCGTGGTTTCCAAATATCATTGCGTATGGAATGCGTCGTGCTTCGACGTGCTCTGTAGCTGCCTCCATTGCGCGCTCTCGAAACTCTGCTGCAAACGTCTGTACGTTATCCCCCGAAAAGACCACGAAGTCTGGTTGCTCAACGTCAAGTAGCTCCTGCACGAAATTGGACATCACGGCTTCGGTGCATCGTTGCATTCCAGCAGGGGCATCTCGACACGGCCAAGATGGATTGCCAGTGAAGTGCAGATCGGCGAGCTGCAAGATCTTGAATGTGAGCTTTGATTCACGCTCACGAGCGACGAGAGGTGTTTTCGCTGGTGGCGCGGGGGGTTCAAGAGGGTGAACACGAGCTGCCCGAGCAAACAGGAAGACTCGCGGCGAGCTGGACACCGCCTCACGAGACACGAGTTCAAATCCACCAGGTAGAAACTGCGATGACGTTGGGTACAATACGTCTTCCGTTGAGTCAAGGCGGTGCAAGTTGATGTCCGTGATGAAACGCGATTGTCGAGAATCTTGCGTCCACGACGTGCACACCACCCACTCGCGCGACAGCGATTGTCTCATCATGCCAGACGGACAAGCGTCATCCACTGAAGCTACTTGGATTGTCGTCAGCCACGCGAAAGGGTCACGCACTGGGGACCGCTGAACACACAACACGCTCCTGCTGTCGTTAACATCGTCTTCATCGAGAGTCCCAAGGCCAGCCGAACTCCACTGCCACCCGAGGCGCGAGGCGCACGCTGTCGAAACCTGCGCCCGACGAACACCTGCCAGTCGGTGGAGCCCCGTGATCGGCCACACAGGTCGGCGGACGCTGAGAAACACGCCTCGATTCGGAGGTGACACCAGCCAACGCCAGAAGCCCAGCGTCGCGTGGAGATTGATCGGAGCCGTCGTCCATCCAGGTAAATCGTCTGCGTCATTGTTGTAGTTGCGCTCGCTCGTCACAGCGACATCGCTGACGTAGTTTCCTGCAGGTAGTACGTCTCCCGCCATCGCCATAGCAACACAGACGAGGACTCTGTTCCGAGGAGTGTGCAGCAGCGTCGATCCATCGGGACACATGGCCGAGCCGGCTAATACCGCGATGCTCTGCACGACGAGGTCAGTCGGGGCGATGTCGTCGACGTTTTGGCGATGCTGACAGAGCGAGAGACCGTCTTCCCAGTCGATACCGACCGTCACGGATCGTCCATCGCGCTGGCAGTTCTCCATCGCCTCCTCGCGACTGGCGCCGCGCACCATGCGAAGCCTCGTGGTGACGAAGCGGTCGCTGGTCCATGGCGACGCAACGGCAACGGCAGCGACAGCCGAAACGCCGATCCAGATGCAGATGCAGATCCAGCGACAATCGAGTGCCATGATCGATTGATCGTCGTCGAGCGAGCGCCTCCGTCTCTTTCGGTAGACAAGGGCGTCTGTCTGTCTGTCTGTCTGTCTGTCTCGGCAGCAGCGCGTGCGATCTTGAGGAGCTGCTCACGGCGTCAGAGTTGAGATTTCGGGATCACGAGCCGCATGGCGAACGTCAGTCATCCGCCTACAGCAGAATCTGATTTGCATGCGCTTTCACAGGTTGGAGATTTCGGAGACTGTGCGTTGGCTTTTCGCAAATTTACCATACCATTCATCGAGCTGATCCCAATGGACTCCACCGGTCAGCGACGCGGTTCCAGTTCTACGGAGAATCTGCGTTCGATGGTGTTCTCCTTGTCAAGCGTCGCGCCTCGATCCTGCGTCTCTCGGCTCGAGCAGATCGGGATTCATCCGCGGGTTGTGTGGCCATCCGATTCGACTGAGAGAACAAGCCACACTGCGGCTGCAGCGGCGACTGATCCCAAGCGTCTCTGTGGCCGCCGAGTGTGGGTGCCTGTGGCGGCTGCGGGGGCGGAACGACGACGGGGATCAGTCGACAATTTGAATCAGCGCCATTGCTGACCAAGCGACGAGGACACGTTCGCGTTCTCCACTGGCGGATGGCAACTTGCCATTGGCAAGTCTCAGCCCACAAAAGGATCCGGAGTGCAGGCGCCAGTTGTTCTGGTGATCTGCCACCATCGGATCGCCAATCAACAATCGGAGGTCTCCAATCGATGGCACGTCGACATTTGCTAGCGATTGTTGACAGTCCCAGCGTCGCCCGTCAGCGAGTCCGTCAGCATCCTGGCGCTCACTTTGCAAGATGCATTCCAAGTCCAGCATCGCGTTTCTGCTCAACCCCGAGACCGAGGAAATCGTCTCGCAAGAGAAGGCCTCACTCCACTACACAGTGTGGCGCCTGCGTCTCTCGGCGCTGCTCTCGCCTGACGACAACCCGAGCGTCATCTCCCCCTCGTCCAAGCCGCTGCGTCTCGCCCGGCGCCTTCCGCCGCTGTGGTCCTCGCGTCAAGTCGTGTCGCCGGCCTCCAGCAGCTGCGACTCGAGCGCCAGCGACTGCGAGCCTGTCACCCCCTCGTCCACTGCTTCGGCTGCTGTCGCTGCCGCCGCTGCTGCTGCAAAACCCAAGCGAAAACGACGCATCCGAGTGCGCGTGCCGACGCCGTGCGTCGAGTTGGGATGCGACAACTACGCGGTCACCAAGGGACGCTGCGTGCGACATGGTGGCGGTGCGCGCTGCGAGTATCCCGGCGGCTGCGAGAAGCGCGCCAAGCTGCACAAGCTCTGCTTCCAGCACGGTGGCTACCGTCGCTGCCTACAGCACGGCTGCGAGTCCAAGGCCAAGCGCTACGGTTACTGCTGGGCCCACGGCGGCGGCATCACGTGCGCCGTCGACGGCTGCGACAAGGTGTGCACGCAGGGCGGACGCTGCTGGGCGCACGGCGGCGGCAGTCGCTGCCGCGTGGACGGCTGCACGCGGCGCTCGTACCAGAAGGACGACTACTTGTGCTCGCACCATCTTCCCATCGCGGTGCAGTTGCAGTCAACGCAATTGGAGCCATCGACGTCATGCAGGAGGGAACCACTGGACTAAATTTTAATTTATGAGGCGCGTGGCCGTGGGTCGTGCGAGTAGTGAGTGAGGACTAAATTTCTGGCCGTGTATACATATTTCCATCTTCAGTGATGTCGATGGCAACTGATTCATGATGTTGATGGCGCCGTCGCTACTGTTGATGTTGCTGCCGTTGACGACGATGCAGCATTCGCATCATCGTCCACGCGAACGTACGATGTCGCGTCGCTGCATTCGCTGCTATCCGTCTGCGTCTGCAAGTCGATCACGACGTTCACGTCGCCAGCGCCGGCGAGTCGCAGCTTTTCGTGCTCGACGCGCTCCGCGTGCTGCACGCGCCAGCCTGCGAGGTCCAACGGCGCGCGTGGAACGCTCGCGTCCGTGGTCTCGAGATCCTGTCGACGCTGCACACGCGGCGGCTCGTGACTCGACGCATTAGCGGCAGCCTCTCGGCGGCGCTTGCGGTTCCGGAAGATGCACCACCCCAGCCACAGCAGCACAAGCACGAGCGGAACTACTACTGGCGAGCACTTTCCAGAATCGAGTGTCAAGCCAAGCTCGGCGCCATGACCAACCTGTGGCACGAAGCACCGCTGCACCTGCTCGCGACTGGCCTCACAGACCGAGATGGTCACACAGCGCGACGCGCCGACGCAGTAGCGACTATCGATCGTCACGTTCGACTCCAAGCGCTGCGTCGCCGCCCACGCGCCACACGTCGTGTCATTCGACGCGCAGTACGTCGCCTCGAGCGCTGGAAAGTGCCACTGCTGCGACGGCGCCACCGACGGTTTTACACCCGGCAGCACCGTCAGGTTTCTGTCTTGCGCGAGGCGGAAGTTCATGCCGCTGTTGTAGCCGTCTTGCTGTTTGTTGACGCACTCGCCGTACTGGTTGAGCATGCAGCCCTGCAAGACCCAATGCAAGACAGATCGATGAGCCTCGCATTCGATTCTGTATGTGACACCGTAGGACGAACGTACCGGCATCTGCAGGCAGTCTTCGCAGGAGCGACGACGGTTGCACGTCGTGCTGTCGGTGCGCGGCAGGAAGAAGCACAAGCTCGACGGAGAACCATCGGGGTATCGAAAGCGTTGCCCCATGATGGAGAATGAGAGAGTGATGTCGGAGGAGCGAAGAGATAGATAGATAGAGAGAGAGAGAGAGAGAGAGAGAGAGCGACGCTTTGTCTGTCCACAAGGGCAGGCGACGATGATTTCGATACGTTTGAGTCGCACGGGGGAGAGTGGGATCCCTCTGATTCCCTCGTGAACACGGATTCAGAAAACTTAAAGTGGGCTTGGAACTTCCCAGTCCAACGCGCGCTTCATGAACTCCATGACGGAGCTCTAGCGTTCTTCATCCCTGTCTGTCTGTCCATGACAGACTGTCCTGGTCCTGTCTGTCGGTCTCCGTTCGACTGTTCCGGAGTGTCGCGCACAGTCTCCACCTCGCGGAGGTCCTCGGAACCTCCTCCGTGTGACTCTGACTAATTCTGAGAGAGGATCCTGATGCGCCACTCCACCACAAACTCGCGACTCATGTCTTCTTGAGACTCCAGCGTTGAGTGGAGCGATTGTCGGCACTAGTGGCTGTAGTCAATGCATGCAGTCGAGAGAAGTATCCGAGCCTTCGATTTTGTTTGTAGCCACTACATCCATTACTTTCTATAGAGTATAGATCCTCACTACCATAGCGTATAGTGTACGGTAGACTACCGCCGGTAGTTCTTCCAGTCTCGTGGATGCTCAAAACTGGACCCGATGCAGCCCACGTCTCCACGACCACCACGTCGGCGCCACGCCTTCAATGGAGGTCGTCTCACCAGACTCCAGCAGTAGTTGCGACTCTATTCCGATCGACTTCAAGCCTGTCACCCCTTCTTCTACTGCTGGCGCACGGGGCGGCAGTCGCTGCGCGTCGACGGCTGCACGCGGCGCTCGTACCAGAAGGACGACTACTTGTGTTCGCACCATCTTCCCATCGCGATGCAGTTGCAGTCAACGCAGTTTGAGCCATCGACGTCATGCAGGAGGGAACCACTGGACTAAATTTTAATTTATGAGGCGCGTGGCCGTGGGTCGTGCGAGCAGTGAGTGAGGACTAAATTTCTGGCCGTGTATACATATTTCCATCTTCAGTGATGTCGATGGCAACTGATTCATGATGTTGATGGCGCCGTCGCTACTGTTGATGTTGCTGCCGTTGACGACGATGCAGCATTCGCATCATCGTCCACGCGAACGTACGATGTCGCGTCGCTGTATTCGCTGCTGTCGGTCTGCGTCTGCAAGTCGATCACGACGTTCACGTCGCCAGCGCCGGCGAGTCGTAGCTTTTCGTGCTCGACGCGCTCCGCGTGCTGCACGCGCCAGCCCGCGAGGTCCAACGGCGCGCGTGGAACGCTCGCGTCCGTGGTCTCGAGATCCTGTCGTCGCTGCACACGCGGCGGCTCGTGAGTCGACGCATTAGCGGCAGGGTCAGGCGGAGCCGCTGCCTCTTCGCGGCGCTTGCGGCTCCGGAGGATGCACCACCCAAGACACAACAGCACAACCACGAGCGGAACTACTACTGCGCCGAGCACTTTCCATATCATCGAGGATGTGATGCCAACGTCCATGGCGCCATCCGACCAATCCAGTGGCACGAAGCACCGCTGCACCTGCTCGCGACTGGCCTCACAGACCGAGATGGTCACACAGCGCGACGCGCCGACGCAGTAGCGACTATCGATCGTCACGTTCGACTCCAAGCGCTGCGTCGCCGCCCACGCGCCACACGTCGCGTCATTCGACGCGCAGTACGTCGCCTCGAGCGCTGGAAAGTGCCACTGCTGCGACGGCGCCACCGACTGGTTTGTACCCGACTGGTTCGCACCCGGCAGCACCGTCAGGTTTCTGTCTTGCGCGAGGCGGAAGTTCATGCTGCTACCATCGTCTTCTTCCCGTTGGTCCACGCACTCGCCGTACTGGTTGAGCATGCAGCCCTGCAAGACACACACGCAAGACAGATCGATGAGCCTCGATTGATTCTGTTGCGTGACACCGTAGGGCGAACGTACCGGCATCCGCAGGCAGTCTTCGCAGGAGCGACGGCGGTAGCACGTCGTGTTGTCGGTGCGCGGCAGGAAGAAGCACAAGCTCGACGGAGACCCGTCGGGGTATCGAAGGCGTTGCCGCATGACGGGGAGAATGATGCGATGGCGACGAATCCTCTCCTCTTGCCCTCCTCAGTGAGGAGGGCATGCGAGTCGATCGTTTGATTGGCACGGTGTGAGTCACACGGCATGATGCAATCTACAGCTGGGAGAGAGTGGGATCTCCCTGACTACGTACACCATTTCCCGACCAAATTGGTCAAAACACTCAATCGAACGCCGACTCCATCCAGTGCCTTGTAGAATTCCACACTCACGAGATGATAAAATTTAGACCTTGAATTTTATCGCGTGTCATGCCGACGCCTCGTGCCGTCGCTCGAGTGGTTTGTACTCCAGATGCAGAGAACACTGCGGCACCCACGTCTCCACGAGCTTCAACTTCTCTTCTATCCGAAGGCTTTCAATCGCGAGCTCCACGTCTCCTTGATCTGGAGCTTCATCATTCTGCCGCACGAGCGACGCGCGCTTGACCTCGACGTCGACCACGAGCACGCGCTCGCCTTTCGCCGCAGTCGATGGCCATACAATCGTCCAGTGCAGCGCCAGCGCACACGCATCACGCGCACTCGCCGTCGGCCACGCGAACGTCGTGATGCGCGCCGCGAGCCGATTGTCAGGCGTCGTCGTTGTCATGCGACCGACGTAGTCGCCCATGCTCAAGCCGTCGAGCGTCGTACCCGCCGTCGCGCAGCCGGACGGATACCACTCGAACCAGCGATGGCGACCATCAAGAATCAACTGCAGGAGCGCGCTGTCGGGAAGCGCATTCTCATCGTCGTCGTCGCCATCGCCGTCATTGGCATCGTCGTTGTCGTTGAACACGGACGCCACCGAGAGCAGCGCGTGCGCAGGCTCGAGCCGGCACCGCACGCAGCGAAGCTGTCGCCAGCAGCTCAGTATCGCGAGCACCGAGAGATCAAACTCGGCCGCGCGGTCCTGGCGGATCCCAATGTCGCGCGTCGTGCACACCCATAGGTGTGCGTCGTCGGCGTCGGTACGCGGCCGTCGTCGGTGTCCAACAAGTGCTTGTCCTCGTCCTTTGACGGCGCAGCGCTGTCTCGACTGCGCGATAAAGCTCGAGAGATCAAAGCCACAGCGCCTCAACTCGCGGTCATCAATCGGAGCAGCACCAGTCGTAGCGGTGACCTCGCGCGCGAGTTGCGAGAGCAGCGTGTGCGCACGGAGTCGCAAGAAGCGGTTCGTGTGCTGCGCAAGGCGCTCGAGCCAGTTGGCGTGCAGCCGCCGCAGCGTCGCGGGCGTCGAGGGCCACGACGCTCCGACGTCAAAGCTCTGCCGCGTGAGTCTGCAGCAGTCGGCGTCGAGCCACACGTGAAGCACTGTGCGCACCACGAGATCCAACAGCGACGTCGGAGTCGTGGCGGAAGAAGCGCATGAAGCAGACGAAGATGACGACGACAGCGACGATGATGATGAGCGTCGCCGCGCGGTTCGCTGCGCGACGTACGTGTGCTGAACGTCGTCCTCCCACGCGAGCACGACGTCGAGTCGGACCTCAGCCATCGATTGGCGTCGCAAAAACGCCAGCAGCGTCGCCAGTTGCTGCAGAATCACGGCCGCTGCTGCCTCCGTCATGCTCTCGGACTCTCTGATACTGTGTCGAGATGCATCGATCTGCGAGCCACACGACTCGGCGTTGACGTCGATGTCGTCGGCGTTCGGGTCACCTCCTCCTCCTGCTCCTCCTCCTCCTCCAGACTCGGACTCGACTCTCGGCGACGACGCCGCCACTGACACTGTCGGAGACGGAGACGAGGAAGACGTCGCCTTGAGCAGCGTGGACGCGGCTGCGCGGCGGAATGACATGAGTCGGAAGCGCGGCGTGGTCGCGAGCGCCACGACCTGCAGGTCCGTGGGCTCTTGGTCACTGTTCGTGGCGGCCACACGCTGAAACGCGACGACCTCGAAGAGGTGCTCGGTCGAGCGCATCGCGACGGTGGCAACGCCGCTCCATGGGTAGTACCATCGGCCGTTTGGATGAATCTCGAAAAACCATTCTCGACACTACGGCGCAACCATATAAAAGCTCAACAGTTTGACAAAAGAAAAACCAAAGGACGGACGAACCTGGTTGGAGGCGTTCGTTTTTGTCTCGACGAGCTGCCCTTGGACCCACTCGCCGTTCGCAGGATCCGTCAGCTGAAGCGACTGCGTGATGGTCGAGGACGCGACGAGATCGCCGACGCCGAGCTCGGCGAGTCGCGACGGCCGGAAATGCGCGAAGACCACAAGCGTCGGCGCGAGCGTCGAGGCAGTGACTGACGTCTGCTCGACGCGCACCCGAACAGAGGAGCCGCAGTAGCTGCGGTCGCGATGGCTCGGGCAGCAGTGAGGGAAGCAGCTACGGGCGTCGAGAACTTGGCGTTCAGTGAGGGAGCCGCATTGAAAAAAAAACTCAGGACACGAAAAGGTAAGACCTCACCGCATAATCTGGATAGTCAGCATCCAAAAGCACATCGTCAAAAAAATGTTGTTGTGGAGAAGCACAAGGCAGCGATGCATCGATGGCAGCCTTGCTCCGTGGGCGGTGACGCACGTACTTTGGTTTGTTGCGTTCGGTTTGTTCTGCGCAAGTTTGACACACAACAGAGCGAACATGTTCGTTCGTCGACGTCAACCAACTGGTCTAACTGAGCTTCGCTCAATCTCGCAACTCCACAAGACAGCAGCAACGCACCGAATGTAGAGCGGGCGGAATAGGTCGTCGGCCGCGTGGTCACAGCCCTCGGGCCCGAGCATCTCGCAATCGAAGCTGACCGACGACGACGCCATCGCTGACGCGCTGACGGACTGACGGTGGTCTGACGATGACAACAACGGGCAGCGCGGTGGGTCTAACCCAGCTGTGTGGGGATGAATTTGAGGGAACGCGAGTGGGGGAGCGAACTGTGAGCGGACACACACATACACACGCTCGTGATGAAAGAGAGGGACGACCAGAACATGGAAACACGCGGACCCACCCACCCACTGGCAGTGAGCGACGGCGACTGTCGGGCGAGGCGGTGGGGTGCGATCCAGTTTTGTGGCGTGCCGAACACGGACGAGTTCGGGTGGAAAACGAACGCGAACGCTGTGGCCGAGTGGGCCGAAAGCGCCTCAGTGTATGTATACTGTACGCCCGCATTGTCTCACTTTGTTCTTCGGTTGGCGGAACATCCGCAGACCATTGGATCTTCAAATTTGATTCTTAGCATCGACGCGCACAAAACTTGGCAGCTACAGATTGAAAACGACCCTCGAAACCGAATTCAAAAGTAGAATCTGGTTGTAAAAATTATTGCAGGAATCACTTGACGGTCGAGCCCGATGGCGCAGCATCTCTGTGGTCGGCACCAAGTGATCCCGTGGCCGGAACAACAAGCATCGGATGGTGTGGTACACGACGAGCCAGCGGTGGAATAGACCAAGGCGCTCTGCTCTTCTGGGGCTTCTGCACACACATGCGACGCTTAAACTCTTCGTCTGGAATGGATCGGAGCGAAATGCAAGCGTTCAACGCCGTCATACACTGGACAGCAACGCCATGCACGCGATCGTCCGCTCGTCGTCGGCCCGTCGTCGCTCCGACGATGCGTTGGCGGGCAAGTCGGCTCGGAGCTCGGAGTGGCCACCAAGACCAAGGACTATCTCGCTTTGGACCACATAAAGATCTGTACAGGGGTCGGATCTAGCGCGCCTGTGCGGTTGGCACACACATACACAACCACGCACACACACATCGAGCATTATTTGACCCACCCCCTCGAGCAGTTGTATCGCTCCCCACACGCCCGCAGCCGACATGGATCGAGGAAGTGAGCTGTATCGCGCATGTTCAGTGTACATGTATCGTTGGGCTGGGTGGATGGATGCATGCGACCGCAGAGCCGACCCGGAAATCAGTTAGACCATCGGTTAGCCTATCAAGTTCTTGTGGGTCATGCAGTCCATGTCGGACGCCGTCGTGACACTCGTCTGCCCTCAAGTCCGCCATCGATCTCGCCACGCAGCATCGTCGAGTGGTCGCGCGAGTTGAGAGTGCTTCAAGGTCGGCGGCTTCTTTGTGAAGATCTTGTGGTGGACGTGAGACACACCTTTCCAACACGAACGAACACGTCTAACGAGAGAAAACCCGAATAACGGAACATGAAGAGCACAGGCAAACAGCAAAAGATGTGCGTCAAAACGTGTACGTAAGCGCAGAACCAACCATCGATTCACGTGAATCAACGGCGAAACTCAAACTCAAACGATGGTGGACGTTCGGACGTTCTTCTCTTTGGTTTGGAGTTTGAAATGGCGAGTCTCTCAGATGCATCGCTCCGATCTTTTCCTTGGTTTGAGGTTCGAGTAGCGTTCCGTTTCAGGGCCGACATTTTGGGCGCTCTACATATGCATGGTGTTTGACGATGAACTGATGATTATCGGCTTTCTTTTTTCGACGATACGTGGCTCCCGGGAGTGTAAATGTTGATGCTTTGGCGAATTTCGGATTCTCGCGGTGACTGGTGTGAGCTCTCGAAGTGAATACCACAGGTCCCCAACTAGAGACTTCACCTCTTTCCTCTCCTCAACATCAAAAACACCAATGACGGCGGTGGTTGAGGGAAACGCACGTCGTGTTGAGGTATTGTATCGCGCTTCATCGACCTGGCATTCTTCTGTCGTGCAGCATCATATGAGTTTGCCGACTTCAACGGGATTACTGGTCTAAACTGAAGTCATCTCGCCTTAAGCGCGGTCTCTTTGGCGGTTCACGCGGAAGGAAGACTTCCTGCGTGCGACAATGGTGCGGCGTGGAGCTACTGCAAACTGACGAAGGGCAAACGTGCGTCCTGTCACTATCGAGACGGCGAGCGCCACGAGAGCTGAGGCGATCAGTGATCGAGGCACCAACGTGAGAAGTGAGACAGGGAGAATAGCAATCCCATTGAGATTTCTCACTGCAAGGTGATGATTTCTTTCGGAGAGCGCTTCGGTGATTCGTCCCAGTCGTTTTCTTCGTCAGAGTGTAGGCGGATTCTCACGGTGTTTTGGCTTGGAGCTTTGGGCTATCTTTTTTCAGTGTATGATGTCTCGAATCTCCATCCATGTTCATCGCTGGTTGACAGACTACATCATCGGGTCTTTCGGGATTTCGGATAGAAGTCGCCACTGGGACGACAATGGATTCTGATGGTTGCGTCCGACCTTGGGGATTGATCGATGACGCAGTGAAAGGCCACCAGTGTGGTCGCACAAACCCATGGGGATTGAACATGGTGAGCGGTTCTCGCAGTCCATTGATTGTGGTTGTCACGGTTTGAGCCCATTCACTCCTAGCCTAGAACATTGAGAAACGAGTGCGGTAGCGTGGACGGATCAATCCAGCCAAACTCGAATTCTCCACAATCAACCACCATGCTTGAGCGATCCTCAGCTCGGGACAACGAGGGGATCGCACGGCAGGTGGACAGTGCACCGCCGACCAACCACTCTGATTTCGCTGTGCGCGTGCCATCCTGATACAACCTGCAAATGCTCAACCATTAGGCGTGAATCCATGGCGAAACTTGAGTGGATTGAATGTCTAGGCTCCGAAGTGATTCACACACAGTGTGCCGAACGTCGCGAGGTACCACGTCGATGCTGCTCGACGTCATCCAGGGAACTCTATAGGCTGTGGCGTATCAATCGATATTGTAGCCTCGCGTCAGTACGGAACCGATACGGATTCTGAAGGTTGCGTCCGACCTTCCGAAAGCTCCCACGTTTGAAGCACGTACCCTTGTGGATCTGAAATTCAAGATGTATCAAGCGGGTGATTTCGGTGGTAACACCGACCAGCAGCACTCCGGGACGGGCCGTCTCCCTCTCTCGACCCAACTTCAACTGCAACCTCCCTCTTGATCTCCGCAACGGGGATATACACGAGCGCCCAATTGCGTGCAGCGTGATCGACTGGGCTTCCAACAAAAAAAAAGCGGTGGAACTCATTCATTCAAGCTGTCACTCAAGCGGGAAGGACTCTCGGAAACGATGGTGGCCAAGAGGACGGCGAGAAACTCGCCCCCCCCCCCTCTTCCCCCTAAGCGATCGACACGGCACAAAAAGGAAAAAAAAGTGACCTACCGCCTCCTCCCGGTCAATATGACCGCATAGTCAACTTGCCATCTGAACATTAATGGCTTTGGGAAGGACCAGAACCGAGAACAACCTCTGACAAGGGTATCATTGACTCTACAGCGAAGTTCTCAAGTCTCAGACGAATGTGTATGTGAGCCGCACGTCCGCAGTTTTCAGGAGACGCAGGCAACTTCTTCCGACTGGAACGAATGTTTTATCTCCTGACGACGCCACCGACACCCTGTTGCTATGCAAACCTGATGGAACGCAGCTGAGATGGCGCAGAAACTGGAGACATTTATCCAAATGAGGCCACATACCATCGAACAACCGGGGAATGACGTTGTTTCTGGAGCGGCTTCCGAAGCCAGTGATGCTTGACGCGATGCACTCAACAGTAGTTCGTCCAAAAACCTAGCATTCCTCTCTTTCTGTGTGAACGCACATAGTGGCATCAACTGCAACTCCAACAGTAATGAGCGACCGCTGACACCGAGTGCCATGAGTGGACGCAACCATCCACCGCCAATAAGGTCCGACTGTCGTGGCTTCCATCGTCTGTCAAGCGGAGCGCTACAGGCAGCACTCTGGCGTAAGCTGCGGACAGAGTTTCGGTATCGACTCCGCTCCGTCGAAAGCAAGGCATGAAAATCAATCGTTTTTGCTTGTGTTTTTTGTTTGTTTGTGTGGCGATAGTTTGTTTGCATTCCCTGTTGTGTGACTCTCTACGTCTAAAATACTACAGCAGGCATCACTTTCGAGGCTTGCGCTTGATCGCGGCAGTGAGATCGACATCCGAGTCGTCGTCGCTCGACGAAAGCGCCTTCTTGCTCTTCTTCTTGGGCGTCGGTTTCTTTGCAGGCGTTGGCTTCGCCGTCTGCGTTTGCGTCTGCGCTGGTGCAGCAGCGGATGTCGCCTTGTTGAACTCACTTTGCACGACGACGCTTTCTTCCTCGCTGTCGCTGTCACTATCCACGGGCTTCTGCTTCGATGGCTTCGGCTTTGACATCTCAGCAGCGCTCGCGACGAGCTCGCGGACATTCAGCGACGCCGTGAGCTCCTGGAACGCTTGTCTCGCGTCGTCATTGCTCATCTCGAAGCCCGACGACGCGCTCGCGGGTTCCTCCGCGTCAGCCGCCGCCTGCTCAAGCGACTCGAGCAGTTGCGCCATGGACGACACCTTGGCGTCGGTCTCCTCTTGTGTCGGGTCCTCACGCAGCGCGATGGGCGCGTGCAGCGTCTTGAAGTCGGTCATCTCGCCCATCTCGATCTCGGCGCGCTCCTGCTTCACGGCGGCCGCACTGAGATGCGAGACGTCGGCAAAGTCGCGGCCCCGCAGCAGCGCGCGGCGGCGCTCGGTCGCCTCCTTGTCCGCTTTCTCGGCTTCCTCCTTGAGAAACTCGGTCAGCTCTGCGACGCGCGCCGCTGCGATGTTGGCGCAGCGCAGCACCTCGGTCGTCGAGATGGACGCGCCGCCAATCTTGTGCACGGCGCAAAGCTCGCGGAACGAGTTGAACGTGAACGTCATGCTGCCGTCCGTGATGCGCTCCTCACGGTCCGTCGGGTCCATAAACACGATCGGCTCCGCGGTGTCGTCGTCGCGGCGCTCGATGAAGCAGAACGAGATGGAGATCGGGATGTGGTGCAGACTCAGCGGCACGGCGGCGTGCTCGTCGATGCGGTACACGGTCGTCGTGCTGCCCTGCACCGAGACCTCGGGGCGGCGGTAGTGCATCATGGCGGCGATCGCCGCGAGCGACACGCAGTCGATGAGGTTGCCGCCGTGGTCCACGACGTGGATCGTGCACGTGATCGACCAGACCTTCTCGCCCGCGACGATCGCCAGCGCCTCCGTGTCCAGCGCGCGGCACTCGCGGATGCCGCGGTCCACGATGCGCGCGAGCTCGATCGCCAGCGGCGACGGACGACCAACCTACAGACAGAGCACGTGAATATGCTGAGCTGGCGATACAAATTTTAAAGTTGGGACCAGCAATTTTTTTTGTTTTGTTTTGGTTCCAACCTCAAAATTCTGCGACGCCATGGGTGATAGCTCGACGTTGAAGTGCAGGAATCCCGTCGTCGGACGATCGGGAAACGGCGGCACAATCTCTCCATGCACGTTCGCGATCACGCTGCATCACACACGACAGCCACGTCATGAATTCCATTTTCGATCGCTGTCTCTCTCTGTCTCTTGGGACCATATTCATTATCATCATTATGACGTACCGAGTGCGACCGATCTGCACTTCAGCTTGGCTCTGGTCGTCATTGCGGCGGAACTGCACGCGAATCTATACGGGGAAGATAAACCGATACGTGGGGTGAGGCGGGTTCGAGTCTCGACGGACGATAGACTTGATGGCGGATGGCTGGTCGTTCGCACCTTTCGCTGCTGCATGAGCTCTCGTCCATCGGGACGGATGTGCGGCTTGTCGTGGATGCTGTGGAAGAGGAACGCGCGCTCATTCTCGCTGAGAAAGTCGTGCTCCTCGCGGATCGCCATGGCGTCGGGGCTGGCGGTCGATGGATGCAGATGCCTTTCGCTTGACTTTTGACGATTGGTTGCATTGGTATGCTTCGACTAAGTACGATCCAACACTATGTCACTCGGGCGAAGGGTTTCCAACAACCAAAACAGTGACATTAGACGGTCACAAAACGATCCTTCGCAGCCCAACGACGATGGAGGAGTATCGCGCGACGCTCATGGGCCGAGCACTGGCAGACGTGCTGCAGGAGATGGAGCGTGCGCAGGAGCTGCGGCCAGAGGAAAGCGACCTGCTTTTCGAGTTCTTTGACGCGGCGGTCCGCGAAGAGATGGACGCCGCGGAATCCAACGCCAACGCGACAACCAACGTTGGAAACAACGCCAGTCGCCCCAACAGTCGCGCGGACGCCGCCGCTGCTGCTGAGTCGCCGCCGCCGACGGTGTTCACGCACCAGCGCATGGATCTCGAGGGCCACGTGCGGTCATTCAACTGCTTCATGGACAAGTGGACGGTGCACGCAGCGCTGGCGTCGAGCAAGTCCAGCATGAGGCTGGACGGTTTGCCCGTCACGCTGCCGTCGACGACGACAACCGAGATGCTGGTGACGCTCCATGATCCGATTCGTCAACAGTTATGGAAGAAGCACCATAAACAATAACTTATGAAGGTTCAACGCCATTCGTTTTAACCATGTATGCTGTTCCACAATATCACCTCGGATTTCCAGCGTAAAACCTCGCATTGGTTGGCGATGGCGTGTGCCGTCAGGGGAGCGGAGGGGAGCGGAGGGGCTCGCTTCCCCCCACCCCACCCCACCCCACCCCACGCGCCGCCAGTTCGTTCACTCAGGAGCAGATCCGCTGGTCTAACGAAGTCGGTACGTGAGACGCTCGCCATGGATCTCGCGCGGCGGCGACGACAGCACACGCGAGAGCAGACGCGAGCGCCGCTGTACGGCGCATGAGACCAGAGAACATTCTCTGCTCTTTGCGCTCTGTGCTTTGCTATCTGTGCTTTGCTCTCTGCTCTGTGTTCTCTCGTCCGTCCGTCCGTCCGTCCGTCCCCCGAGTCGCGACCTGACTGACTGACGCCGCTTGCCTCGTTCCTCTCTCTCTCTCTCTCTCTCTGTCTCTCTGCTGCAGACATGCTCTCGTCCTCGTTCAAGAACGCCTGCCGCCAGGTCCCGCAGACGGCCACGCGCTCGTACGCCAAGGCCGCGACCGCGGAGGTCGCCGAGCTCGGCGGCTTCGGCACCATGACGCAGCCCAAGCTGCAGCTCTTTGGCCTGCACGCGCGCTACGCCAACGCGCTGTACTCGGTCGCCGCCAAGCAGAACAAGCTCGAGGCCGTCGAGAAGGAGCTGCTCGCGATCGAGGAGACGATCAACAAGGAGCCCAACTTTGCGTCGTTCCTCAAGGACCCGACGATCGCGCGCTCGTCCAAGAAGGAGGACATCTCCAAGGTCATGGAGCAGGGCAAGTTCTCCAAGCCGGTTGCCGGTCTCTTCGAGGTGCTCGCCGAGAACGGCCGCCTGCCGGACACGCTCGGCGTGATCGGCTCGTACAAGCAGCTCATGGGCGCGTACCGTGGCGAGGTCAAGGCCAAGGTCACGTCGGCGGACCCGCTCACGAAGGCTCAGCTCGACCAGGTCAAGAAGGCGCTCGGCGCGCGCATCCAGAAGGGCGAGGTGCTGCTGCTGGAGACGGACGTGGACCCGGAGATCCTCGGCGGCCTCAAGGTGCAGATCGGCAACTACTTCATCGATCTCTCGCTCGCCACCAAGATCGACAAGATCAACAACTTATTGCAGAACACGAGCCAGTAGACACCCGCCGTGCCGTCGCTCTAATGATCGTCGGTCATCCCATGGCGTCCAAGCGTGGGTGGAAGCGCCGAGCGAGCGAGAGAGAGAGAGACATGTGAGCCAAGTGACTTTGCTGTAGCGACCTACACGCTAATGAAAAGTAAACAAAACAGTCGGAAAACCCTTCGTCTTCATTCTCTTATCATCCGTCGTGCGTCGACCACGCGCCCTCGGTCGGCACCGCCAGCTCCATCTTCTCTTCTTCTTCTCGTTCCTCCTCCTTCTCCTCCTCCCTATCGTCCTCGTTGTCCTGGACGACCGAGACGATACCGTCGTCGTCAATCGGCAGCGATGGATTGCTAAAGTACTGATGGAACGGCGACATCTTGGTCTTTCCCAGCGCGGTTGGCTCGGGTCGTCGCTCGCCACGCAGGCGCTCGGGCGGCGGCGCCGCCATGGGCAGCACGTCTCCTGCGGGGCCCGCTATTGCTCCCGCGGAGCCCTTGAGACTCGGTACGACGTGCGCGGGCGACAGCTTGGAGCCGCCAGGGCGCAGGTGATGATGATGCGGCGCGTCCGTCGTCTTGCGCAGATTGAACTTCATGACGTGCGCCACGAGAAAGACCTTGTTCTCCTCGGGCGAGAACGTCTGATGGTGCCGCGAGTACAGCAGGTACACGACGGCGAGCAGCGCGATGATCGCGAGAAACGACAGAAACTCGAGTCCGTGGTCGCCCTGAAAGCCCGCGAGCGAGACCAGCCCGAGCAGCCACACGACCAGCGAGTACACGGCGCCGTAGACCCCCAACGGGCTGTGGAACGTGCTGCTTTGGATGCTCGGATACAGCCGCCGCAGCGCGATGTAGCCGACGCACTGGCCCGCGTACCCGAGCAGCGCGGCCGCGAAGCAGATCGCGTCGATGTAGACGTCGACCGACGGCACAAAGTACACCAGCAGGCACAGCAGATAGCTCACGGCCGAGCCCGCGAGCAGCGCGTAGATGGGCGTGCCGTAGCGCGTGGAGCGCACCGCGAGCCGCGTGGGCAGCAGCTTGGACGTGGCCATGGCGGAGATGAGCTTGCCGTAGCCCCACATGAAGCCAAAGGTCGTGGCGTACATCGCCGGCGTCGAGAAGAGCGTCGCGGTCGTGAGCTCGACGCCGAACATGACGTGGAAGCCGTTGTCGAACGGCGCGAGCAGCTTCGAGACCTGGTTGAGTCCCGGCGGCGGCAGCGAGACCGTGACGAAGAAGACCATGACGCCGACCACGAAGAGCACGGCCATGCACCCGAGCTGCGCGAACGGCACGGCGGTCGTGGGCGAGAGCACCTCGTCGCTGGCCATCGTCACGGCCTCGACGCCGACGAAGAACCAGCACGCGGACGGCAGCGCCCGCACGAACCCGAAGACGCCGTCGACGAACCGAAAGTTCGGGTCCGTGTCGGCGTGGTCCGCAAAGTCGACGTGCGGCAGCGACCCGAGTGTGTACAGCAGCACGACGAGCAGCGACGTGCAGCCGATGAGCTTGTTCCAACGCCAGAACCACGCGTCGCCGCGGTAGTGGAACAGCAGCGCGTGCGCGTAGATGAGGTACCACAGGAACGGCTCGGCGCCCTTGAGCGCCGGGATGCTTTCGACGATCATCTTGGCGAGCGACATGACCGCTGACGACACGTACGCGATGTACTCGCACGCCTCGGCGCAGCCGATGATGTACCCCGGAAAGTACCCGAGCGTGCACCGCGAGAGCCCGTAGCTGCCGCCGGCGAAGGGCAGCGCGCCCGCGATCTCGGCCGTGCAGAAGCACAGCGAGATGTACGCGAACCCGACGACGAACACGTCGAGCATGAAGCTGTAGAGCCCCGCGTGCAGCCCCGTGTTCCAGCTAAAGTACTGGCCGCCGAGCCCGATCGAAAGTCCGAGCACGAGCACGTCCCACTTGGACGGATTGTAGCTGCGGCGCGCCAGCGCGTCGGTCGTCGGGTCGAGCTCCACCACGGGCATCGAGTCCAGCTGCCGCCCTCGCGGCGGCGCCAGCGTTGGCGGTGGCGTTGATGTGGAGAGCGACGCGGGCGCCGTCGCCGCTGGTGTCGTCTCGCCCATCGAGTCGTCGACGTGGAGCTTGGCGCGAGCGCGCGGATTCAGCGGCATGCAACGTCGGCAGTTCGACTGGTTCCGTTGGTACACGGTAGCACACGCACGCAACGCGGTGCCTGTTATGGACGAGGGCGTCGATCATCATGACAGCTCTTGACCTCTGACGGAGATGGAGATGGCCGAAAATACCTTTTGACTCTTGGTCTGACGTTGGGGATGTAGCCATGTCGGTGATAGCCGCGTAAATACGTGTCGCCGATGAGAAAGCGCTTTCTTCAACTCGGGTGTGGTCCTTGAAAAAAGCGCTTCGTTTAGGATTTTCGTCACAAATTTTGTGACACGTTGTGGGTGTCGATCAGAAACGAAGCGCTTTTTCAGGCTGCAGCAGCAAAACACGCCGCGAAAAAGAACGAGGGAACAAGTTTACCCACCAAACAACACAGGTGAAAAAAATCTGTTCCATCACGCACACACACAGGCGGCCGGCGCGAGAGAACAAAGCACAACACACAACACTCGAACCCACGACAACGCACACCCTGAGCGGGCTCTAAACGACATGGAGGACGTCGGCATTGACCGGAAGATCGTGATCGTCGGCGCGACGGACGTCGGCAAGACCTCCATCACGATGCGCTACTGTCACGGCAGCTTCTCGACGCCGACGTCGGCCACGATCGGCGCGTCGTTCCTGCAGAAGCGCATCGTCGTCGGTCCCAAGCGCCGCAAGATGACGCTCCAGATCTGGGATACCGCGGGCCAAGAGCGCTTCCGCTCCATGGCGCCCATGTACTACCGCAACGCCAAGGCCGCGATCCTTGTGTTCGACCTGCAGAACGACGCCACCTTCGAGAAGATTAAAGAGTGGCTACAAGGTGCGTTCTGTGCATGGATGGGTCCATCCAAGGAAGGCATCGTTCGATCGGGTATAGACTCACTCACTCACTCTCTCTCGACTTCTTTCTTGTTTGCCCCCTTGATAGACTTGCGGCACCATGTAGGCGACGACATTGGTTCGTTTCGTTTCGTTTCTGTTGGTGGAACAGAGAACAAAACCTGGATGCTGACCCGATGCCATGCACAAATTGTCTGTTCTCTCAGTGCTCGCGGTCGTCGGCAACAAGTGCGACTGCCCATCGTCGTTTAACTTTGCCCTCGCGCAGCAGTTCGCGCAGGAGATTGGCGCCATGGTTTTCCGCACAAGCGCCAAGACGGGCGACGGTGTCGCTAACCTCTTTGACAGCGTCGGCGAAGCGCTGCTGCGCAAGCACGACGACGAGCTGCGACGAAGAGCGCGCGAGGACTCGGCGCTCGAGCACAGCAACTACGCGGGTGGCGGACGGCGCACGCCCAACGTCATCGACCTCTCTGACGACGCCGCCGCGCGTGACGACAAGAAAAAGTGCTGCTGAACGCCCAACTGGAGGAAACCGAGAGAAGGAGAGAGATGGTCTCGATGTACAATCGCAATACGAGACGAAAAGAGAACAGAAAAAAAAAGAGGTCCACTTAAACTATGCAGCCTCCTCGTCCCTTAGAAGCACGCACGCGCTGTCCATCTCCACATGGCCCCACTACCTTCTGCCACTAGCATTCGCATTCTCGGACTTGATGAGCCTGCACATCGACACGTTTAGACCGACGTCACTGCGGAGCAAAGAGCTTTTTCCGTGGAGCAAATCGCAACATGTTGCGGTGGAATCATGCAATAGCTGTGGGCTGCAGCCATTGATCTCCAACACCGGACATGAACCTGTGCCCAGTATCCAGAGTCCAGCGCCAGTGTCCGCGTCCGCTGTCCAGAAGTCCCTTGGTCGCGTGGTCCACCTTATCGCTCGCTCGCGTCGTTTCGTGGTCGCGCACTCGGACGAGAGCGCCCATGCCCATGCGGCGGCGACGGAGATGACGACCGCTCCCAAGCGCGTGCGCGTCTGCATCCGCGTGCGTCCTCCACCGCCGTCGCCGTCGCCGTCGTCGTCGTCGTCCTCTTCTGCCAAGAGCCTCGATGGCGACTCTCCCGCGGCAGTGCTCGTGAACGCCGCGCAGCAGACCATCAGCGTCGTCACGAATGCCGCGACCGGCGCCGGCACGTGCTTCCACTTTGACTGCGTGCTCGCCGCGAGCGCGACGCAGCGCGAGGTCTTCGCGGCGGCCGCCGAGGAGATCGTGGACGGCGTGCTGCGCGGCTACAACGGCACCGTGCTCGCGTACGGACAGACCGGCGCCGGCAAGACGTACACCATGTCGGGCGGCAAGCGCAGCTTCGAGGACCGCGGCATCGCGGCGCGTGCCGTGTCAAGCGTCTTCGCGCACGTGCAGCGCGACGTCGACCATGCGTACGTCGTGCGCGCGTCCTACCTCGAGGTCTACAACGAGACGCTCGTCGATCTGCTGCTCGACCCGCAGAGCAGCAGCCATACCAGCAGCAGTCGCGAGGAGCTCATGATCCAGGAGAACGCGCGCGGACAGACGTTTGTGCGCGGACTCACGCGTGCGGTCGTGCGCAGCGAGGAAGCGGCACTAGATCTGCTCTTCCAGGGCGAGACGAACCGCACGATCGCCGAGCACTCGCTGAACGCGTCGTCCACGCGATCGCACTGCATCTTCACGCTGTACGTCGAGCGCAAGCGGCTCGTGGACAATCAAAGCGACGAGATGGACACTCAAGAAGAGAATGACGACGATGTGGTGGTCGCCAGCAAGCTGCATCTCGTGGACCTCGCGGGCTCGGAGCGCATGAAGAAGACGCACGTGTCGGGCGTGATGCTCAAGGAGGCGGCGCACATCAACAAGTCGCTCACGTTTCTCGAGCAGGTCGTGCTCGCGCTCGGCGACCGCAAGCGGCAGCACGTGCCGTTCCGGTCGACACCGCTGACGAACCTGCTTAAGGACTCGCTCGGCGGCAACTGCCGCACTACGCTCGTCGCGTGTGTCTGGCCCGAGCCCACACACAACGACCAGACGCTCGCGACACTGCGCTTCGCGACGCGCATGATGCGCGTCAAGACGTCACCAATCGTCAACCGCACGAGCAGTCGTTCGAAAGCGATGGACGCGAACGCGGCGGCCGCGATGGAGGCGCTGCGCCAGCGGTACGAGCGCGAGATTCAGCAGCTCAAGGAGGAGCTCGCGCTGCACGACGCGCTCGCGGGCCGCAGCTGCGTCGAGTACGACGCCAAAACGCTGCGTACGCCGAGCCATCGCGCGCAACTGAGGGAGCAGATCCACGCGTTTCTCGGGGACGCAGAGCGAGCGCCAGCGATCGTGAACGTTGTGCAGACCCGCGAGCTGCTCTCGGTCTTTCGAGAGCTGTTGCTGGACGCGCAGAACGAGCAAGTCACCAAGCAGCAGCGATCGCCCGTGGTAGCGATGGAGAATCCGCATGTGCTGCCAGTCGTGCGGCAGATCCGAGCACTACGAGCCGCGTCGCCACCGGAGAACGCCCACAGACGTAGTACTAGCTCTACCGATGTGTTGCCAACGCCGACGCGTTCAACAGAGAAGACGTCGGAGCCCGAGACCAACGACAACGACGACACCCAGCACCAACAGTCCGTGATACTTCCTCCACTGCATCCGCCACGACAACCTTTGCCTTCGTTGCCGACCGACAAGGAGCTGTACGAGTTGTTCGAGAAAGGAGACGACGCCACGGGACGACCCGAGTCGCTGCAGGACCTCGACGTCGCCAAGCAGAACCTGCGGGTCGCCAAGCGAGAGGCCGCGGCACTAGGCACCGACATCAATCGCTACAAACTGTACGTCTCGGTCCTTGGCAATGAATACTCTCATTGGAACACAAAAAAACTAACGGAACAACACTCGGTGTAGTGAGATTGACAAGCTGACGCTGCAGCTGCAGGCGGTGGTGACCGAGCGCGACGAAAGCGCCGAGCACCTCGTGCTGCAGCTCAAGGACGCCAAGCGGCAGTACCGCGACCGCTTCGAGCGCTTCCAGGAGAAGAAAGCGGAGGTGCAGTACCTGCTCAAGATCAAACAGCAGATGCTGCAGCGCGTGACGCGCGAGTTCGAGCGCTGGAAGCTGCAGTGGCTGCAGGAGCGAGACGAGCGCCACGACTGACTGACGTCATGAAGGAACACGAAAGGACGCGAGGGAACGTTAAGGTGGACCACATTATGTGGGTGAAAATGGGACAATTCCCAAACGGCGGCGGATCTGTAAAATCAATGTTGGACGGAATCTGTGGGATGGTGTGGGATAACAGTTACACTGACCTACGTAACCTCTGTAACCTGTGTGATCGATGTGCGAGTCTGAAGTTGCCGCGCTCGACGGAGCTCGTTGACCACCGTCCTCCAACTCAACTGGCTCAGCCGCCTCGCGCTCGACGGAGCTCGTTGACCACCGTCCTCCAACTCAACTGGCTCAGCCGCCTCGTGCGTGAGGCTCGAGTTGACGGAGGCAATGCGATGGCGTCTTCGATGGTATCGAACATTTTGCACGCATCCACCACGCCGACTCGACGAACTGTCATCCCCTTCGATGCAGCTGCATCCTCAAGCAGCCCCATGAGAAAGCGCAAGTCGCTGAACCGCTTTCTCGTGTTTGGATCAGCGATGTCGCATGACTCCACGAAACGCAATGGTGGTGTACGGTTGTCTTGGCTGCCACACACCCACATCGACCACATTTGGCGTGGTGTACCAGCACCGAGTCTGTACTCTGGGGGCAGTCGGCGAAAGCGTCCCTCCCAGTGGACAGCATCGTTCGGGATCCATCGTCACTTGCATCGAGGTCTTGCTCTATCTCATCGGTCTGCTGTCGCTGCAGCGTTGCTGCCAGCGCTGGTAGACCAGTGCGCTCAATCGAGGCGACGATTATGCTCTCGAGCATGGAGCGAGAGACTCCACCACGATCAGCGATAGTGTTCTCGACGCCTGCCACGATCTCACTCACGACAGTGCTGTGAAACTGCTTGACCGAGTCTTCGACATTTTGCATCTTGCCCAACAGTGAACAGTGCGGTGGAACCCCTGACGCTGTCATCGTGTTGCAGTCCTTCTCAAGGCCACACACCACCTTGGCTTGCAACTGCTCCACGATCCAAACACGACTGAAGAGAGCTGACTGGCGGAGCAGGTGCTTTAGCGGCAGTGTGGCGCGACTTCCTCGACACGGTGTTGGCGCGAATTTGAGCTGCACGCGCTCGCAGAGACTCGAGCGTATCAGCCATATCGAGGGGCTCGGATCCCACAGATTCCACGCCGATCGTGCTTAGCCAACTACTGTCTTGAAGTTTGTATGCATGCTAATCCTAAATTAGTGGAAAAATGAGGGACTCGTGTCCCTCTTCGTCTCATCAGGTGCGACCCGTGTCCCTCAGAAGTCTGAGAATCTCGGTTAACGACAAATGGACGGAGTGTTGGGGTGACAGTCGTTGACTGACTGACCGATTGACTGTCTGTGAGCGCGTCTTTCGTTCTGAAATCCATGGAAGAAGACAGAGAAATCGAGAGAGAGAGAAACGTAAATCACTGCTGCATGCTCCAACTGCTCCCACTGCTGCTGCTGGATCTAGACGAGATATCACCGGCAGCAGCGAAGCGTAAGCCCTGCAGTCATCGCGATCTCTCCGCCACTATACACTGCAGGAAGACAATGCCACCCATTCTTTGTTGGATGATGGTCGCGCTGCAGCCATTTCGTTTCAGTCTTGCTGGAAGTCGAAGCGCTGCTTGTTCAACAGCATGTTGAACCAGACTTGGCGCCATGGGCGGCGTGTCGCGTGGGCCGAAAAGAACGGTCGGCTCAGCTCGGCTCGCGTGCGTCTGTGTGCTACAGACACGAAGCAGCGAGAGAACCGGCGCCCCCACAAGACATGACGACGCGTCTCTCTCTCTCTCTCTCTCTCTCTCTCTCTCTCTTTTCGTGTGTGTGTAGTTTTCACAAGCCTGGACACAATCGATCGATCGCCAGCGCCAGCAACAGACGCACCAGGAATTTAACATTCCATCAAGTCTCGCAGGAACGCGCGCAGAGCCATGTGCAGCTCGCCAAAGTTTCGTGAAGCGGCGCGTTGCTTTGCGGCGGCGCAGCGCGCAGTCGGTCAGTGCACCAGTCGGTCAGTCAGTCGAGCCGCCAGACTGTACCAGTGGTACACTGCGTTGACAGGCACGAGCGCCCCCCCGACGTGATGGCCATTTGCCTTGCTTTGCTTTGCTTTGCTAGGCACCTGCCGACTGGATACACTGAACGGCCAGATGAGGCGAGCGCATCCACCACGGGCAACTGCCATCGGCACCACGTAGGAGCTGTCCCATACCGGTACACTGTGCGGCACAGTGTGCCGGAAGATGCTGAGCCATCATCATCGGTGGTGGCTCCAATAATCATCAGGAATCGCCCACGATTGCCGCCGATGATGCCCGCAGGATTACGGGGCGACGGAACTGATCGAAGATACAGCATGTACACGTAGCTCTTCCATCCGTCGGTACATGTTCCGGGCGGTCGACCGTGTGTGTGTGTGGATGTGGCGTTTTTTCTGTGCTGCGGCGTCCACATCCACAAGTGCCGGATGGGGACCGGACCGTTCCACCATCTTCCACCGGATTGCAACGCGATCGATTCCTCACGTTGTTGCGCTCTCTCTCTTGCGCGCAACATAGGGATTCGTTTTCAGAGGTCGTAGGGTCCGGTTTCGTGTTGCTCCGATTGTCTCCAAGTGTTCGCCTCGGACAGGGGATCAGACAGACAGACTCAGGAGCGCCGCCCGCCCTTTCAATCTTTATTTTTAACGTTGCGGTCATCACCTGCGAAACGAATGATGAAGGATGCGCATCCGGGAGCAAACCTGGACACGCCTTCGTTTCTTTGTCGCGCGGCGCTGCACCCGTGGGCAGAGAGGACAGATTGACCGATAGACCGATCGATAGTCGCCAGACCCGACGGTAGACAGACACACAGACACTCCACGACCACCACCGCCGCCGCCACCGACACTGTCATGCCCCAGCGCCTTCGCGAGCTGACGGATCATTCCGCAACTTGACGCCGCGCGACGACGACGACGAGTCCTCTCCTCCTCCTTCTCCTTCTCCTCCTCCATCTCCGCCTCCAGTCGCCATGATCGCCAGTGCTGCTGCCTCTGCTGGTGCTGGTCCGCAGGCATTCACGCCCACCGCCTGCTCGTGGCAGGCGACGATGCTGCCGTCCTTCCAGACGTTCCTCCAGAGCGCGCGGTGCACAGCGCCAACGCTCCCGACGCGTCCTCAAGTCTCGGAGCCACAGCGCTACTACGTCTATGGCCACGCGCCGCGCATGTACGAGTTGGCGCTGCTCAGCGCAAGACAGTATGTCGAGTCCGCGCCCGCGTCCACGGCATCGTCGCCATCCACCAGCCACACCTCCTTCACAATGGCGTTGTCCGACGACAGCGAGCACTCGGACGAAGACATGATGGGCGCTGTCTCGTCGACACGACGAAGCAAATCGCTGTCGCCGCCGCCGCGCACCAAGAAGAAGTACCTGAAGGAGCGCCAGCGCTGTGAGATTGTGCGCCGCGTACGCGCCGGCGAGCGACAAGCGCACCTCGCGAAGGAGTTTGGCGTCTCGCGGGCTGCTGTCTGCTATTTATTAAAGCACCAGGACGAGATCCTCAGTCGGTCATCGCCCACAACTGTCGTGAGCCTGTAGCACTAAACAATGTGATCAATCAAATATTTTACTCCACACGCACACATGTACTTCAAATTCCATCTTCTCAACGCACACATACACCAAAGAAGAAGTCGACGACGAGTGTGTACACACAGACAGGCAGGTGCGCAGCAGGAAATGAATGAGAGAGGATTCTTCAGTCACACGCTGCGATGATGACAAGCAGCAGGGCATGCAACGACGTCGGGAGCGATCGAATAGATAGTCTATTTAAATGAGTAGGTACATACAGAATTTGTCTCTACACATACTCAACGCCACACACATCCAACGTCGTGGGGAGGCAAAATCATCGCCCTCGCACTTCCTCAAAGTGTTCCTGAAGTGCAGACACGCGCTGGAGAATCTCTTCGTGATGCTTGAGTAGGTAGCAGACAGCGGCTCGTGTCACCCCAAACTCGCGTGCGAGCGCTGCTTGTCGCTCGCCAGCGAGCGCGCGGCGCACGATCTCGTAGCGCTGCAGCTCGGTGAGGTACTTCTTCTTGGAGCGACACACGTGGCGGCGCGTCGCCGCAGTCTGCACGGCGGCGCGTCGTTCGGGGCGACGCACCGGCGCTTGCACTGGCGGTCGCAGCGACGCCATGAGCTCCTGCAGGTTTGTGGTGATCGTGTCCTCGGTCGACGAGACGTCGGATGTGCTGGTGGAGCCGCAGTCCGAGGACGCGCTCGAGAAGTGATCGTCGACGTCCATCGGGAGCGCCGGTTGCATCGCGAGGTACAGGATCTTGTCGCCGCCCTCGAGGTCGAAGCGCTCGGGGAGCCGCACCGCCTGCACGGGGCTCTTGGTGCGCTGAATAAAGTTCTGGAACGACGGCAGTGGCACGGACACAGTCGTCATGGAGGATGCGGAGGTGGTGGAGAGGATGGATCGGACGACGGCAGGTCAATCAGTTGGATCGAGTGCGGAAGTGGCTCGCTCGTGTCGACTTGAGTAGTAGACGAGCAGTTGAGGAATGAGCGACTGCTGCTACGCTGCTGCTTGGGAGAACGTGCCGCTCGTGGGCTTGGAAGATGCTGCTGAACGTCGTTATCCGCGCACAGATCATGGCGACCATCAATCGAGCGAGCGATCACAAGCGTCGCACCCCAAGCACCAAAGCGGCGCAAAGAGACGCGAGCCAACCCAATGGTCCTGTATTGGAGTCGAAATGGTTCTATCAGTAGCTTTGGATGGATCAGGTGGATAAGTACTGGGATAACACCGCGCCACTTCAGAAATCAAGTTGGTTTGACATGGACACGTCTGCACTGGAGCCACACGAATGCCCATGCACGCCGCACGCTGCACCGCACCGCCGCCGCACGCACATGGCCACCGTCCCAGCGCCGGCGCCACGCAGCGACATGCCTCGGCCATGTGGCGACATGAATGCTCGAGCGCTCCTGACGCGGCGGCACGCGCCGACATAAACCTACTCGGTCCTGAACCTGACTGAGCTACGGCGCGGCGGCGTGGCAGGGGCGTGTTGGCAGTCCCTCCAGATTCATCGCTCACGTCCCTCTCAACAACCTGCTCATGCTCTATGTCATTCCCCTGGTGAGCAGTATGCATATCGATCCATTCATTCAGCCAGTCAGTCCGCCAGTCAGTCGCTTGTTCGGTTCAGACAAAGCTGTCTCTGTCTGTTGGTGTGTGCCGTGGTGGGCGGCCCATGCAACCTTCGCTCGCTCGCCGTCGCAGTGATGGGTGCTTTACACACACTCATGTCATTCGACGCAGCGTATCTGTGCGAGCGCGAAGGCGCCGCTGCCAATGGCGCACGCATATGGATGGATGACGCTCCCGTGGACTCGCGAACGCGTGCTGCGTTTCGCACATTTCGGCACCCGACGCCGCTTTCATGCGTCCGCGAGATTGATGCGCGGCCAGTCGAAAGACGCTATTGCAAGCCGTTTTTACTGCCGTTTCTGCATGCATCCGAGTCGCACGCGCGCGAGCTCGCACGGTGCTCATTCTGGTAGACGCACGCACACGCACACACCATTTTCCGTTCACGACAACGGAGAGATGCTCATGCTTCTCACATTGAATCTGCCGATTCGCTTTCTTCTTCTTGGCAGCTGACGTCGGTGTCGGCTCTCTCCCACCCAATGATAACCACTGGTGGTGTGGCCCACACCGTACAGGTACAGTGCACCAAAATCCCGGTACCAAATGCTCTCGTTGTTATTTCAATACACTGCGGGAGTTTGTTCTGTCAACAGAAACAAAGAGCGAACACGAAGGGGTCTGTGCTGGTCCACTTGTCTCGGTGCTGTTTGTATTTTTGTTTCGTACAGTATCTCTGTTTCCCCGCGGAACACTTACCATGGCACAAAGACGTGGGCATCCTCCTTCGCCCCAACGTTGGAAGAAAAAGGTTCCCCACCGCCCTCGAAAGAACACGAAAAGCGGCGCCACCACCAGTGGCCCCTTTCCGTCTTGCAGCCACTTGTCACCACTTGCTGCTGCGTGCCGTTGCGACCAGAGCAGAGAGAAACGAGCCCGTTCGACTGGGACATTCATCTTGTCTCGCTCCGTCCTTCCGCAGCGGCTCTCTCTCTCTCTCTCTCTCTCTCTCTCCATGTGCAGAGACACGATGCTCGTCCGCTGCTTCCATCGCGAGCCGCTGCGGCTGCCGCCTTTTGATCGCTTTCTCGAGCGCACGAGGCAGCAGCACCAGCGTGAAGAGAGAGGGGCAACGCTTGTGCCCTTGTCGCCCTCATCACGCTCGCGATGGTGGCGACAAGCGACGAGGAGAGAGCTTCTCCGAGCGACGGCAGCCAACGTTGGTCGCTGCGGGGCTCGAGAGCATCATGACCTGTCGTTGTTAAGCAGCCCCCAGACGCCGCCATTGCGGACTCTCCGCCCACGGCCGACATGCCGCCCCCAACTGGATGAGCACGACTCGCAGCCCACATCCCAGGACACACTGCCGTCTTCTCAGCACGACAGCTCTTCGGCACTTGAGCAGCGCCGCCGTGTGAAGCGGCCATCGCTCAAGCCCAAGAAATATCTCAAGGACCACCAGCGCTGCGAGATCGTGCTGCGCGTCCGCGCGGGCGAGCGGCAGGCGCATCTCGCGCGCGAGTTTGGCATCACGCGCGCTGCCGTGTGCTATCTGCTGCGCCACGACACCGAGATCCTCGCCAAGTTCGCAGCGACCATGCGTGAGCGCGCTGCAGCCGATCTGCACAACCTGCAAGGCATGTGCCTCTAAATAAATGTGTGATTAACTTCCAGTGGTGGCAAAAATTGAAAATATACTGCGTACACATGTGTCTGCTGTTTCAGTCGACATCCACCACGGTTTAACTACCCACTAGAGGTCCATGAGGTCGGAGCGCAGATTGTCTTCCTAGTTGTCGGACGCGGAAAACGATCTGCACGCGAAGATGAAGCGGCCATTGTTTGATTGAAGCGCCTGCAAGAGGTGGCGTGAAGCAGTAGCTCAAGAACACGACGTGTAAATCGCATCTAGAGGACCACAGTACGTGGATCGTTGTCGTGAATAGGCATTGGCAAGGGAACCGATGAAAACGTGAATCCTGATCTGTTGTTGTTGTTTGTTGTTGTTGTAGTACACTGAAATCAGTAGTCGATTGCGGCAGTGAATGCTTGAACGAGACGGAGTGAGCTTTCCAATGAGGAGGATCTAACGATGTCAACGCACTCGAAGCAAATCGTCGTTGCCAGGGAGCTGAAGTTGGCGATGATTGATGGGAAAAGAGTGCTTTCCCCTTCGACATGCACGCTGAAGAAGAATACGACATCTCAGGTGCGAGGAGCGTGCAAGAACAACATTTCATCTCGATGTGATGAGTGTTTCGTCGTTTGGATGCATCCCCGGCGGAAATCACCGTCGCCAACAATTCCAATGCGGAAGCGATACAGCAGCTCGGTACGCTTGTGTCTCTTGTGCCTTTGCGTTGACTAACCTCCGCATCCTGCGTCTCGGACACGAACAAGCCTTCGGCACCCATTCAACCTCTCGCGCTTTTCGCTTGGACAGACACTCAGTTAACATTTATATGGAGTAGATGTTGACACGACGAGAAAGTGTGCGAAAATCCGAGATTGTGTCAATGAGATTGATTCAATCGACTCCTTCAGCGATGGCTGCTGCTCAAGTCTATCATCGGAGGCATGAGTCATGAATTTATCATGAAGTCTTTCCACACGTCAACAGCGAACTCGCATCATCTGAGTCGACTGGAGGCGATAGAAGCAGCGAGAAAGCAAACAGGACGTCTGGCGAGATGTGTGTGTGTGTGGGGGGGGGGGACTCAAATACCATCCACTTGCTCTCTCCTTGGGGGAAGTGCACTTCTCCACATAGCTCCAAGTCGTCTGTCAGCATCACAAAGCCACAGTACCGTCATGTCGACCTGCTGAAGGGAGGTCTTCTGGTCGCCTCGAGTGGACCATTTTGGGTCTTACCTGTCAGAGAAGCGAGAGAAGAGCGACGCCAAGATCGCTCCGCTCATTTATCATTCGGCAAGAGCGACGCCAAGATCGCTCCGCTCATCTATCATTCGGCAGGCTGAGCTCACATGACAAGACGCTGGTGTCCAATTGTCATCTTGATTACCCGGCGCTCCTCCAATATATGGATACAATTCGCACTACTTTGTCCCGCAGCCGCGAACTTCCCTCGCGTTTCGTCGATCAGGGTGGAGACAATTGGGAACGTGCCTGGCGCGAGGGCTGTCTCTCTCGCCATCCGCTGCACGACCAGCACACACGCACGTACACGCACACAACAGTTCGTAAATGAAGGTCTAGTCACTGCCCATGAGTGACTGGGACATGCATGCGACGACAGGAGGCTCTGCACTGACATGCTCACCTTCGTTCGTTCCCTTGACGTCGTCGTGGGAACGTCTCAGAGTACCAGCAAAGCAAAGTCTTCGCTTCGCTGTCTCTCATTCTAAGCTTTCTATGAGAAGACACCCGCCGTGCGTGCGAACTACTTCAAGTCTGAGTTGTTGATGACTCGTAGTCTCCACCACTAAGACACAGCCAACCTCAGACATGCGCCACTTCATGACGAAAAGCAGGCGCAAACTTTGCATACTGAGCGGTTTGGTTCAAACTGGTGACAGCGATAATGACACAAACGTGATGACCAGCATGACAGGAAATCTAGAATTCTGTTCTGGCCGTATGTCTTCGCAGGCTGCGCGGAGATTCAGCATTCACGGTCACGCCGCATCGATACGAGCAGCTCAGACGCCAATAATCCTGCTTTAGGCAGATTCGCAGTCAAGTTGTCTCAATCGGCAATGTCAAGTGTTCTCGATGGCGGTGTTTATGCGACTGCTTTAATGAGGCCGTGGCTGTCGAAGGCGATTCGCCTCCAGAAGACTCCGCTACGTATCACTTCCCACGCCACACTAAGGTCATCACGCGACCGTGCCCGCATCTCAGTGGAGATCGCATTAAAACAACTCAGGAACACACGAGTAGCCACAGACAGAATTTATGGAGGTGAATGAAGTTAAAAAGGCCCATTTAGTGCAAATTATGCATTCTATCAACATTCATTTATCAAGAGTATTGGGTGATATGGAATGCGTGTTTGCGTCACGGATGGATGCCCTGTTCACCTGACAGGCTGCTTGGGTCATTGTGAACTGTAGCCATTTGAGACCTGCGACCCGCAGCCGTGCACCAACGATGCGTGGATGCAAGGGAAACAAGACTGGTCACTGGATATCGAGTGCAAAGAGCTTGATGTCTTGATTTCTTGTGCAGCACGAATGATCCATTGCTCACAATCCACTGCCGGTCGGCTCTCACTTTTCAATTCGACGGTTCCTCGTTGCAGCGTTTCCATTCGCAACACTCATTCTCTGCCCAAGCGCGCCAACACCATGTGTCTCCCTCCGTTCACGTACTTCCTGGAGCGATCCAACGCGATGGTGCACCACGGTGTCGAACCAATTGGCTTGAAGCGACCGGTGTTTCACTCTCCTTGCTACACAACCAAGACGCGCTCCTACACGCCACTGACGAAGCCATCGCACCCCAACATCCTCCCGCGACGCTATCTACCGGCGCTACAGCGCCAACCTACCAAGACCAAGAAGTACCTGGAGGAGCATCAACGCTGCGAGATTGTACTTCGCGTCCGCGCCGGTGAGCGCCAGGCCCACCTTGCGCGAGAGTACGGAATCACGCGAGCTGCGGTGTGCTACCTTTTGCGGCACCAGTGGCAGATTCTGGACAAGTACGCTGCGAACCTCGCCAAGCAATCGACCAACGCGAGGCGAGCAGCAAGTTTCTGAGAGCACAACGCACAGCAACAAAGCGACACAGTTGTTCGAGTTGTTGTTGTTGTAGTTGTTGGCGGTGGTTCACCACACTCCCTCCATTGTCGTCGACGATTTTTATTCTGCTGCATTCAAAGTGCTCAGCTCACATTATTTGGACATATATAGTATCCGATTGAATTCTCTGGAGCATGGATCCATACTTATACTCGAACACATACAATCTCTCGTGCATTCAGCTCTTCAGTTTTCTTTTCACCGAGACAACCGACTGGACGACTCGACTGCAGACGAGCGAGCGAGAGAGGTCGGACGCTCGGTTTTCAGCATCATGGAGGGCTTCGATCGCTGCATCATCCACCGCAGAGCGCAGCGCTTCCTGCTCAGACAGTCCGAAGAAAAAAAAAACCCCTCTATATCCATAGCCCCAACGCCACATGCATCCCTTAGACTGCTGCACCCCTCCGACTCGCCCTCGTGACCCAAGCTGCGCCACAGGGTGACGATCTTTAAACTCGTGCGCCGTTGTGATTGGCTCAATTGCCTCAACACGACGAAGCCCTCGACCGTCGACGTGGTCGACCGCGGCGTAGAGCCAGGCACTGCCTGAGGCATCGACGGCGGCAGCTGCTCGCGCTGATTCGACCACTGGTCAGCAATCGTGTTTGAGGGCTGCTCGCACCAGAGAAACGCAGCGACGACGAGCTGCATTGGTGGAATGAAAATGGTATCGCCAGTGACGAGTGTGGGCTCCTGTTGACGGCCACAGACGAGGCGCCATCAGTGGTGTGGCTGCTTCTGTGTGCTCGGAACTCGCCTGGAAAGAAAACCAACCAACCAACGACTGACTGTTGCCACGGTCAACCCCAAGCGACTGCGATGCGTGTCCCTGTCGCTCCAGGGCTGCAGTGTGAGGCCACTGAGCACCGCTGCTCTGCGGGAGAAAGAGAGAGCGTACGTACAGTGTACCCTTTGTGGTGGTGGTGAGGTCACCACTGGTGGCGTCGGTGGCGTCGTTTCTTTGTTTAACTTGTCGGGTCGGTCCCTCACGCGAGCGACGTTGTGACAACGAGTCCGATGGAGGAAAGCAACCCACCAAGTGCTGCTTGTGCTGGGCGGGTCCTATGGAGATGGAAAAGGTGGCAAGCCCATCGATGTCCGTCCAGCATATCTGACGGCGCTGCAGTCTCAGACTTAGTGACCGTCTCAATATCGAACGAACGAACGTCTCAATAATACGCATCTTGCGTGACGTCTGGTCTCAGGGTTGCCCCCTTGTCTTTGTGTTAAACAGAAGCTGTAAACTTAGTACATCTGCCAGTGATCCACTGATATAACACACAGATTCTGACCTACCCCCCAGCCGACCGCTCATGGTGACATGGTCTTTAACTGTCTCGTATCTTTGCAGCACACGTCTCTGCAGCTCTCCGTCCGATAGGTGACCAACCAACCACCTCTCCACGACCACGACGAGTTATTCCACAATCTGCGGCCAAGCCCCCAAGCCCATTCGACAGAAGAAAGACAGCGACAAAAGCATGAGCTCTTCGGCGGTGGCGCTTCCGAGCTTCGACGCATTCCTGCGCAGCGCTCGACACACGCCAGCGGTGCTGCCCCACGCGGCACCGATGGCGTTTCTCCACGCGTCGTCGCCGACAACCACGACGACGACACCACGCGACGACGACAGCAACTACATGTATCAGACCCCGCCAGGATCGCCGTATGGTCACTTTGTCTCCCTCTCGCCCACGTCGTCGCTGTGTGGTGATGGCTCGTTCATGGGCTACAGCAGCTCGGATGAGGACCCCGTGCTCCTCAACAATCCAACGTACTATGTCCCCATCAAGTGTGCCAGCCAGTGTGTGCAAGTGTCGACTCGGATGCGTGAGCCACCACAGAAGCCATATCGTCCAAAGAAGAAGTATCTCAAGGAGCGCCAGCGCTGCGAGATTGTGCGTCGCGTGCGTGCTGGTGAGAAGCAAGCGCATCTAGCCAAAGAGTTTGGCGTTTCGAGGGCGGCAGTGTGCTACCTGCTCAAGCATCAGATGGAGATTCTCTCTCGCTGGGCTATCCGCAACGACAAGCATCTGCGATGAAGGGAACCAGAGGACTGCCGTCCGTTGTGTGTGTAGGAGTAGTTGTAGCATGCGGTGTACCTTTTTAATTTATTGTGTCGCATCGTCGACTATTGACTTGGTTCTCATTCATTCATTTGAAATGAGAGAAATGAATCATTTCTCTCGATTTGCCCGAAAACCTTGAGAGAACAACATCAACTGGTGTCCGTCCGAGTACCTCAAATAACTGTATAGGACTACAACTGTCTTCCATCGCATGGCGAGCGACTAAACTTTGGATTTGGGGATGCAGCGTTGCATGATGATGCACGAAGATCATCCTCACACGCTTTGACTCCATCGGATTGTGGGAGAGGACCCCATCTCGAGTGCTTGTGATCCTCATTCCATCCGCATTCAAAGCGCTTTTCTTGATCCAATGCGTCCTTTCGTCATCTCGGCACTCTATCGTGTCAACAGCTCGTCTCGCTGAGGAGCAGCAAACAGCGCTTCACTTGTGCATCGAGAGCGCGTGCGACGGCATCACGAACCCGCTGCATGAGACAAACTCGCCAAACTAAAACAACCCCAAGGCCTGTGAAGAACCACTTCATTTATGCAAACCACATTTCACCCCCCCCGAAAAGTGGTTTTCTCTGCGACGCCCCACCACGGTGCTGGATCACCCAACAAAAACCACGTTTGCTTGTCTGACTCCATAGATTACCTCATCAAATCCGACCGATACCGGTACGTATTGATCCATGATTTGCAAACCAACAGCAGTGAAAGGATCGTTCGCTCTTTCTCTTCCTTCCACGAAGAGATCATTCCTCAATTTGCCATCTCCATTTCAGTTGCCATCATGCCGATCCACCACGACATCTCCACGGCGCCAGGCGCCACGTACGCGCCGGAGAAGGGCCGCTACCAGCTGTACGTCGGCCTCGGATGCCCGTTCGCGTGCCGCGTGCTCTCGGCGATCCAGGTCAAGGGGCTGCAGGACATCGTCGACGTCACGGTCGTGCATCCCGTCTTCCAGCGCACGCGCCCGGACGACGCCGAGGACACGCACACTGGCTGGGCGATCGTCGACCCGAAGGCGACGCCGTTCCTCGCTGGTCCGACGGGCGTCGGTCAGTACAGCTCCGAGGGCTGCTCGCCGGACCCTGTGCACGGCGCCAAGTTTGTCCGCGACCTCTACGAGCGCGCGCTCGGCACGAACCCCGGCGTGCGGTTCTCGGTGCCGCTGCTGTGGGACAAGAAGACCAACACGATCGTCTCGACCGAGTCGGCGGACATTCTGCGCAACTTCAACACGGCGTTCGAGTCGCTCCATCCCAGCAACGTTGATCTGTATCCGGAGGCGCTGCGCGCGCAGATCGACGAGACCAACGAGTGGATCGCGGACGCCATCAACAACGGCGTCTACAAGGCGGGATTCGCGCAGTCGCAGAACGTGTACGAGGACGCCGTCGTCAAGCTGTACGCCGCGCTGGACCGCGTTGAAGCCATTCTCGCCAAGCAGCGATTCCTCGTGGGCAAGTCGTTCACGGAGGCTGACATTCGCCTCTTTGTGACGCTCATTCGCTTCGATGAGGTCTACGCGGTGATGTACAAGACCAACAAGAAGCTCATCAAGGACTACCACAACATCTCGAACGTACGTCGTCGTGAAAGCGCTGCTTCTGTAGCTTTTGTTTCTCACTTGTGTGTTGTATATTCCACAGTATCTCAAGGACATTTACCAGATTCCAGGCATGAAGGAGACGGTCAACTTCCGCCACATCCGCGAGTCGTACTTCGCGTCGCATCCGACGCTCAACCCGTTTGGCATCGTGCCACTGGGCGTTGATTTCGACTACTCAGCCCCGCATGACCGTACGCGCTTCCAGTAACTCAGAGATGGAGTTCTCGTTTTGTTTTCTGGCTGTTGTACTTCAAGCTCCCATCCATACTCCATGTTTAATCACATAAACAATCTTTCCGACTCCAGTTCTTTGATGGTGGGGAGCGTGGCAGTCCTGTGCCCGGGGACTCGGGGGCATGCTGTCGTGCGCTATGACAGCGTTCACGCCAGTTCGACGTTTGTGTGGAGCGCGACCATGAGCCTCGCTGCATCAACTACCAACAACAATCAGGCCGAGTACTGTGGCCTCCTCACTGGGCTTCGGGCGGCTGCAGACTCTGCTCAGCGTGGCTATCGGGCGCTTGATGTTGTGGGCGAAAGCGCTAATCATCCGCACCACAGACCACACGTTGCGCATTTCTCCGTCCACGCTCGACGTCGACCGTTGGCATTACCACGTACGCGCTCACACTGACTGACGCCCTGGCGAACCTCGCCATGAATGCAGTCGCCAGCTCCCAGCCCAACAGCTCGGGTAGGGCACTCCAGCGTGGAGAGGCAGCTCCACAACGTCATGACTCCCTGGATCGCCGCCACCTCCGGCCCTAGGAAGAGCGATAACCCTCTAGAGGATTCAGCTATCGAGTACACTAGTGGCGCTTGATAGACTTCACACATATACAGCCTTTAAAGCGTCATCTACACTCGCATGGAGTAGTTTCCAAGCGTCCAAACCATCGTTCGCGCATCCATCACCCGTCATCAAACGAAAGGGCGGCATCTCATGCCCTCCTGAAGCATCTACGAGCGATAAATATGCAAGTCCAATGGCAAAGTGGGCGTAATCAGAGCCGTCGGTTCTCAGCGATCGCCTGCAGATTCTCTCGTCGGTTGAAAAAGGGCAAGTACAAGCCGCACATGCCAAGCATCAACGGTCGCGTCGTGTCCATTCGCCGTCGCTTGTGCGGACTGACGACCGATCGCAACACACTCGGCGTTGACCTGAACAAGCGAGTGAGTGAGTGAGGTGGTTGGCTCTTTCTATCTTTCTTTCTTTCGTTTCTTGCGATGAGACTCGTCTCAGTTGTTGGAATGTGAACCGCACATGCGCACACCAACACCAACAGCAGCAGCAGCAGCGGAGCAACACGCAGCAGAGCTCTTGAATGAGTCGCGCGCGTTTTAATTGAGCGAGCGCAATCTGCTGCCGCCTGCACATGGCTTGATGACGCTCGCCCGTGCCGCGTCATCCGCCTCTCGACAGACACACATCCGTCAGGTGGATACATTCACTCCTGCCGCCAGTGTGGGTTTGCTCCCATGCCCCACCCATGTCGATTACTCCACCTCTTTAAAATGGCATCTTTCTAGAAGTAGGTCTATCGGTTTATACGTTTCTCGTCATCATGACGATTCACATACCTCTATAACTGGATGCGTGAGGCAGTGGTCCACTGGTGTTTATGCATCCGCGACAGCGTCATCAAGCGAGCGGATCACCACGCAAACCCCATTTTATGCGCCAGCTGCCCGCGATTACGGGCTCTGCGGTCGCGTGAGCAGCCACGAGACACCGCTCGAGTCGCAAACATACACTCTCTCTCTCTCTCACCACTGCTCTCTCCTCTCTCGCTGTCCTCTGCCTGTCAAGCCGACCTTCACATGCCACAGCGCGTCTCACTTTCACATTCGCCGACTGGCACCACCACCACCACCACGACCACCATCTCAACCATCCACCGCTTCACCATGCACAGCCACAAGCGTTGTCCTGGCTCGGCCGCGTCGCTGCCGAGCTACAGCAGCACGCGCTCGGTGGACAGCAACCCGACAAGTGCCGCGCTGCGCCTCGACCAGATCTCGTTCGAGCTCACGGCCTCCGTCAAGCGCTCGGACGTGCGCTACGAGCTGCACGTCTGCCACCGCTCGTCGCGCACGCGCTGGACGCTCAGCCGCTCGTTCGACGAGTACCGCGCGTTCCAGAAGCGCCTGCTCGCGGCGATGCGCCAGGGCCACACGTGCCACGCCGAGTGCCCGTGGCTGTACTCGTTTGTGACGAGCTACTTCCCGCGGTCCGCGCTCTTCCGATCCTCGAGCTCGTGCGTCGTGCAGAAGCGTCAAGACGCGCTCGACAAGTGCCTCCGCCAGATCCACTCGTTCCTGTTGAACCGTCAGAACCACCAGCACTGCGGTGTCACGCAGGACGTCGCGCGCGAGTTCACGAGCTTCATCACGCACGACAACGACAGCGAGCTCTCACTGATGCTGCAGACCGACAACAACAGCGCGCTGTCGGCGACCGACAAGGAAGGCCGCGCGTCGTCCAGCTCGGTGCTTTCGTCGACGGATGACGAAAGCGAGGAAGACGCGCACTGTCCTCTGTGTGCGTTGAGCCTCGTTGATGCTACGGCATGCACGTACACGACAGTGCTTGACTGTGGCCACGAGTTCCACGACGAGTGCATCCTCTCTCGACTGAACGAGTCGCTGAGCTGCCCCGTGTGCGGCCACCACGTGCATTAGACAACAGCGATAGACAAACGCCTGTACAATATATTTATTGACCATGAACGCAGCTGAAAGAGAGTAGTTTTTTTTGTCTTCACGCTCGACCACCACGTGACTCGATCAGCATCTTTGATCTAGTTTGGCTCTCATGATCACGAAGACTCAGTAGTTGCCTCCATAAAATAATTCTTTCTCTCTTACACATCATGTAGTTCGGTAGATTCAGCAGACTGGAATCGTACAATTCGATACATCTTGGATGTGGTCCTCGTTTTGGCATGGGGCTACTGCCATCCAGATCGACGAAGTCGGCCATCCGCCTGCCTCGACCCTGTGCGCTCAGCACTCGAGCTATTCATGACCACTTTGCATAAACTGTCGCATGGCGCCGTCCCGTTCTAAGCTGTCCATCCGCACGTCCACCGACGCGAGCTCTGGCTCCGGCTCCGGCTCCAGCTCGGTGCCACGGCGGCGGACGCTGTCGCCGACTGCGAGAACGCCCAAGGCGTCGTCCTTAGGCGCTGTACCGGGTTCTTCGACCTCGAGTTATCTCATTCCTGACTGCATGCTCTGGCTGGAGCAGCTCACGATCAGCGTCCAGGCAGTCAAGCGCAGTTCCTCCGATGTCCGGTACGTGCTGTCCGTCAAGCACAAGACGACTGCGGCCGCACAATGGGAGATCGCGCGGCCGCTTGCCGAGTTCCGCCAGTTCCAGAAGCGCCTGCTCACGGCGCTGCAGCAGGGCCACTTTTGCCGTGCCGAGTGTCCGTGGCTCTACCTCTTCGTGAAAAACTACTTTCCCAAGTCCAGTCTCGTCACGCTGGCGGCGCGTGCTGCCGTCATGGAGACTCGACGCGAGACACTGGAGCGATGCCTTGGGACACTGCAGACATTTCTCAGCAACGCGTCGAACCACTGCTGCCTCGTGCTCACGACACGTGTCGCGCACGAGGTCGTGAGCTTTATCAATGGCGAACAGGGCAAGGCATTCATGGATACGGCGTTCCCTCCAGCGCCACTGACGACCGCCACCCTCCCTCCCGACTCGCCTGTGATGGCAGCGGGCGGCACTCGACGGTCGTGGGACTCCACCGTGGACGACGGCGAGCACGTGGACGTGGAGATCATGGACGACGACGGCGCTGAGCTGCTCTGCCAGATCTGCCTCAAGCCACTCGACCAGCGCGACGGTAGCTACCGCGCCGAGGCGCCAGAGACTCGCCCCATGTCCAGGTCGGCACCGACGACGCCTGCGCATGGGAATGCCAATGCAAGTCCGACCTCGAGGGCGACGGCGCTGTCGCTGTCGTCGGGCGGCGCTGCCATGTCGCAGAGCGCTCGCCACCGCGCGTCGACTCTGGCACCGCGGGCGCCCATCTTCTACACGACGACGCTGAACTGTGGCCACCAGTTCCATGATGAATGCGTCGTCCCGAAGCTGAACGACGCGCTGAGCTGTCCGACGTGCGGCCAGCACCAGTCGTAATAGCGGGTCAGTACAGTATGAAATGTTGGTCTATCGAGTCGATCGATCGTTCTCGTTAAACGATGGCAACTCGTGCACAAGCGATGCAACAACAACAACAACAACAACAGCAACGTGTAGCAGCGAGTACGACAAAGTGGTGGGGCACGAATGCCCTCGACAGCCAATGGGCAGCGTCTACGCTGGGCGAGTCACCCAGCGTCACACGTGCGACAGCGCGCGGTCACTGGGCGCATCCCGCAGCCATCTGGCGCCACCCAGCAGTCAGTCGCACATGTCGCCGAAGCCTGTTGTTTTCATCATTGTCGATCAGCATCAACACCTGCAATAAACTTAGCATTTTGAGGCGACACTTCAAAAATGTAACAAGCTCAAACGAATGCTGTGAGAGGTCCAGTGGAACGAACACACGCGTTGTGGTCTATCTCCGTTGTAGGAACAGGCGGGACGTTTGCCTATAGTCTTCCATACCCCATAAAGCGAAATCGACGATTGGTCGCTGGGCATCTTCTCGAGCATCGCCAGCAAACAAACGACCATCATCATCCATCGGCCATTTCTGCAGCATCAACATGATCGCGCACCTGCCTGGCTGGTCACTGGCCACTGGCTCGTGCTTGCGACGTTCGCTGTGTCATCCTTGACCGGCCATCGAGTCAGCTGGATTCTCTCAACAACAATAAATGGAAAGTCGCAGCAGGTCACGTGGTCCACATCTCCGCTCAAAAATGTCCCCAGATGATTGCCGTTTTTCTCTCTCCAATTATAACTAGCTCCCCACACACCTGTCCCGATCCCATCAGCGCAGCACACACACACCAGCACACACACCCATCCATCACACCGCAAAGCGCGACTCACACGTTCCGTCGGCATTCTCTCGTCGCCGCCATCGCATCGCGTCGCATCGAGTCCCTCGCGTCCCACGCAACACTTCACACGCTCGCGTGCAGCCGAGCGAGCGACCCGAGCAAAGGTCTAACTGACTGACTGGTCCGCCACCTCCTGCTTCAAGAGCTCCTCTTCTCCTCCTCCTCCTCCTCCTCCTCCTCAGTCCGTCACTCGCCAGCAGTTAGTTCATCCGTCCGTGATGCCGCGCAGCTCCGACCTCGCGAGCGGCTTCTACAGCGTCGGCGTCGCGGCCGTGGCGTCGCCCAGTGGCTCGGCCGCCGCCGAGCAGTCGCCGCTGCCGCCGAGTCTCGCGTTCCTCGAGCAGCTCTCGATGGACCTCGTGGTCACGAGCGACCGCACGACGCACAAGCGCTACGCGCTCACCGTTCACCACGCGCGCACCAAGGCCTCGTGGCGCCGCGTACACAGCTTTGAGACGTTCACGGCGTTTCAGCAGCGACTGCTCACACGGCTCGAGCGCGGCCACTTTTGCATGGCCGAGTGTCCCTGGCTCGTGTCGTTCCTCGAGCGCCGCTTCCCGCGACCGCTGCTCTTCCGGTTCCGGTCGCCACGCGTCATGGAGGAGCGCCGCAAGCTGCTGCTGACCGCGCTGCTCACGCTGCAGTCGGTGCTGCTGAACCCGCTGAACCGCTGCTGCGATATTTTAACCGAGCACGTCGCGACCGAGTTTGTCGCGTTCCTCTATGGCGACACGGATCCCGTGCCCTCGAGAAACACGAGTCACAGCAGTCAGCAGCGATCGGCAGAGACGACAACCGCGGCGGCGTCCCAGTCAATGAGCCACGTGAGACCCTGGGAGCTCGTGTCGCCCAAGGCGTGCGAGCGCATGGACTGCAGCGACCGCGACCACTGGCAGGACACACGCCATTGCTCGGACGACGATGAAGAAGACGACGAGCCACTAAGCCAGCGCAGCGACCAATCGTCGTCGTCGTCGTCTCTGCAGGTCTTTCCCACGTCGTGTACCAACGGTATCCGCAAGCAACGCTCGTCCTCGTCGGCGGACACGACGCTGCTGTCGCAGTTTGAGGAGACCCCGCGCAACGGACAGCCGCTGAGCCTCGACGGCGGGCTGCTCTCGCCGCTGCCCGAGTCGGCACTCGCCAACTTTTCGCCGCAGTCGATCCCCGAGAACGCGGTGTTGAGTCCGCAGGCCACAAGCGCCGTACACTTTGCGCAGCGGGAGCGTGCGCTGCGCCAGCGCACGGGGAGTAGCAACAACAACAACAACACAACTGGTTCGAGCACGCACAGTGGCTGGCGCCTGCTTTCGTTCCCCAAGAGCCCGCTGCAGCACCTCTCGCACCTCCCGACAGCAAGCGTGTTGCGCTCGTTTCGCCGTCGGTGCTCGCGCTCCACCACGACGTCGGCATCGTGATGGAGATGAAGAAGTATTTAAGTCATTCTCGCTTGACAGCGCACAAGTTGTAGCATATGAATTCTATCTAGCTCCGCTATCTATTTGCCTCTCTCTAGCTCTGCATCTCTACACCTCTCTCAAGTTGCTGTGTGTGCTGTAGTGGTCTCCGCCCATCAGCCGAACGCCACGTCGCATTGTAATCTCCACGCGACAGCAGCTCTCCTTCGACGTCGCGTCGCTTTGGCGTGCATATTCCAAGTCAAAGAAGTGTGGGCGCGTCTCGATGATCGACGGTTGCTGCTGTTTGTGGTCGACGACGGCCACCGTCGTCGCCCGTCGTGTCGCGTCGCGGGTGCCTGTTGCCATTCACGTGAAGCCACAGACGAGAGAGAGAGAGAGAGAGTCATGCGGGAGACCAGAGCGCATAGCAACGCCCAATTACGCCGACGCTCCAGGTGACGAGAGAACCGGGTTCATCTCTTTCTTGCTGCAGCTCCGTGATTGATCGACGACTTGCATCGCTAGGAGAATCAAGGCGCAGCATGGAGGAGTGCGTGAAACGGTAGGCGCCTCCCTGAAAACAAAAGACGCTGCTCCAGCATGGACGTCCCACGAGGTACAAACCAAACAAAGGAGTCGCCCGAATTCTCTGACGCGTTCTCTCTGTGCCTGAAGGACGACTGCCTGCGCGCTGGGATCTGTCAGTTTGGCGCCAAGCGCTGGAGCGACGTCGCGTCCGTGTTGCCAGGGCGCGACGCGTCGCAGTGCAAGGCGCGTTGGCGCGTGCTGCAGGACGTCGGCACCGCGGTGAAGCTCAAGTGGACCACGCGCGAGGACACGATGATGCAGCGCCTGGTCGAGCGTCATGGTGCGCAGCGCTGGGCGTTCATCGCGTCCTTCCTGCCCGGTCGCACGGGAAAACAGTGTCGCGAGCGGTGGCACAACCAGCTGAACCCTGAAATTGCACGCGAACCGTGGACAGAGACCGACAACGCGCGGCTCGTGGCGCTGCACCGCCAGCACGGCAACGCGTGGGCGCGTTTGGCGCAGGCGTTTCCAGGGAGAACCGACAATGGCGTCAAGAACCATTGGCACTCGAAGCAATTCCAGACGTTTCGACGTCGCGTCGAGCGTAATAGTAGCGCTGTCAGTAGCGGCAACGGAGCCTTGACTGAGGCGATCGCGGTGGATGTTTTGACGGAAAAACAAGCGGAAAAATTCTCCAGTGGCACGACATCGCCTGAACAAGCAGCCGCATCGGTTGTCGACCAGAACGCCGTGAGCAGTGAGGAAATTGTGGTTGTCGACAGTTCTCCAAAGGTGGTGCTCATTCCGTCGGCTAAAGAGGATGCAGTGACCGATTCGCTTGACGTGTTTGATCCTTGGCGAGCGTGGCTGGGGCGCTTCGCCGGTCTGGAGCAAGTCGATGATGACGCTTTATTCGCGCCGTCGTTGGGATACTCGTCTTGCTTTGATTGGTGAGGGGGTCGTCTGGTGGCAATTTTGAAAGGCTTTTGTTGTTGTAGAAGTTTTTGTAGGATGATGCTGTGCTGGTGGTGTAGCGTTGTGGAAAGGAAACCAAATGTCCAAAACGTTGGCGAAGAAACACGGAAAATAAATGACTTGCAGCTTTGTTCTCGTGGATTTCCCCTTTTTCACGGCATGTTCACCCGGTAGAGTTGTTCGCTGGCTGCCATGAAGCAGGAAATTGAAGTGAGTTACACCTGAAACGACGCTGATGTCTTGATTTCTCGCGGACAAGAGGCCTCTTTGGTGTTCGAACTGATGCATTCGTGACAGTATTGGGGCATCTTGTTGTATGTCACGCAGCTACTGTGCTCGAGAAAGTGGCGAATGCTGAGCTGCAGTGCCTATGTGGGCGTTGCTACCTTTGACGGTGTCGCATCAACCATGATAATGTCATCAAATCGAAAAAAATGTGGGTTGGGCACCGCCGACTTGGATCTTCAGAGCAGAGTATTCGAGGTAAACCGTGTACGCTGTAGCACTCGAAGGCATGTCTGATGTCTGAGCACCGTAACAATCCGTCCGTTGTGACTTCGAGCGCAAGTGAGAGATCCATTGTATGTGCCCACTACCTCGGGATAAAGCACTGCCGGTGTCGACGAAGAGCCGAGATGAAGCAAACAACTCTCGCTGCGTTGCATGGTCTTGAATCTCGAGCACTATTTCATAAGCCTTCCACAATCACGATATCTAGTACTCGACCGTTCGACGTCCAGGTGATGTCTCAATCAAATCAAAGCGAACGACTGAACAGCGATTGTCTCCCTTGTTTTGCCACCGCTCTTGCCATGCTGCATCGCCATCATGAATATCATGGGATCCCTTGAGTCGTTTCCACATTTCGTTTTCTTTTGTCCGTGTCAGAGCTACCGCCGCCGGTAAAGCTGCTCTCCGCTTTGTCACAATCGCTCGGTGTCTGGACAGAGGCAACCCACGATAATCATCTGCATCAAACCAGAGGAAGAGAGAGAGAGAGAGAGAGAGAGAGACCGGCGTATGCTCGAGACCTGAGGCGCTATCGATCAGAGACTTGCGTTCACCATCAGTTGCGTTGCGCTTCGCCGCCAATTGCTAGACCAAACGTTGCCTAGCAGAAGATCACGGAAGGATTTACTTGTCACCGTGCGTGCGGACAGCATCAAGAAGCACCTCCTCCGCAGCACTCGATAGCATGTACACTACCATAAGGCAGTGCGCGCAAAAACTCGGTCATGTCCTCCACAATCGCCAGCAGCGCAATCCACTGTGGTGCGGACTAAACATCGCATCCTTCATCACCAGACACCAAGATCCAACCCCCTCTAAGGCGAGGAAGAGCACATCAATGGTTCATGGTCCTTGCATTGACCAGTCGTGGACCGGACCCATAAACCCTCTGAGCCGTTTCTGCAGCGATCTTGGCGTTGTAACCGTGGCTCCATCGATCCGTCGATAGCTTTTCAGTTGACCTGTCGCCAGATATTGGAGGAGCGCGACGTTGCATGGCTCTAGCCGTGGATCGAGTGGTGCACTTGTTCCCGCAGCCACAGAGTTCGTGAAATCATGCGATCTCAGCGGATGCTGTCCAGAATAGTCAGGTATTGTAGCACGAGCGCAGCGGAATTCTTCGTGGGATGTAGCTCTTCACCATTCAAACCAACCACTTCCACTATCAGCTGTCGCTCCAAGCGCTTGATATTGTCACCACAAACTGCACAGATTCATCGGCACCAAAAACACCAATTGTTTCCCACGCTCATTTGAGCGATCGACCAGGCGGACAGTGAGGTGCAGCAGCAATAGCTTTACTCGCTTTCTTCCTTGCGTTCGCAGTGGGCTTCAACCAGATGAGAATGTCCCTTGTCGTCACGATCAAGTACATCAACAGCGTTGAAAAAAATCGGCCATGGCGAACAGACTTGCGCAGACCCCAACTCATGATCGATAGCTCTCGGGAAAACGATGGCACGATCAGTCGTTTCTCGAGAGCTCGTCGCGTACTTTTCTTGGTCGCACAGGAGTATCGCTGGAAGCATGAGCTCTCTCTCTCTCTCTCATACACACACATTAATACATCGTCCCCGGTGGGTACCATTCAAGTACTCTTTCAGTTCTCAAACTTGCTGCAGGAAAAGAAGACCAATGCTCCGCTCCGCGAGCATGCGAACAGCCACGCGACCGCACCGCACCTCACGTGTGTGTCACCAGCTCCACCGTTGCTAGATTCCTCAAGCGATTGTTTTCTTGGCTTGCAAAAGCGTGGATGAGGATACTGTACCAAACGGAGAGCTCAAAACTCATCCGGCGAAGACTAACATACGGACGTTGACGACTTGAATGTCTGTCTATCGACCCTTGAACGTTCTTTCACACAAAGCAATGTGCCACTCGTCAAATGACTGTGACAACGGATTCCATGATCGATCACACGTCGTCTTTGCAGCCGATCCTCCTCTGTTCGACGCACGGTCACAAGACTCCTTCGATAGTAGGTGGCTTCCGCATTGAGTTGCCAACCTGCCGAGGACTGATCCCCAGAGATATAAAATCGTTTCTGTTCTTTGCCTTGATGTGCTTCCTCCTCCTGGCGCGTATGGCTTCGATCACTGCAGGTTGCCACTCTCATGTTCCAATCTCTCGAGCGATTGGCGACTGAGTACATGATAAAAGGACTCTCTCGCTCTTTCCTGACTAAACTGGGCGCATCATCCACGCGATTCGCTGCCTGCAGCATCGCGCTCGACGCGCTGGCAGCACCAACACCTGGTCCAACCAATAGCAGAGGCGTCGCCTGTGAAGAGTCGCATCGAGAGGTTTCGTCATGTCACAGTGCGCGGTTTCAACGTGCAAGCCGCTGATCATGAGAGCGCGGAGGAGACATGAAGAGCACAACGTCGCGCCCCAAGCATCAGAGAGAGAGAGAGAGTGACAACACATCCATCCACTCGACTTGGAGTCCTGCACGGCGTTGACTCCGCGACGTGGGTACATCTACACCCTAGCGGGGGCCGTTGGACCACGTCATATGCGTCCAATCACTGCATCCGTCCGCGTTGCGTGGCGGTCAGCGAGTGAACTAAAAACGAACACTCGATGCTTTCGTTGTTGGTCCAACACACTCTCCAACGAGCCCACTTGATCAAGTAGTCGATGGACTATTTTTGACCCAAAAGAATCCAGACGGGCGACAAATTAAATGGCTTAAATTAAATTCAACGGACCGATTCACCCGGTCGCCTCGCCCTCGAGAGCTCGCCAGCAGCAACACGCGGCCACAAGATCGCACGGCTCAACTCCGCACGCTGGACACACTCACTCACTCACACTGCAAGTCGGTCCCGCACCGTCCCCAACTGTTTCTCGACTAACCGTTACGCCACGCTCGCCTAATTCGCGCACAGTAGAGCTCGTGCTGCTGGCCTGTGGAGCGGTCGGCGTCGCCTCCACAAATCGATCGATCGATCTGGTCTCGCGCGGGGGCTCGTGAATGTCGACGGTCGCGCCGAGTCGTAGGGCGACGCTACGGTCGCCGCAGCTCTCTTGTCTCGCTGCGTCGTCCGCCATGCGCTCAGCAACCTCGAAAGCCCCGAAGCGACGTCGCCTCAGCAGCGGAGACGACGACGACCCCAAGAAAGCGATCGACGCGACTGCGACGGCCATCGCCGATGCGTCGGTGTCGGCCTTGGGGACACGCGTCGCCCAGGTCGCGACCGTCGCGGCGCAGGAGATCGCGCGCATCAACGGACTCACGCCGTCCGAGGTCGCTGCGCTGCGCACGCGTATGCAGTACCGACTGTACCAGCGCAACCATCGCGCCAAGATCCAGCAGCGTCTCGATGCGCTCACAGACGAAGTCTCGCGGCTGCAGCCGTCGCTCCAAGAACTCGAACAGCAAGTCCGACAGCGATGGACACAGCTGGCGACGACGTCGCTGTCTGCGTTCACACGATGGCTACAACAACCAGCAATACAAGGTGAAGACCACGAGATCGCGATGCTCGTGACGGACGACGTCTGTGGCGTGCACGGCAGCGGCCGCACGTATCTCGTGAACCAGCGGCGATGGATCCGCCAGCACTTTCGACGGTGGACGCTGTGCGTCAGCGACGTTGTCGAGTATGTGGATCGCCACCATGACAGCGACAGCGGTCGTGTCGTCTGCCGCGTCCAAGCGTCGCTTACACTGCGTGTACAGCTCGCCGACGTCGCGTCGCTGTTCCCGCGCCTCTGTATGGAGGAAGACGAGCAGACGCGATCGCGACTCGCTGCCGAGGCATTCGTGATCGTTGGAAGCGGATCGTTTCATGTCAACGCAGACGGCCGAATCGATCGATGGCTCTGGGAGCTGGACGTGCTGTCCGCGCTGCACCGTGTCGCCAGCTCGCTGGTCGACGTCTCGCGGTGGTCGCGCGGCACTCGCTGGTGCTTCTCGACCGCGATGCAGGCGCCAATGGAGACAGCAGAGACTGCGAGACACAGTAGAGCAGCCCCGTGCGACCGCCGACTGCGACTCGACTATTTATTGGATAGGCACATGGCGCTTGGAGATTGAGTGTGAGCAGCAAACAAAAGAATGAGGATGCACGTACAGTATTTGTGAAAGAGATGTTGGTCAAAGAATCGCGACAAGAAGCACCGTTACCATTCGTTGGATGATAGACTTGGTACGCCAACCTGAGGCTCCACGATCGGAAAGATTTTATTGTGTTTAGTGGGGATGTCTCGCGAGCTGCCATGATGGTACTTTCCTTCAACAATGCCCAGTGGAGGGTGCTTCAATCTGGTCTGTTTGGGTAATCCAGGAAAAATTTCAATGATTTCCAAAACGAGTTGTAAAATCCAACACAACACTTTATGTTACCGAATGCTGCTTCTTTCACGGGTGCACCCGATTAGCTTCGGTCGTGCAACAGCAATTGATTGGCTAAAACAGCAACTATAGAATAAGTCTGTATTCAGCCAACAGAATCATGTCATATTGAATTGAGTTTGAGCCAATCCGAACTGGCTGGATTCATGTCTGCCTGACAGACCACACATAGAAAAACGTGGGAGAACGAGGGGGACGCCAGCGACGCAAAGACCCAGCATTCTCACGGTAAGAAGTGCGAACAACAAGAACGACATCCGCGGCTTTATGAACTTCACGAACTTACGTCTTGCACCGCTCTTGATGGATATCTCACCGTATTGCTCGCTGTACGCTGATGTTGTGTCGGCAGCAAAGCTGGAAGACAAACGGTATGAGCAAACAACAAAGAGCGATTACAGTGGAAGCTTGCGGCGATTCGCCGCATTCTGCGAGAAAGCTGGCTATCCGAATAGCACCGGTTTGTTGAGCTCCCGAGTGTTATGGCTGCGTACATCAATCGACTATCGGGGACAAATAAGACTCAGTGGCCAGCTGAAAAGCTCCGAGCGGCTGTATCGTGGCACTTCTCGAAACCAGAGATGTAGAGCGGAGGCCATCCTTATGACTAGAGGCACATAGAGGACAACAGTCAGGGTCTGCCGGTCGCTCGTGGCAATCCCGCGACATCACCGATTTTTACCCAGATCATGACGGGACTGGAAAAGATGAAGAAGCGAGCGCGGACGCCAGTAAGAGCGTCTCAAATGTCGCTTCCCATGTTGACGAAAATGATCGAGTTACTCGAAACGGGCTATGTATTCAACGAGTTGCTCCGCGTCTGGTTTTCTGCAGTTGCGTCGCTGTGATTCTTCGGTATGTGTCGTCTCACAGCCGAGGGTTCCCGCGCAAGCGTTGGAAGGCGGCGAGCAAACGGTAAGGTTTTTTTTGGGTCAATTCCTGACCGGGTCAAGGGTCAGAAATCTGACCCGGTCAGGAATTTTACCGTTAAGGGTCAGAAAAGCGTAGGAGATGGTCAGATAAATAAAAAATATATTACTAAAAATTACCGTTCGATCTTCGGTCAGTGCATGAGGCTGGTCAGACATGCTCGCGCCTCTTCGTGCATCCCGTCACTTCCAATCATGACGATCACGTGCGACGACTGCCAGGCGACTTTTCGAAGCAAACGCACACTTACCCATCACCGACGATCAAAAGTTCAGTGCCGACGGAACATTGAGATCCTGTCGGAGGGTCGCGAGCGGCGTGCGGCCCGTCTACGTCGTGAGCGAAACCGCAGACATCGCAACCGTCATCTCAGATCTGATGCGATCGAAGAGTCACCTGATGTCGACTTCGACGAGTGGCCGCACAGCCCTACCCCTCCACCAATCTCAAACATTGCTCAGCCGACCCAAGCCGACCCTACCCCTGATATCAGCATTCAGGATGAGACCAACGACGCTGACGACGTCATTCTGGTGGAAGATCCGCGACCCAACTGCCCAATCTGCATGAACATCATTCGAGACCAGAGGTCCGACTATTCGGTATCTCAGTGCGGCCACACTTTCCACCAATCATGTGTGATTGACTGGCTGGTGAACCACAGAGCCAGTGATGACGTGGGTCAGACAAGATGCCCAGTCTGCAGACGCACCATGTTTACGATGGTCATCCGCTGTGTGGTGTGCAACACGCCAGTTGATGACGCACCGACCCACGGGCTCAGTTGCGATCATTTGTATCACACAGAGTGTTTTAACACCTTTGAGAACGACCTATTAAACCGCGGACGCCCCATCCGGTGCATTAGATGTGAGAGTAGACTATTTTAAACAATATATTCTTTTTGCTTTCCCCCCTATCTTTTCTGCATGGGAACCCCGCCATGCTTTCCCCGCGCAACTTTCACCGCCACTTGAGCGCGAGCGCCGCGCCAGTTACCGACACACAGCATCACTTTCGAAGTTGCCACAGCTATCGAGAGTTTCAAGTCCGTCAGCCCAGCCGACCGCCAGCCCCTGCCAACCTCAGTCACCATGCCTCGCGAGCGTCAACGCAAGTACCAGACGACGATCACGTATGAAGGCTACGCGTACACCAGGTCGTACAACGGTCGCCGTCGCGATACGTATCGATGTAGCGTGTATCGTAGTCGGCCGTGCCGTGCCCGGCTGTCGGTGTTGAAGGACGGCAATCGCTTTCGCGCCGGAACAATCACGTTGATTGACCGGCACACGTGCGACACCAGCTCCCGGCTCACCCCGCGAACCGCCGACGCTGGATCACGTGCCTCGTCGCAGCCACCTCAGCTGTCGCAGCCGACGTTTGGCTTTTCGGATGACGAGCACGATATGTCGGACGTCGAGCCCGATGTCTCGTTCGATTACGACCCCGACGATGGGCTCACGCGTATCTCAAGCGACTTGGCCGACATGGACGACGACGACGGATTCAGTGACGACGACACGGATGAATTGTCTCGCCGTGTTCGCGCTCTCATGAGTCAACCGGATACGGCGAGCCATCCTGTTGTCCCGAGTCAGCCAGATATCGGAGCCTGTCTCAATGGAGGATCGCGTGTTTACGGTGACGAATTCGAACAAGAATTCGTTGAAGTTATTGATGCCCAGCCGCTGATGGAGAAGGAGACGGATCGACTGGCGATTCTGTTCCCAGACAAGACCGCGAGTGAGATCTGGGATCTAATTCACGAAGAGTTCTATGCTCATCACACGAACGAGATTCGACGTGGACTGACGAAGGAACAAGTAATCAAGCGTGTGTATCGTGCTCGTAACGTACACTACGGTGGTGAAGATCCCATCAGCCGGCTGGAGCGGGCTCCTCTCGCGTTCGTCAGAGGATCGCAGCAGCCGTTTCTCCAGTTCAATCACGCGTTCTACGAGCGTGACCAGCTTCATCGTGTCATCGGATGGGCGCATCCAGCGCTACTCAGGCTTCTCAACTACAAGCACACAGCTCTGTTCGTGGATGGGACGTTCAAGTCGGTACCCAAGGCGTTCTATCAGTCTCTCGTCTTTATGGTGTACGACCAAGCGTCCGACTTGTACGTTCCGGTGTTTCACGTCCTGGTGACTGGAAAGTCGGAAGCGGTGTATCAGCGAGCGCTGACGTGTGTCAAGGCTGCGACGGGGGGCAAGATGGATCCAGCGAGTGTGACGTGCGACTTCGAGCTGGCGCTGCACAACGCTGTGAAGAGTCACTTTGTTGACGCTTCCCTTGTTGGGTGCTTCTTCCACTGGAAGCAAGCCATCCGCCGCTGGTTGCTGAAGATGAAGCCTGAGGATGAAGTTGAAGTGGCTCTGAGTCCCGGCTTTGTGGATCGGCTAACAATGACTCCTCACCATCTGATCGAGACCAAGGCAATCCCATGGATCAAGCAGCGCCTCGCTTCCAGCTGTCGTCGTAAGAAGATCTACTACTCTGAAGCCATCTGGGAGAAGTTCTGGTCATACTTCCGAGCAACCTGGATCGTCCGTTTCCCCCGTCCAGCTGGAACTACACGAAGATTGAAGGTGCGATTGTCAACCGTACGAACAATCCCCTGGAGCGTTACAACAGGACGTTGAACAGTCTCTTTGTTGGGGCGCATCCTAACCTCGCCACGTTCGTCACCAAGATCGAAGAAGAGGCGCGCAAAATCCACCGCAACATCCTGATATCCAAGCAGGCAGAGCCTCAGCCCCGTCGCATGCCGCGCCTTACATCCCAGCTCCGATCACCTTCGTCTAAACCGAGACAGCTCAACACCGGCACAGGTCGCGTCTCACCCGACTGTCACGCTCAAGACAGGTAACAGGATGCGTCTCATTTTCACAAGTCACAGATTGTAGCCATGACATAGGATACGTCTCAAGTTACGTTTGGTTACTTTCGGTTGACATAGGTTACGTCTCATCGTCAGTACTCCTGTGACTGTACTATGTTAGTGTTATCTACCTGGGTTATCTTCGGGATCAGATTCTGACCAGGTCAGGGTGCTGACCGCTGACCTGGTCAGGAATTGACCCGAAAAGGATTGTTCGGAGCAAACTGATCAAGTCGCGCGACGTGACGATGAGGACCTTCGCCATGTCACGCAGCAACTCCACCGTGTTCCGAACGCGTTCGTCAAGTCGGCTGGCGCCGTAAGACGTCGCCAGATCGGCGAACACGCGTTGTGGCTCCTCCATGAACGCCCGCAACGCATCCGGCTTGGTCGGGAATGCGTTGCAGGGAACGTCGAAGAGAGTCAAGTCCCAGTCCCCGGTCCGGAACGAGTTCAGCAACTCCCGCAACATGTCGTCAGTCATGGGAGTCGCCAAACTCGGCGGTACCGGTGCCTCGGCGAACTCCTTCAGCAATGCGAGTTGCATAGTCGTCTCGAACTCGCCGTCGGAGCTGCTGGATTCCCCCAGAGCGGATGCGGCCGATCCCGCCGCGACAGAAGCGGTGTCGCTGGCGGAGCTGGCTCGCACCTCAGGGATCCCTCCAGACGCAGGCGCTGACAGAGTTGAGTCGCGGACCGTGCTATCTTTACACCATCGTCCGGCGCCGATCCGAACTCGACAGCCGGCGCGCCGCGAGTTGGTGCTGACGACGGTCGAGGCGTGGAGAGCGAAGATGTCGATGACGGCTGCGAAGTCGGGGACGACGGCGTCGAAGACATCGCGGGCTTGTCGGAAGTCGGTGCTGGTGCTGAGAGCGAGGTTGGCGAGGCCGGTGGGGTCTTGTCTGGCACGCTCGAAGTTGCTGAATGAGCTGACATCGCGCCAGCTCGCGCGCGTTGTCGGCCGCTGCGGAGCTCCCCAGAGAACGTGAGAGACGTACGCACCTCACACGACGAGAGACAGTTGCCGCCGCCTCTCACGCCTCCATGTCCCTCACGCCGGCATGAGAGGCAGCGACAAGGGGCGGTTGTGATATAGTGTGTCGACTTACCTGTCAGAAGTCCGCTTGATGTGTGGACTTTGAGTCGCTAGCTGCGCTAACGTTCCGTAATAAACGGGCTTCTAAGCCGGCCCACGGGCCGGCCCGCCGGCCTCCGAGCCGGCTCAGGTGGTTCTATGTGGACCACCCCAGTGGTTCGTGTGTGAACCACACCACAGTGTCACTAACTGGACCCAGCTTAGTGACACAGGCACTTTGTGCTATCTCAGTAGGAAGTAGGGTTACCGGTGTAATACCGGTAGTAGGAATGCGTGTAAGGGGGCGAGTAGCGCCCCTCTATCAATACAACTTCGGCTTTTACCTCCAAGCCCACAGGCCAGCTCCGACGCTTCTACCGCGCACACCTACGCTATTGGTCAGCGCGCATCAAGTGCTACACTCAGGTGCGTGTGAGACCCTCTAGTTGCGGTATTGCTAGGCCAAGGACGGCGTAGCCAGTTGTGCATATTGGTGTGTATATTTCGGGGTTGACAAACCCTCTCGTCTGCGGATAGAGACTTGGTCAGTCCCAAGTACTCGTCTGCACTTCATATTTGCGACTAGCTTTGCATAAGCCGGCGTGGCTTTTGCGTTTCATATTAGGAGAAGAGGGACGTGGAGTCCCCCAGGTTGCGATTGTAAGCTAAGGAAGCCGGAGGGCCGGTTCCAGCGACACAAGTCGTTGATACCTATTGTTCCATATTCCTTTGGTGTCATCCCACTCATAGTTGGCACCAGTAAGTTCGGATACGAGTGAGTCACTCGAAAGAACTGAAAGGGTACACAACGTGAGTAGACAGATCGATTCGGGGCTAGCTTCTTTGTCAATAAGCTAGCTCCAGTTGTATTTGCCGAGCTAGTGCGACCCCTTCGCTAGCTCGGACTTGGGAGATACGCCAGATCTGCATACACTTTATCACAACTGGTGCGTATGCCAGGATCTGGCTTATCTGTGCCCGACATGAGTGGTTCTGACACAGATAGGGCGCCTCGTGGCCCCTACAAGTTCGTCGACGACACCGACGGAAGCGATCACGACGCATCAAGCAAGCTTCCGACACGTCCGCCGGCTAACTCAGCAAGGCTCGGCTTCCCCGACTTGGAAGACGAGCAGAAGTCCGATGAGTACCATACGTCGGGCAGTGGTGACGCAGCTCCGTCGGAGCGCGTTGCCACCATCATGAAAGTCTCCGCTGGCGGCGAAAGCGCCAATGCGGAGCGCAGTCGGCGAGCTACGAAAAGCCCCGACACCCAGAGCCGGCCTCGCGGTTCGGCGCCAGCTCGACCGGTGCGAACTCGCTCGAAGAGTCGACCGGCCAGCCCAGATCGAAATGCCTCGACTAGGCAGGCCGAGACGACACCAGTGAAGAAGTCAAAGTCCGGCAAGAAGGGTGGGCGCGCGCGTCGCGTCGCAGAAGCCAGTTCTTCGACAGCTTCTCCCAGCAGTGGTGACTCTCGGCCAGCTCGAGTCAGCTCAGCCAGCACCACGTCTCCGCGACAAGCTCGTGCGCCAGTCCAGCGCATGTCACACGGCCCAAAGGCCAGCGTCGCCGGCCTGAACGCCATCGAGTCGCGTTTAGTGCATGAGAGTATCCAGATGTGGCGAGGATACCCCGAGGCGAGAGTTACGCCAGCGCCGGCCTCCGAGCCGGCGTCGGTTACAACCCACGACCCAGCGCTCCGTGTTCTCCGTGACGAAGTAGACCGATTGCTCCGGCCGCGCAAAGGTTGGCTCTGCAAGTTCGACGCTGTCCGCCTCTACGACCCCCAGCCAGGCAGAGAGATGCTCCATAGCATCCTCTTTGACGACCTCTCCGTCATGGAGCAGGTGGCAGTATTCCAAACGGTCATGCTGGACGCGGGCATCTCGTTCGTGAACCTGGTGCCGGCATTTACTCGGCGCGAACCCGAGTTCGCGGGACTGGCACCACCGACTGTGCAAACCCAGTTGTTTGAAGTCCGTTGGGCCATCACCGCTTTGGTAGCTCGATTCGAAGAGCTCAAGCGTAGCCAGCCAGCGACGCCAGTCCTAGCGCCAACGCTAGCAGGCCAGCTGGCCACCGCCCAAGGTTACGCCATGGATCCCTATGCAATGAGGAAGGCCTCATCGGTCATCAGCTCGTCCGACTGGTCCCAGATGCGGATGGCGCGCACGTCGCATGCGACTCAACAGCCAGCAGCGACACCGTACGGCCTCCCAGCACCTCCGTTTGGCACGCCGAGACAGGTAGTATCCGCGGTGACGGCTCCAGTGCAGCCTCCGACGTCCCATTACCCCGTGGCTCGCCCTCCGACGGTCGACGAGCCCATGGAGCAAGCGCCGGAGTACGTGCCCAGCTATGCGCCAGCTCAACCAGCGTTCGGGCCGGCGGAAGACCCCCAGTACCCCGCCGAACGTGCTTTCGGCGGAGGCGCATGACAGGGGCGGCCGACACCAGCCGAGCGATTTTCGACGCACGAGCCAGCGCCGCCGGCGCATATGCGCCCGTTCATCCCATTCAATGCGCTTGAGAAGCTAACTGGCACTGAGCCACTAGCTGACCGGCGTATATGGTGGGAAGAATACAAGTACATCGCCAAGGCCGGTTGCTGGACCGAGCAGGAGAAGTGCGAACATCTCCGGATGTACCTGACCAAGTCCGCCCGCGTGTGGTACAAACAGCTAAGTGTCAAGCTTGGTGTCCAGCGGCTCACCTGGAAAAAGCTCGCTGCCGCGTTCAAGGACGAGTTCTTGACTCGGGCGAGCCAGCATTCGAAAAGTACTGCTACATGTCCCAAGCCAAGAACGAGACTCCCCGGCAGTACCTGTGGCGACTCAACGTCGCCGCGAAGGAAGCAGGCATCCCAGTCCAGGGGCCCGCCGCCGTCGAGCGCCACGTAACTCGGTTCGTGAGCTCTCTCCGCGACCCTCAAGTACGCACGCTCCTGCTCGGCGCGACGTACAACAGCATCGAGCAGCTAGAGATGCAGCTCCGCCTCTACGAGAAGCGGAGCCGGCCTAGCCGCGATGAAGGAACCTATCGAGAACGCAGCTCGTCGAGAGCCAGGGAAGCGTCAGCGTATGTGACGCAAAGGCACGAAGACTCGTCCGACGAGGATGACCAAGTCGATGAGTCAACGACAGTGCGTTTTCAGCCGCAGGGTGGGTATGAATCCGATGAGTACACCCACGCAGGCTCCGCATACCAAGTGTCAGTCCAGGAGCCGGCGCCAGGCAGTCGAGCAGGTCCCTCGAAGTGGAGACCGCCGCAGTCGAACATGAAGACTCGGTGGCCAAGCGCGGCGCCACAGCATGCTCGCCAATCGAGTAGGTCGGCCCCAACTGGCCAGGCGACGGGCAAAACAAGCAACGCCAACCCCGACGTCTGCTTTAACTGCGGAGGAACAGGTCATTGGGCCAACGAATGCCCTCAGCGTCCAACTCCAGCGGTGATGCCGAAGTGCACTCTGTGCTCAGGCGAGCACCCAGTCGAGTATTGCTGGCGGAAGTGTCCGGCCTGCGGACGGGCCCATACCAAGCCAGAGGAATGCGTCATCGCCCAAGCTCTTCAAGACGTCAAGCCTGGTACAAGGCCGGCAACATGAGCGCGGAAGCGCCCTTGCCGACCAGCGTCCTCCAGCATTTAAACTGCTAAGCTCGCCGGAAGAGAGGCACCCGGTACGCGACGAGCTTAAGCCAGTTAGCACACCGCAAGACCCAGCCCAGGAGCTGGCGTCACGTGTGATGCATGTATACGCCTACGTCGGCGCAAGCAAGACTAGCGCCGATAACGACTCCTCAATTTCATGTGAAGAAAACGAAGCGCGTTCGTATCTCATGAAGTCGGAGGAGGATCAGAGTCGAGATCAAGCCCCAGCGTTCTGCCTCCAGCCTGGCGAGCGCCGGGGGTGGTGGTCCGACAACCCACAGCCGGCCCGCCGGGTCGGCATCGCACTCGTGCACGGCGCAATCTGCAACCATCGCGTGTCCATATTGTGGATTGGATCGACACGAGTATCGTCAGCTTAGACCTCGCCCGCCGGTTGGGATAGAGCTGTCGTTCAAGGATCGGCTCAAAGTGAAGGGAGTCGGCGACGTCACTACGTATGTGACCGCCAGGGCCAGAGTCAAGATCACGCTCGGCGTCAGTGTAGTGTACTACATGGACGTGTGGTGCGGGAACATCGGCGAAGGTATCCAATGTCTCCTAGGCATGGACTTCATGGTCTCAGCTGGGGTGCGCCTCAGTGCCTACGACGGCATGGTCAAGCTACCTGACGAAGAAGCCGTCCGACTCGCTACCTCCGGCCCATATCCCAAGCTGCCCAAGCGAACTCCAGTCTGCGCACCGAGTGACCTCAGCGTCGCACCTGGAATGTCGGCTCACGTGCCTATCGTATATGGCAAGGATGCTGGCTTGGTGCCCTGGGTCTGTCGTGGTGCTAGCTGGCTCACGACGTTAGTGTATGACGCTGCGGGCCGGCCCACCGGCGTGCGCGTCACGAATGTGAGCCAGCGCCCCGTCATCATCCCGAGCCGCACACCAGTTGGATACCTCGTTGAAGCAGGGCACCTGCCTGATGGCAACCACAAGGCTCGCGCGGTGCGAGCCGGCTCCCCCAAGTATGAGGAGTGGCAGCATCTCGTCTTCGAGAATTCTTTCTCGCGGGAGTTCAAGCGCCGCCAGCAGCATGCTGACAGTGTATATAATGCGAGCCCACCAGCAGTGCCCCGGCCGGTGTATCCAGCACCAACCAGGATCCTAGCCAGGGGTGGCCCACCGGGCCCACCAGGCCCGACGAGCGACAGCAGTCGCGGAGATAGCGGAACCCAAGGCAACAGTGCTCTTAGCACAGGCGAGCGCAGCCGCCCCCATGGGCGTCGTCCCACCAACGAGTGAAACGGGCGGAGTTGAGTCCAAGACACCGGACGCCCGCCCCGCAGCCAGCGAAATGGCAGCTGGATATGGCGAGGTGAAGACACGGTCTGGGGTGGTCATGTCACGATCCCCCAGGACAGGGGTGGTGATGCGACTTCAAGTCGCCAGCCCGGTCAACCCGTCGCTAGCGCCGCAGCCGTCGAAGCCTATGGAGGGCCCGAAACTGCGCACAGAAGCCGTAGAAGAGCTGACAAGGGCCTACGTGGCCGTTTCGACGAGTCAGCCGGCTCCTGTCGTTGATCCCGGTCGACCAACTCCGGGCCCCCAGTGTGATTCGTCTGGACCAGCTCAGCTAGTGGAAGGCGAAGCGGAAGTCTATTACCACGAGGGCACCGACTTCGTGCATCTAGATGTACTCCGCAACCAGCTGGCCGAGCTACCGCAGTTCACCAAGGCCGCTCCGCCTGCAGACATGAAGGATGCTGACGTTGGTGAGCCCGACGAGAACACCCCAGAAGAGATCCGCCAGCTGCGGAGCCGGCTCGAGAAACACCAGCCAGCCTTCATCAGCTCTGGCAACGCCCTGCCTCCACCAGCACGCGGTGTCGTCTGTGACATCGAAATCGAACCGGGAACCAAGCCCATTGCCCAGCGGCCGCGACCAATCAAGTCACACTTGCTAACTAAGGTCTACGAGCTGCTCAAGGGACTCCTGGAAGTCGGTATCATCGAGTATTCGGACTCCGACTGGGCCAGCCCGATCGTTGTGGTGATGAAGAAGAATGGTGTCGACATCCGGCTTTGCATCGACTACCGGATGGTGAACCAGTTGATCAAGCTGATGCGGTATCCACTTCCGCTTATCGACCAGCTTCTGGACGATTTCGAGGCGGTTATGTGGCTGCTCAGCTTGGACATGGCGAGCGGCTTCTGGGCTGTCCTTATGACAGCAAGAGCCAAGCACATCAGCGCGTTCGTCTGCCCACTTGGCCACTTCCAGTGGGTTAGGATGCCGTTCGGCCTCAAGAATGCGCCGCTCATATATCAGCAGGTCATCGACAACTGCTTGTGGGGCTTTGTCCGTCTTCCGCCGGAGATCGAGGCTGAGATCGACCCGGAAGTTCTCGAGGGGGTGGGATTGAGATTGAGTCAGCCTGGAGCCAGCGCCGATAGCGCTACGCCAGGTGACGAAGCTCGAGACCTCCCGCGTGATCCAGTAGCCCTGATGACACTGGAGTCAGCTAACCTCGCACCACACGATAACGCCGACCCAGCTAGCAAACCGACGGTCTTCCAGCTCAACTTGCCGGCCCTAGCCTGTATGAAACCAGTGCTGGGGCGCAGTTCGTATATCGACGACATTGCCGCGGGTGCGAAAACGTGGGACGAGCTGTGCGACGTCGTGGACCGGCTCCTTACCGAATTCGGTACTGGGGACTCTCTGTGAGTCTCCCTAAGAGTTCCTTCGGAAAACGAGCCATCGAGTTTCTCTCGCACGAAGTTAGCCGGCGTGGACTCCGAGCTCTGCCCAAAGTAGCCAAGGGCATCGACAGCTCGTTCCCGACCAGCCTCAAGGGTACAGTCATTTCTCGGCAGCCTCAACTACTACACAAGTTCATCGAAGATACTCGGTCATCGCATCGTGCTGTATGAGCTGACGGACGAACAAATCAAGGCTGGTCGAGACTAGAACGCCCAAGCTAGCTTTCGAGCTGCTGAAGGAGAAGATCAAGTCACCGCCGCTGCTCCGGCACCCTGACAAGTCCAAGCCGTACGTGATCATCCTGCATGCCAACGCGTGGGCGTTAGCGCGGTGCTAGCTCAAGAACATGACAGCCAGCTGTGGCCCGTCCGCTACACTGGTCGACGCTGCAAGATGCCGAATTGAGGTACCACGAGTCAGAAAGAGGCTGGCGCTCTTACGAGTGCTCAAGACCTTCTATACGCTAGTAGCTGGGCATGAGCTGGTGGTGTATACAGATTTCGGTGCTCAAGTGGATCATGACATCGAAGACCCTAGGTGACCGCCTGCTCAAGTGGGCCACGTTCCTGTCTCCATGGACGTTCGAGTACGCAAGGTGGATCGAGACCAAGACGGGCTAGCGGCACTCTTCGCGGTGGGCATAACGCCAAGAGAGAAGCTGGATGAAGTTGCAGAGAGCCTAGCCCCAGTCAAGGCAAGCCGGCACAAGCTGCCTGTTGTGAGCTTAGAGATGCTGGATGCTGATTACGAAGGCTACCTGCTCAGTTTTGACGGTGCAGCCAAGCTGAAGACGAACGTGGGCAGCGCCAGCTTCATAGTCTGGCAGCTGCCGGCGTGGGAACCAATCTACGCTCAAGGGCTCCACCTTACAGGAGTCACAGTGAATGAAGCGGAGTATCACGGGATGCTACATGGTCTGCGGTATGTGTTGCAAGAACTACGAGTGAAGGAGCTGGTTATTGCTGGCGATTCTCGCATCGTCATCCAGCAATGTCAAGGTTACATTAACTGTAACACCGCGCACCTCCAATTGCTGCTGAACGAGTTCGAGCTACTCCGGTTCCAGCTCGCGTCCATCCGTCTGGTGCATGTGAAGCGCGAGTTCAACGCGGCCGCCGACTACCTGACAGGCGTCGTGCTACGGACCGGCGAGTCGCTTGAAGTGACAGACGATGCCGAGCTGAGCCGGCTTGCTCAACTCAGCACGTTGCCGTCCAAGATCAGCAAGCCAGCAGACAATCCCACGCGTTGCCCCAGCACCCAAGATGATTCAGACGCAGTCGACCAGAACCGCACAGACAAACCGGCACCGAAATCTGGTTCAGAGCCAGCAGGAACCGCGTTCGTTGTGAGTACCCGCCGGCGCGCCGGCGCAGAAGCTGGCGGCGAAAGAACGGTCCCAGCTACAGACCAACCAACTCACGAACAGCCAGCGGAGGTCACACAAGAGCGTTGGAGGCGCATACGTGCACATCAAGACACAGATCCCGAGCTCAGCCAGATCAAGTGGTTCCTCACGGGACAACTGGAGCGACTCAGCCGAGAGGAAGCGCGGGAAGTGCTGAAGGTTATTGACCCGTATGTGATAGATGCTGACGGCGTCCTCAGGTATGTCAACACCTCAACGCAACCGGGCCAGCCCAGAGAGCCGAAGGCACGTCTCGTTGTCCCCGTCACCATGCAGAACGACGTGATGCACTTACATCACAGCGACATGCAAGGTGGGCACCAAGGTGTCACGCGCACGTACGAGCGCCTGCGTGCAGAGTACTACTGGCGCGGGATGTACAAGGATGTCGAACGGTATGTACAGCAGTGCGAGGATTGTGTGACATCCAAAGGTGCTCCGCCAGGGGCGAGCCCCTCGCCAGGCAACGTGATGCCAGACTACCCGATGCAGATTGTCTCTATGGACTTTGTGATCCCTCTGCCGGCCTCCCGCCAGGGTAATACCGCGCTCTTGTTGTTTCAAGATATGTTCTCTGGTTATGTGATGTGCAAGGCCATGAAGGACACATCCGCCCAGTCAGTGGCTGAAGCGTACGAAGAAGTGGTGTTTCGCCGGTTCGGGGCCAGCTCCGAGATTCGTCACGACCGTGATCCGCGCTTCATGAGCGACGTGTTCAAACTGTTCGCGCGGATGATGAAGAGCCAGCAGAGAGCCACGCTCGCCTATAGGCCGCAGGCCAATGGTCAGCAGGAGCGCTCGGTGCAGACAGTTATCCGATCTGTCAAGTCGTACATCTCGGAGCCAGCGCAGGAAGATTGGGAAGACCTCGCCAGCCGGCTCATCTTCGCGCTCAACACGTCTGTCGATGCGACTCGACGAGAAACCCCATTCTTCTTGCTGCACGGCTGGGACGCAAAGACGACTATGGCAGCCATGCTAGCTCCGAAGCCAACGGCAGGGGCGACGAAGTTGAAAGCTTACGCCTGGCGAATCTCGATCCAACGGCAACATGAGGAGTGTCAGGACCGCGCTCGCCAGCTTCAAGAGCGAGCTAAGCGCGCGCGTGCTGCGGAGAGAAACGAAGCGTGGGCCAGCCTACCAGATCGACGGAAGACCGGATTGAAGTCGGCGACGCCGTGTGGCTCTATGTGGCCAAGGTGAAAGAAGGGCTCAGTCGTAAGCTGGCGCATCACTGGCATGGACCGTTCCGAATCGTCGAGAAGAACGACAACTTCATGTGCAAGTTACATGTGCGTGGAACGCCGTACAGGTTGTTCCCGTGGGTACACGTGAGCCGGCTCAAGCCCCGACTGGTACACCAAGAGAGGCCGACTCGTACGCTCGCGCCGGTGCCGGAGGACGACGACTTAGACGCAGCATTGCTGCCTGAAGATAGTTGGGTCCCAGACGAAAACTCGGCCGAATACGAGGTGGAAGAGCTGCTCGACGTGCGCTGGGCAAAGAAGCCGAGCCGGCCGCCAGGTCAAGGAATATCTGGTCCGGTGGCGTGGCTATGATGACCCCACGTGGGAACCAGTAGACCTGCTGAACTGTGGCCGACTCCTGCATGAGTTCGACCACAGCTCGCGCGGCCGTGCTCGGTTCGCGGCGATGCAGGTCGACGACGGTTCGTCGTCACACTAGATGGTGCGGGCTAGCACCATCACGGGGTACTGGCGCCCCTAAGCCAGCCTGCGCCAGCTATGTGCTGGCGCAGGTGGGGAGTGGCTCAATCTGAGCAGCTCACTACCCACCGACAGGGTTCTGACGTCCCTTAAGTCAGTCACGAGCTAGCTGCCGGCCGTGCCGGTCAGTGGCTAGCATCGTGAATCTCCAGAGCCGCTGCTGGTAATGGTAGCCAGCAACCGAGCGACAGAGCCCAGCTGGTAGCAGTTTGAGCTTTGGGCCAGCTCGCGTGGCGCTAACACATCGGCGCAAGAACAAATATCTTATGGACTGGCAGTGCGCTGTCTGAGCCAGCAACGGTGATAGAAAGAAGATCAAGACAACGCACAAGGCTCAGCAGAGAACAAGCAGACATGTATTACGCTCGGCACGACGCCAGACGCCTCGTGCTAGCTCACGTGTTCGCTACGACGCTCACTATGTTCGCCTCCATGTCGACGACCACGTCGTCGAGCGGCGTGAAGAGCAAACGGCGAATCTCCAGCACCGGGTTCTCACCTCCTCGCGCGCGACTGATCTCCGGGACGTCGAGAAGCTTCCCGATCGATTTGAGCGCGTGCACGCGCTCGTCGTAACGCGATAGAGATCCGGCGGGAACGAGTCGCGATAGAAGTCGGGTCCTGGCGTCCCCAAGAAACGAACACTCGTCGAAGTGGGCGAGTAGTCGGGGCGGTGCCACGGCGACGGCAACTCCCAGCTCACACCTGCGTAGTGGTGGAGCTGGAACGCGAACTGGTTGCGACCAGTTAGCGACTCGACGAAGCGCTCGGGACAACTCGTGAACTGCGTGCGGAGCGGCTCCTCGTAGTCGACCTTGGCGAGCTGCAAGACAAGAGCGTCAGGGTCGGCACGGTCCAGCCCCGAAGAATCAACGATCCACGTGCAGTGTTGAGCCGGCCGATGCCACAACGCCGGCTCCTGCTCGACGAGAGGAGTGAAAGACTTAGGCCAGCTGCGGGGCCGGATGTCCTTCAGCGCCTGCCAAGCCGCGTTGAGATACGCCGCGAGCGTGTCTCGGCGACCCAGCACGAAGCCCCATCCCGACGAAACACGATCAGTGCGGGGCGCGGCGAGCCAGTGGTAGTGCTCCCACATGGCCTGGCGATGCGTGAACATGAAGAGCAAATACGTCTTCAGCCACCGCACCCCATCGAGATCCAGCAGATTCGGATCGAGAAGGTACAAGCGCCGCACCCGGTTCTCCCACATCTCGTCCCACGGACGGTGATCCAGCAAGTTGAGCAGATGCTCCTCACCGCGATCACCGAACGAGCTGAGGTACCCCTGTGCTGAGCCCTGAACGGGCATGTAGCACGGGTACGAGACGTAGTTCGTGGGGCGCTTGGGCGCCTTCGCTGGACGCTGTACCTTCCAGCCGTTGATCTCCACGCGCCACTCTTCACACGGCTCGTCATCACCTTGCGGTGGCAACGACGTGCTGACCCCCATCACGGTGCCTGCCGAGAAGGATAGGTTGGTGGGGAGTAGGCGGAAGAGACGAGGCTTGCGCGGAACGAGCTTGGCGGCGATGCTGAAGACCTTGCGGTACGCGTCGAGCTGGCGCATCGCCGTATAGCGCTGGGCCAAGCTCCAGCCCTGCTTGATCGGGAAGATGTGGGCCGAAGAGTCCCCGGCGAACAGTCGAGGGACCCTGGGGTCAGGAGATCGCAAGGCCGCCGGGCCCTCCCCTCCATCGTCAGCTGCTGAAGGGCCGACTGGAGTAGACGGCCGAGCCGGCGCCCCGGCCGGCGGCAGTACGACGACGCTAGCTCCAGCGCTACTTGCCAAATCCAGCATCGCCACGGCACCCACCCGGTCGTCCGACTTCGCCTCGGCATCCTCAGAAGCGTACGTGAGGTACCGCTGGCTCTTAGAATCAAAAGCAGAAGCGTCTGCAGAGATCCCAGCGCCCGCGGCAGACCGCTTGGACAGAGGAGCCGGCTCGGAAACCGCTAGGCCGTCAGAGTCGCCACTCAACTTCTCCTCCGACGCGCTGGCAGCGACTTCAGCGGCGTCTTCACCTTCGGCCTCGTCCAACTCGCTGGCCGACGCGTCGCCGACCCGGTCAGAAGCCTCTCTGGACGCCTCAGACATGCTGGCGTCTTCGGCGAGGTCGCCGGCGCCGTATTCCACCTCGTCGACCGACTCGCTCGCCGACTGCTCGGTCGGAGCGGCCGTGACGGACTGGCAAGCTGGCTCAGCGACAGAGACTTCGACCGTCTCTCGGCTCGCGAGCTCAGAGCTGGCTCGACGCCCGTCATCAGGGGCGTCAGCCGACTCCGCCGTAGCACGCATGCGAATGGCCCGACGAGGGAGATCGTCGCGGGTTGTTCGCCGCGCTTGAGCAGTGGGCACGTTCCCACGGTTGCGGCCGCCTGACGAAGAAGGCGAGCGCGCAGGGGCAGAGCCGGAGCCCGGCTCGCCTGACGACCTTGGTGCGCGCTCAGCCGGCGAGTGACCAGGCAGGAACACAGCCGAGCTGTAAACCCGCTCCCAGCCATCCGAGCTTCGACAGCGACATAGCTCCAAGATGAAGCGCAGCGCATCCGGGGAGACTTGCCCGATCAGCGCGTGCTGAGCCCAGAAGCCGGCGACGTCGCGGATCGATCCCGGGCTAGCGGCCAAAGACGCACGCGTCTCTGCCAGCTCACGCGACGTTCGCGCCAGGCAAGCCTGCGCCTCCGCCAGCTCCGTCGACAGCGATGCCACCTGGTCTTGCGCGGCCTTCAGCTGGTGCCGGTCTTCCGAGAGCCGCCGACCAACGCCGTCAGCTTGGCGACTTCCTCGCGGTGGGTGCTGGCAGAAGACCCCAGCTGTGCCTTGGCGGCCTCGTACTTCGCCCGCAGATCCGTCAGCTCCCCTTTCAGCTGCTCCTGCTCGCTGAACGCACCAGCCAGCTCACGCTTGAGTCGTTCTTGATCGGCAGTCGCGTGAGCCAGCTGGTCCTGCTTTCGCAGCAGCCGAGGGTTCCCCGCGCAAGCGTTGTAAGGCGGCGAGCAAACGGACCACGTCGCGACGTGACGATGAGGATCTTCGCCATGTCACGCAGCAACTCCACCGTGTTCCGAACGCGTTCGTCAAGTCGGCTGGCGCCATAACGTCGCCAGATCGGCGAATACGCGGTGTGGCTCCTCCATGAACGCCCGCAACGCATCCGGCTTGGTCGGGAATGCGTTGCAGGGAACGTCGAAGAGAGTCAAGTCCCAGTCCCCGGCCCGGAACGAGTTCAGCAACTCCCGCAACATGTCGTCAGTCATGGGAGTCGCCAAGCTCGGCGGTACCGGTGCCTCGGCGAACTCCTTCAGCAACTCGAGTGGCATAGTCGTCTCGAACTCGTCGCGAGCTGTGGGATCCCCCCAGAGCGGATGCGGCCGATCCCGCCGCGACAGAAGCGGTGTCGCTGGCGGAGCTGGCTCGCACCTCAGAGGTCCCTCCAGACGCAGGCGCTGACGGAGTTGAGTCGCGGACCGTGCTATCGGTAGCACCGTCGTCCGGCGCCGATCCGAACTCGACAGCCGGCGCGCCGCGAGTTGGCGCTGACGACGGTCGAGGCGTGGAGAGCGAAGATGTCGATGACGGCTGCGAAGTCGGGGACGACGGCGTCGAAGACATCGCGGGCTTGTCGGGAGTCGGCTGGCGCTGAGAGCGAGGTTGGCGAGGCCGGTGGGGTCTTGTCTGGCACGCTCGAAGTTGCTGAATGAGCTGACATCGCGCTAGCTCGCGCGCGTTGTCGGCCGCTGCAGAGCTCACCAGAACGTGAGAGACGTACGCACCTCACACGACGAGAGACAGTTGCCGCCGCCTCTCACGCCTCCATGTCCCTCACGCCGGCATGAGAGGCAGCGACAAGGGGCGGTTGTGATATAGTGTCCCGACTTACCTGTCAGAAGTCCACTTGACGTGTGGACTTTGACTCGCTAGCTGCGCTAACGTTCCGTAATAAACGGGCTTCTAAGCCGGCCCACGGGCCGGCCCGCCGGCCTCCGAGCCGGCCAGGTGGTTCTATGTGGACCACCCCAGTGGTTCGTGTGGACCACACCCAGTGTCACTAACTGGACCCAGCTTAGTGACACAGGCACTTTGTGCTATCTCAGTAGGAAGTAGGGTTACCGGTGTAATACCGGTAGTAGGAATGCATGTAAGGGGGGCGAGTAGCGCCCCTCCATCAATACAACTTCGGATTTTACCTCCAAGCCCACAAGCCAGCTCCGACGCTCAAACCGCGCAGACCTACGCTATCGGTCAGCGCGCATCAAGTGCTACACTCAGGTGCGTGTGAGACCATCTAGTTCGGTAGCTAGGCGAGTGACGCGTGGCCAGTTGTGCATATTGGTGTGTATATTTCGGGGTTGACAATCCCCTCGTCTGCGAATAGAGGCTTGGACAGTTCCAAGGACTCGCTCGCACTTCATATTTGTGAGTAGCTTTGCAAAGCCGGCGGGCTTTGCATTTCATATTAGGAGAAGAGGGACGTGGAGTCCCCCAGGTTGCGATTGTAAGCTAAGGAAGCCGGAGGGCCGGTTCTAGCGATACAAGTCGTTGATACCTATTGTTCTATATTCCTTTGGTGTCATCCCACTCATAGTTGGCCACAGTAAGTTCGGATACGAGTGAGTCACTCGAAAGAACTGAAAGGGTACACAACGTGAGTAGACAGATCGATTCGGGGCTAGCTTCTTTGCCAATAAGCTAGCTCCAGTTGTATTTGCCGAGCTAGTGCGACCCCTTCGCTAGCTCGGACTTGGGAGATACGCCAGATCTGCATACACTTTATCACAGGGCCGCAGAAGCATTGACGTACATCTCGCAGTGGTTCGAGTTCGCAACAAGAGAGATGCATCATCAGTGGACGCCGGATGACTTTGCGTTTCCAGCGCTGACAAAAATCCCCCCAAACCACTGTCAAGCTGTCAAGCGTCAGCGCATGGAAAAGGAAGCAAACCCTTCGCCAGAGTAGGGCGATTTCAAGACAGTTTCTATCAACTGGGGAGCGACAATGGGAGACAACAATTTCTCCAGGTGCTGAACATCGTGTCAGCAGCTTGTGGTGTTTTTTGCGGCGTTCTCTTTGTCGACATCTGGTTCACATCTCATTGTTGTTACACGAGAGTGATGTGTGTGTGACACATAACTCGGGTGCGTTTGCACCGTGTGGCACACACAGGCTGTACATGTGTGGTCCACGTAACTTAGGGTCTGGGTCAAACCCTAACGGGTGACACGGAGTTAGATCACTCCGTTACATGTTATATAGGATAGTTAGAATTGTAGGGCTGGGATCCTGCAGGGGATCCCAGGGATAATCACCCGTAATGCATTCAGTCTGCATTTTGTAAGATAGAGATTAGTCTCTTTGGCATTTCTGGCTGTAGAATCGCTTCCTCCGTGCTTTTAGTCACGTGCCCCGTGACAGTTTCCGACGTGTCGACGCGCAGTACAGATAATGTCGTATTCGTCTGACAGTCCAGCCCAATCCAGCGGTCGCGTCCGACAAACGTCGTACGATTTCTCCCAAAGGACAATTGAAGCCACAGAATTAGACTGAAAAAAAAACGAAACGACCGTCAATGAGCCTGCTGGGAGAGTTTGTCTGACAATTGGCAGACGCCAATCGCTGTCTTCACCGCAATAGGATGTCAAAGGTCAGTGCTGCAGAGGTCCGTGCAGCGTGAATCAGCACATCTAAACGAAAGGCGTACGAGAGCAACTTGAACGTCATCAGCAAGTGGATCAAGCAGACATTGCCCAATCCTGAGCTCTTTTTCGATACCAATGGCACCATCAACGTGAAGGTCTGCACCTATCAGCACTTCGAAGACTTCGTGCTTAACCGATTCAACGACCCAACCCATCAGGTCAAAACAAACACTCTGAGTGGATACCGCAGCGCTATTAAGGATCTCTACAGAACCAAGATGGTTGTGGTGCCTCCTGAGTACGGTGACGGATTGAAGACGCTGTTCTGTGGCTTCAAGAGAAAGGAAGCCGACTCTGTCCAGTCAGGGTCAGTGCGTGACAGTGGGAAGTCGCCGCTCAACTATTCGGTGTATCGAGCGGTCACATTCCGGACAGTTGTCGAGTTGTCGATGCTGGATCAGGCATGCCACATGGAAGCGATCATGACAATGCGCACCCTCATCCCAGCAGTCATCCTGGCGGATTGTCTGGCGGCACAAGCCGCACCTGCACAACTGACGGGTCGAGTGTTGTACGGGCGCAACATTGCGCGACACGCAGGACACGTGTTTGCATGTCGCAACCACCTTTCCAAACAGGTGTTGTGTTGACACCACAAATGAAGTCGATGTGCAGAGATTTGGCACGCCAGGACATTAAGTCAGCTCGCATTCGAAACACCCTCTTGCAGACGCTGGACCTCGACGCGCACTCTCTTCTGTCACTTCGACAAGTTCATGCTTTTGTGGACTACTTCCGGAAGACACAGCTTGAGGGCGCAGACACCACGGGAACTATTACCGCGCTTATCAAGCGCGTCGAGCCTGTATCCGCTCCGGATAAACCATTCCCATTTGCGTTTGAGGTCGACACACAGTCTCCGCGGACGGAAGCGATTTGGCTGCATGTATTCACCTCGATTAAAGCTGCGTACTTGAATGCGACAGGAAGATGTTTGAGTATCGACAAGTTGATGGGCGATGCCGACACCGCGCAATACAACGCTGCTGTGAAAGCCTTTAGCAGTAACTCCAGATTTTCCTACTTGATGTGCTACCATCTCGCCATCGCCCAGGTACATGAGTGAACGAAGGAGCTGGGATGAGCCGCAGCGTGCAAGATCATGAAGACAGTACATCAGATGCATTACGCGGTGAGTATGAGTGATTTCGAGCAGTTACGGGACGAAGCAATGGTTTCCTGGCTCCTCTCGACTGACACTGCACAGTTTGCAAACTACATGTAGACTCATTGGTTCCATGGGAAGTTCTCGAAGTGGCAATGCTTCCACTCTGCTCCAGGGCCTACATAAACCAACAATCCTATCGAGCAGTTCAATAAAGTGATCAAGCGAGACTATACCCTACGCAAGCGTGTAAAGGTGTGTTCACTTATCGAGAAGCTACTGTTGTGCGGATTGAAGTACGGTATCGACGAAGCCAGACCGAAGAAAAGTGACATCCAAGCCAAGTTACTCAGGCGTATGCGTTTATTGAAGAAGGCTGGTCGGCTTTCCAGGTCAGCGAACATCGTACAGGAATGCAGATTCTGACAAGCGATGAAGACCCTGCGATCGTCTTGGTGAGGGATAGTCATGGCGGCGATGAATGGCGAGCCGCCCTGTCTGCGTTGGAACTCAAGCGCTTGCGTCGGACGATGGCACCTGACGATGAGTCGATAGAGCAGCGGGACCAACCCAACTGTGGATGGCCTGTCAACACTGTCGCAAAGTTGTGTCCGTGCAGATACTGCTACAAGTTTGGACTGTGCGTCGCCAGCCGTGGGAGAATCGACTCAACAAGCCGCTTGTGAAGAAAAGGAAGACATACATCGGACGTCCAGGTGCTGTCGGCGGAGCGCTTTCATATGATTAGATGTGATGGTCTTAGATTGTAGATCTTGTTCGGTTTGGTCTTTGCGGTAGAGGTCGTATCCGGTATAGACAAAATCCTTTCAGTGGACATTGCTACATGACAACCACGTTCGCCACATAAGTTGCATTCTGACTCCATGGTCCAGACTCGGCGACTGTTAAGCTCGTTCCGTGAGCGCATCCTTGAGGGTCATCGACAGGCGACCGGTCAGGCAATCCTGATGACCGAAACGGCCAAGATCAAGCTGTGCATCTTCCTTCGCTTGATATTTCGAAGCGAGTTTGAGTTCCGAATAGCAACCATTAATGCGATCCAGACGAAAGGTGGTGGTGTGTTCGATGGAAAATTCATTGACATTGTATTGGCCAGAATGACGCGAGAGGAATTGCTTCGCCCAAGACGCAACGTCGCAGGTCAAAACGCCGAACCCACGGCTGAGGTGGTCGACGACGTGACGGATGAGGTGGTGACGCGTCCCTCTGCAGGAAGGGCCCAAGCCACTCCAAACGCGACGTATCTTTTTCGCGCGATTGTTGACGAGCGATTCGAAGACGGCGAGGTTAAGTACCTGGTCGAGTGGGAACCAACTTGGGAGTCCACTGGAAACATCCCAAGAGAGCACGACGTCGGTTTTCAACGAGCGAGAAGAACCGAGCGAGCAACCCGCGGTAGGTAGACACATAACAGATGAATACATCCTTTGTTTGTGCAATTCTCAGTCTGTCCGTGCGCGTTGGGTGCGCTGATGTTGACGTGGTAGCTGAAGCAGCGCAGACGCTCAACAACAGCAGCAAACGCAGCTTTACCGATTGGTCGCCGTTTTCTCGATTTGGCGTCCTGCCGCTCCGCGGGCTGAGGGAGAGAGTCTATTGAGTTTTGGTATATACAATACCCTACCCTCGTGTTGTGTGTTTGTTATGTCCGTTGTGTGTTTCCCGTGCGATGGTGTGTGTTTGCCTTGATTTCTCCGGTGGCACGGCGGGCAGCACGACGCGTCTCAGCAATCGCTTGTGGTGATGGCCGTGTCCCACGCCAGATGGACTGGCACGCAGCTGACGCTTGATGCCGCCGGATGTTGCACGGTCGTACGGGACGGGCGCGTACAGGTCATCTGTTCCATTGCTGCAACACAGATCATCTGTTCCACTGCTGCAACATGAAGCTTGGTTAAATTTCTTTTTGAAGCGTATAATACCGTGAGGAATGAAAACTACCAGTTGCACGATGTCGTTGCAACGGTTGCACGGGTGTCGAAATCACTGGACGGGAAAACTGAAAGTGATGCCGATTGTTTTGGGTTCCCCAGCAATCCACGGACCTCACTGGTACAACCCACCTCGAAAAGTAGCCCCTCTCTCAAGGAAATTTTCGACAAGGCTTGAATAGACACGCAACACAAGCCAATAATCGGTCATTCCGTTAGCACCTACCCCTATCAAAATTGCCCTTTCGACACATGTTGTTGCACCAAGCGAACGAAGTGCTGCTTCTTTCACGGTCCACCCATTAGCGTCGATCGTGCAACAGTTATGAATTGGTTTGAAAAGGCAACTACAAACTGTATAGTATAGGTGCGCATTCAGCAAAAAAAAAGCTTCATATATTGAATTGAGTTTAACTCAATCCGAGCTGACTGGGATCTCGTCCGCCTGGCAGATCACAGACAAAAACGAAGACAGCGGAAAACATTTCAAGTCTGAAGTCACTATAAGCTTTGTTTGGCGTTCAGCACACTGGCGAAAAGAGGGGCGTTTGGGCTACATTTTGTCGCCTTCGGATGTCCTGAATTCGATCTGAGTGCAACGCCATCACGATTCTCGTGAGGCACTACCCGGAATTTCTTGACCCAGCCAGATTTTCGATGCAGACACTCTCTAAAAGAATCGGACACGCTGAATTCGATGCAAGCGTTCTTTTCATTCCAATCGATCTGGAAAGGGTGGTAATCGCATTAAATGGCGAATCACAAAATTTTACATAACTGAATTAATGTGTTTTATTCGTTTTCATGCAATGAGGTGTGGTTATCTAAAAGCGGTCTTAAGTCACGGGCATACAAATGCAGTCTGAAGTCCCTGGTTAGTCGCTGCCGCAATTCTGCGTCTTCGACTCGTTCGCAAGCACTCGTCACTGCGCGAGTGTCTGCGTGACCTTCACCTGTCTGTTTTTCCGTGCCCGGGCTTCGTCCGTCTCCTCCTGCGTGGGCTCGCGGTATAAAGTGTCTGAGCGATACTCCTCTCGAATGTAGCGAAGAATCTTCTTGTGTAGATCCACATTCTTGGAACAGCAGACGTTAGTGTGATCTACATGTCCTGAAAAATCTGAGCTCGAATCGTTGGATCAACACCGAGTGGGCGGTGACATTCCGGACAGTTGTCGAGTTGTCGATGCTGGATCAGGCATGCCACATGGAAGCGATCATGACAATGCACACCCTCATCCCAGCAGTCATCCTGGCGGATTGTCTGGCGGCACAAGCCGCACCTGTACAACTGACGGGTCGAGTGTTGTACGGGCGCAACATTGCGCGACACGCAGGACACGTGTTTGCATGTCGCAACCACCTTTCCAAACAGGTGTTGTGTTGACACCACAAATGAAGTATTCTTCTTTGGGGTCGTTGACGCCTTCGCAATGAGCCCATTTGTCATGCACGCATTTTGAAGAACGAACGCGAGGAGACGCTGTACACCGTTATCGACGAATTCAAGAAAACCAACACGTCTGCGTAGGCCATTCAGTGCTTCATGGTTGATAAGCACTTCGTAAAATTGTCGCGCTGCGGAGCATTTTTCCTGACCCCACTCTTCTCCTCTGCTAATTCCACGCCGCCAAGTACCTTCGGGGTGTCGTTCAAGCACGACTTGTCGACACAGCAACGAGCGAGTCTGCATGACGCGATATAAACTACGAGACCACGGAGACCGCGTCAGCCAGTGACCGACATCGTAGTCGACGTGGGTGAGCTTCACACGCAGCGATGGCCGGGATAGCAGCTCCCACGTTTGGTTGCTGGTGACCGTGTCCATGGCTAGGTTCGCAGCCGCGTCGGCTGCGCGCTTCAAGGCGCGCCCGTGATGGTGCTAGTGGACTTGTCGACTTCTCCGAGCCGATCAGCCAGTGGCCGAGCCGCCAGATACTGACTGAGGAGGCGAGGGTTCTTGGGGGGGGCGGGACTTCATTTGGTTGATGATGATGCGGTAGTCTCCGATGACCTCCAGCAGGTTTGCAGCGCGCAGTCCGGCGACCGGGCCTGCGTACTCGGCTTGATTGTTCGTGGCGGTCTGCTGGCTGTAGCTCATCGATCCTAACCAGAGCACTCGGATACCCGAACTAAGCACCAGTGGGTAGAGTGCTTGGAGCACCTGCACACCGGCTCCGATGGCGGACCCGAGATCGGAGAGAGTGAGAACGTTACGCCATCTCCAGACGACTTAAAAGGTGGCGAGAGCATCAAAGGGGGCATCCACGTTGACCGAGGATAGTGGACCAACCAGAGATGATCACCCCGGATGCGATGAAAAGGAACCGTTGCCCGCTGGTGATCCCGCGGAGGCTGAGAATGCCGGCCCAGCTCGGTTGACGAGGAGCAGCCGCGATCGCGCGAGACCGCTTGGCCCACCGGGACTCTCTGGCCGCTACTTCCGCACGACCAGCATCGGAGACACTTGGGGGAGGCGGCGGTGGTGTCGACATAGGACCCAAATAGGAGGGTACGCGTGAATGGCGGGATGAGGCTCCAGTCCGATGACTGCTGACGAGTAGCGCGCGCGGATGAGGCTAAGGGCGGCAGAGCGGGTACGGAAGGTGCCGACCATTCTAACGCTCCTAATATCGTCACGAAAAAACTAGTAGCTGGGGTTGCTTGGCTCCACGGACGACAACGTCTTGGTGGGTGGTAGCGGGTGTAGCACGTTTTCCTTGGACGCTGGGAGGAGGAGATCAGGGTAGTTTGCCACGAGGCGATCGCAAAGGGAACGGAAGCGGGACGCAGTTCGTGGCTAGAGCGGGAATTGGAGAGGGTGTCAACGGATACAATGCATACACAACAGCAACTGGTCATGTTCGTGCATGTTAATACCATGCGGACACGTGCTCCATGTGCGGACGAAAGAGGGCTATCAGACCATATTCCCGCCGACGTGGCTAATCACAAAGCGATGGTTGCTTCGATACGCTGCCGACACAGACGATGGAATCAAGGACGTGTTCCCCAACACACCTCGATTCGACGTCCGAGGAGCGATTTGGGGGGACGCGCGCTGAGTCGCGACGAGACGTTTGCTACTGCGAAGGAAGTGTCCGACCGGATCTGCTCCGCTGTCGCTGACCTGAACTTGACGAAGTTCAAGCACGTCATGTCAATGGAAAGAATCAGGGAATTAATCGCATGTGATGAAATTGGTGTTTCACTCTCTTGCTTGGACCGTATCATGAATCCGGACATCCCAGACATCCCACAGAACCAGCATGCAGACATTCCAGGGGACCAGTGTGCAAGCCCCGACATCCGGGACCTACCACACGAATACAACATCCGAGGCAACCAAGCAACGCAGCACCCTGATGAAGCGGTGGCTGCCGACGGGGTAGCCGGCGTGGAAGACAGTGATAGAAGGGTTGAGGAGGTCGTTGACGACTCCGACGTCTTCACAGATTCCGAATCTGTGGTCACGATTCTCGGGACGTCACGGAAGCCTTCGAAGAGTACAAACAAACACGCTCTCCACGAGTGTTTGGAACCGTGTGTTGTTTATCTTCGCCCATGATATCCAAGCGTTGCCTATGAAATGGCGTCCACCATGATTAACCGCTCCGTCTTCATTTTTCGCTCTGTTATCGGGAGCCGGTTTTTCCTACGGATTGAAAAGCGGCAGTCTCTGTCTTGCGCCGTGGATGGCGTGCAATGGCTGCGACGTCCAAACCCCTCCAACGGATCGCCAGAATCGCGCCTTTTCCTTCATTGAGAAGTTTCGACTTCTTGGCATCGCATTCCATCATCAGATCATATTTTGGTTTTTGGCAGCGTGTCGGGATACGCATGAAGCTGATGACACCGGTACGCGCCGGCAGTATCAAGGTTCAATTGACAAGTTCCGGGCAGGGTTTGGTGCCCGACAACGCCATCACCGAGGGGAAATCATTTGCTACTTACAGTTGACGTTGTTTCCATGAATCGAGCAGACGATTAATCGTACGTAAGTCCACATTCTGGACTAGTGCATCAACACTAACTCAGTTGGCGTGTTTCATGCTCAGTTCGCTCGCACTCCTCAGCAATTCTGCAATGGCCTTGGAAAACGACCAAGAAGGCGATCGGCGATGCAATGCTCACTATGTCCGCAAATCCGTCCTGTCCGCCTGTTTACCCTCATCTCTTGCTTCGTAGATATTGCAGACAACGATGGGATTCGACTCAAGTGGACATTTTTTCTTGGGAGTACCAGTACGATAACTACGCCAACGTCTTCGTCACGGCTCTAGAGTGCGGCATGAGACCTCAACACCTACGTCACTAGCTGCACGACGGCTGGTGCATCTTCTGGTGCTATCTGCCAGCCTGCTTGTTGCAGTTTGTCTGGTGCAACAACACATACGTTCACTGTGAAGCTGCCGGTAATGAATGATCGTTGGTCACTTCCTAACTGCCATACAATAGGGTTCACCGGACTTTGCGACATTGCCGCCATTTTTCGAATAAAGTTCGCCGTATATGGGTGACACAGTATGCCGATATCGATGACTTATCGGTGAGTTTGCTCTCACATCGATGTGATATCAGGTGCAATATCTGCACTAGGCATTCCTCTCCAGCCATCCAGCATTTGGTTGCAGTGTTTTTCGAGATGCGTCGATTCTCAACCTACTTCGAGTGCAAGCTGTGGGTCCGTCACTCCATCGTGTTGGACGCAGCCAGCTTGTGCGTTGTCTTTGTCAGCTCAATCTGACCCCCGGCATCCCCAAGTCCACGCGACGACGGAGCTTCCAATCTCCGACGGTTCCATATTGGACACAGTGTCGGGTAGTGCCGACACGGGAATCCATTCGGGAGAACCTGGTGTAGAGGTTCAGGGTGGCCGTGCGGCCACGATTCCTGTACAGTATCTCCCATCTTGCTTCATCTGTGTCACTCCCTGTGACAGTCTCGGACAGGTTGGCCTTCCAGGAAGTCGTCCATCAGCACAGTTGCGTCTGCCTTCCCTTTCTCAAGTTGGCCACGCTGATATCCCTGATCCCGCTGTCTGATACAAGTCAGGAACCGACATAGAGAACCCGCTCTTGTTCCCAGAGAACCGGCCAGGCTAAACGTTCCCAGATCCGGCTGGCAACACAGTCTTGATTGAAGTGATCGTGAGGTCTTCGTTGACGCATATGATCACGACAAAAATGCCTCATCCGCCTCTTAAGTTTTCCGATTCAACAGTACCCTTTCTTGCCTCGTGAAAACCCAATGGACTCGAGGGAGTCATAAAGTACGCCGAAGCAAACCCTAGGCGCTTGATCCGGACATACAGACTTTTTCTCTGACCTTTCATACCCGCCCAGGTGGGCGTTCAAATCCAGGTGCGTGCTTCATGTAGATTTCTTCCTTTGAGATGCCATCAAGGAACGCCGTGAAGACATCCATTGTGCGGATATTCTAGTCCATGATTGTGTGGCTGGCGAGTGGCGAGCAACCGACCAAAAGATCTCGTTAGAATCGACGCCTTACATTTGTGTGTGCCTTGAACCACCTACTGTACCTTGCATCGGTCATTCGTCCCATCAACACGATACTTAATGCCAAAAGCCCAGAGCCATCCGACGGCACGCCGGCTGGGAGGCAGATGTTCGACCCAAGTCCATTCGACTCAGACTGACGAGTGTGTAGGACCTGGTATGCTGGTATGCGCTAGTTTGTCGGTGTACGTGTTTTGTTTATTCAGCGTCAATAATTGTTTACACATATGTAGTTCGTTGTATCGCTTTGCATTCTTTTCGTATCCTCAATCAGAAGCTACACGTATGTTGACCTCGATTGCACAGTACGCGCTCGACGCATCTACATATCCAGCAATCTGTCCATCTATGATATCTTGTGACGCTTGGATGGCTCGACATGCCGAATCAACCACCAAAACCTGAACACTCTAGACAAACGAATGGCGGTGGAACCACACAACGCGAAGAAACATCTCACCAGAATGTACGTGTATGTGTGTCGGCAGTAGACATAGGAAGTGGTGCTAGATCATAGTGCCTCGGAGTTTGGAAAGGACGAGGCGAGGTGAGGACGGGCCGGGCCTTGCAGCAGTGCGTGTGGTGAGTAGTGTGAAGGGGATGTAGCTCAGATGGTAGAGCGCTCGCTTAGCATGCGAGAGGTACTGGGATCGATACCCAGCTTCTCCATTCCGCTGCTGTTACTGTGATAAGATCGTCGGCACCAGCGCACTCCCAAATTGCGCCCCCCGCAGTTCCACTGCGACAACCGTCGACATTGAGTAACACCTTTTTACGTTTTCACCTATTTACCTTTTTTTTTTCTTTTTCTTATTCCGTCCTTGTGCTTGGCTCCTTGCTTTCTTGACTGCTTGACTGCTTGACTGCTTGACTGCTTGACTGCTTGACTGCTTGACTGCTTGACTGCTTGACTGCTTGACTGCTTGACTGCTTGATGGCTTCGCTCCTTGGCGCGTTCGCTTCTTCTTCTTCTTCCATATTCCTCACCTTCCGATCACGGATGTTCCCTTGCCACAGTCACTTGCACACTTGCACACAAACTTAGCTCTTCGGCGTTATCACCCTCATCACACTTGCACACTTGCACGACCTACGCTTCTCGACTATAGTACTACACGCTCACCCTTTTGCACATTCTACGGTACTACCATACTCGCACCATTTGCGCTTTCCGATGCTCACCTCACACCGACCGATCACCCTTTACTGCATATGTGGTCTGGCTGTCAGTGGCATGGTTCCGTCGTTCCGTCGTTCCGTCTGCCGTCGGTGTTGGTTGCTCACTATGCTCGTGCTTTACGGCGCGATGTTGACGACGACTTGTTGACATGTTGATGTGCTGACGTGTTCTACATGGCTTGGCATGGGATGGCGTGTTGGTTCTCGGTCTTGCTGTCTTGGGGTCGGGTGTGTAGGACCTGGTATGCTGGTATGCGCTAGTTTGTCGGTGTACGTGTTTTGTTTATTCAGCGTCAATAATTGTTTACACATATGTAGTTCGTTGTATCGCTTTGCATTCTTTTCGTATCCTCAATAAGAAGCTACACGTATGTTGACCTCGATTGCACAGTACGCGCTCGACGCATCTACATATCCAGCAATCTGTCCATCTATGATATCTTGTGACGCTTGGATGGCTCGACATGCCGAATCAACCACCAAAACCTGAACACTCTAGACAAACGAATGGCGGTGGAACCACACAACGCGAAGAAACATCTCACCAGAATGTACGTGTATGTGTGTCGGCAGTAGACATAGGAAGTGGTGCTAGATCATAGTGCCTCGGAGTTTGGAAAGGACGAGGCGAGGTGAGGACGGGCCGGGCCTTGCAGCAGTGCGCAGTGCGCAGTGCGCAGTGCGCAGATGTACATGTGCGTGGTTGATAGCACGTCGCGTTGTGCACTGGACACTGCACACTGCGCTGCACTTGCTGTATCGTAAGAATAGTAGGTGGTGCTGTAAGTTGTGTCGTGGTGGATGGTTTGTGTGTGGTGTGATGGTAGGTCGTCATGTGTGTGAGTGGATGGGAGTGATAGGTGGGGTGGGTATTGGTAATGTGTGGTGATGTCTTGTGTGTGTTTGTTTGTTTGTATGTTGGTGTTGTTGGTGTTGTTGTGTTGGTCGCAAGAGTGATATGGCGTGGCGTGTGGTGAGTAGTGTGAAGGGGATGTAGCTCAGGTGGAAGAAGTCTGTATTTAATGAAATACGACAATTTCGACTTCTAATCTAACCTCGTCACTATAAGAATGTATGGTATAGTGTACACAAGTGTAACGAGGTCGTGGTTGGGCAGAGTCCGAACTGGGTTGTTGTGCGACGTTGACTTGACACCTCGTAGCTCAGATGGTAGAGCACCCGATTTCCGATCACTTGGTCGCGGGTTCGATTCCGGGTGTGGACGATTTGGTTGTGGAGATAGGGCGGGTGACGGGACTTGTGGGCCCGTAGGATGCTCCCCCGGGAATCGTCTACGCTCGCGTGGGATCGACGGCTCCAAAAGGATACTAGCAATAAGCTTTTGCCTTTTATGGTTCTACACCATAAATCGGACCTTGATCAGCTTCTTGTTGCACCTGAGGAACCCACCAATTGACCGCGTGCTTGTTAGCGCTTCCAAAACCAAGAACAACTGCGTCCGTTCTTCTTCATCGTACAGACGTCGCTGACATGAACGCACATGTGCAGTGAACGTCGTGTACACAACGCGGAGGGCTGGGATTAGCGGTAGATCAGCTCTTGATTCCACGAGAACCTTGAGCGCACTGGTAGTAGTCGGAACGCCAAACGAAACTGTAGATCTTCAAAAACCGGTAGCAGCAACTTCCGCAAGCGTTTGCGGCGTCGCACGACTGCCTTGATGTCGTCCTGCGTTGCCGAAGGGTCGTGTAGCTGGATCGGGTGTGGTCGGACCGTTGCTGGAGCTTGCCACACCAGTCGAAGAAGCTGGGAGCGCGGTACGTTCGGAACGAGGCACACACGCGTCTGGATACGCACACCGGAGTACGGTGAAGGTGGTGCATTGCCTACAACACGTACATCGTCTGCACTGGCACTACACACACTCAGCACGCGACGAAACACTTGAGTAGCTTCATGGTGGAGACGCTGAAGCCACAGGTACTGTTGATACGGACGAACACCGACCCATGTGTAGTCGATGTGACGTCGAGCGAAGTCTTCTGCGTCGGGCCACGCACCACTTGAGTCAACAAAGTCGGACAGGCTCCGCAGACGAAAAGCTTGAGCGATACGTCGACGGAAGCTTCGCTGAGGCTCGGCTACCATCGATAGACTTCGACGGTGAGCGATCGCCGTGCTGGACCGTGGTGGAGGCTCGAACTGGAATGTCGAATCGCCGTGGAACCACAGGGGCTGCTGCAATGCGTACGCTAGTCGAGTTGGGCCCGGAAGATCCATCCACGTGACTGGAAACCGCGTGCGATGCCACAGTAACCAGGCGTCGCGCCACCACTGTGAAAGGCACGACCAGTCGAGGATCTTGCCGTGTCGCTTCGGGTTGACGGTGAGGAAGTCGAAGGTTTGACGAGGACCCCAACGAGGAAGCACCAGCTCGAGCACGCGATGGCCAGCTGACGTCCAGTTGCACACGGATGCGTCAGACGCACGAATGAACTGAAGCACGAGTGACAACATCTGTCGCTTGATCGCTCCGTCGATACTGGGAACCTGGAGACCACCCACACTGCGAGGCTGAGCGATGAACGCCGAAGAGATGAGCTGGACGTGTCGAGCGTCGCGCTCATAGCGACGACTGAGCACAAACCGATGCAGCGTCGCCTGCCACCGTCGCACCATCGGTGCTGGGACTGGGACGTGCATGGTGTAGTGCCACAAGCGCGACAACACCATTGTCTGCACTATCAAGAGCCGACCTTGGAGTGTACGCGCGCGTCGAAACCACAGCTTGAAGCCTTCGTAGAACTTGCGGTCAAGATCGTCCAGGAGAGCCTGCACGACCGATGCTTGGCCAAACGGGATACCGAGGTACTTGACCGTCTCACCTCGCTCGAGAACGCGCACGGATCCGAGCTGGGCGACATGTCGATGACGATGAAGTGGCAGCACGACGCACTTGGTACTTGACCGTCTCCCCTCTCGCGAGAACGCGCACGGCGCCGAGCTGGGCTACATGTCGATGACGATGAAGTGGCAGCACGACGCACTTGTTCAGGTTGAGCTTGGCGCCGGATCCATCACAGTAGAGCTGGACGAGCTCTAGCTGCGCTTCCATGCCACTGACAGACCCTGAGAGCAGTGTCGAGTCGTCCGCGAAGAACAGACTTGTGACCGTCAGACGCTCGGACAGACACACGCCGTGTTCTTCGTGTTGCCGCAGGAGGTTACCGAGCGGCTCGATGACAAGCAGAAACAACAAAGCCGACAAGGGATCGCCCTGCTTCACACCGCGAGTCGGCTCGATCGCTTCTTGGACATGGCCGTTGATCATCAGGTGGGCTTGCGGTCGTGTGTAGAGGAGCCGAATCCAAGTCGAGAACGCACCGCCGCACCCCATGCGATCGAGGACTTGGAAGAGGTAGTCCCAGTTGACACGATCGTAGGCCTTCTCAAAGTCGAGGAACGTGGCAAACGCGTCTTCATCCGTTGCCGTCACCAGATCTTGGAGATCCGCGAGGAACCGGATGTGGTGGTGGATCGACCGACCCTTCATGAACGCCTTCTGCGCAGCGTTGATGAGCTTGGGCAGGAACATCTGCAGCCGAGCTGTGAGAACCTTGGACAGCGCCTTCACATCCACACCGATGAGCGCAATCGGCCGGTAGTTCCCAGCTTCCGCGCGAGAACCCTTCTTGTGCAGCAAGCAGATGGCGGACTTGCGTTGGGACTTGAGCATCTCTCCGCGGCCGAGCTGGTGGTAGAACACAAGCTCGAGGCACTCGCCGAAGACGTCAGGTGCGACCTTGTAGAAAGCCGCTGAGAGCCCGTCCATTCCGGGCGCCGACGTTGACTTCATCTTCTTGAGAGCGGATGCAAACTCGATACCCGTGATCGGAGCGTTGAGCAGCTCGGTCTCTGTCGGGTCGAGACGAGCAGTGATAGCTTGTAGTAGTTGCGCCATCTTGTCAGGATCCGGTGGAGGCGGTCGACCGCCACTGGAGGCGGGGTCGCCCATGATCGAACCCCAGTGATCGCGAAACACCGTCGAGATGTCCGCAGGATTACGCGAGGTTGATCCGTCAGACATGCGCACTTCCTCGATGCTGACTCGGTTGAGCGACGCGTCGATCGGACGGAAGAAGAACTTGGTCGACTTCTCGGCGTTGGCTGCTTGGAAGTCGAACGCGCTGTCTTGGTTGTAGTTGCGGGAGTGCTCCACGCACTCACGATACGTCGCCAACGCAGCTTGGAACATCTCCTGGTCCGCGTTTGTTCTTGTGTCTCGAAACCTTGCTGCCGCTCGGTCGAGAGCTGTCTGTGCGTCACGGATCGCTGCCTCGTTCTGGTAGCGAAGCTTGCGCTGGATCGCTTGGAGCTGGGTCTTCATGGAGCGTTTCCACTCTTCCCAGACCTTGCCCTTGTTGTCGCCGACCGCAGCTTCTCGAGAACCGCAGTGGCTTCACCTTCGATCGCCTTGACGATGTCTGGATACTCGAGCAACGAGATCGGAAGCGCCAGTAGCCCCGACCTTGCGGCTGGGCCATGGTCCGCAGCGTCACTTGGTGCACGAGATGATCTCCGGCTGCCTTCGGCTGGAAATACGTCGAGTCACCGTAGACGGCGTTGCTGAAATCCCGCGAGAGCAGGATGTAGTCGAGCCGGTTCTTGCGCGGCTGGGGACCCGTGAAGACTCGTTCTTCAGGATGGTGGATGCGCCACGGGTCGACGACACCGAGGCACCCCAACCATCGCTGACACGCACTACGACCGCGCGTGGTGATGAACCTTGGTTCGGACGAGTCGAGACGGGGATCAGCGGAGTGTTGAGATCACCGAGCACGATGTGTGTCGCGTTGTCTTCAAACTCGCTGAACGGGAGGGCGTCGAAGAACTCGGCCTTCTCCGTGTCGTCCACAGGCGAGTAGACGTTGTGGATGTACACCGGAGCATCGTTGACCATCACTTGGACGACCAAGTAACGTCCCGGGTACGTGAAGGACGACAGCTCACGAGCAGAGTCGAAGCCGGGAAAGTCAGAACGGAGAACCGTCATGACGCCGCCGGATCTTGGTCCTGTCGAGGCTGTCGAGGTTGCATTGAGGTCGCTGACGAACAAGCGGTGCTTGAATCGTGCAGCGTGGTTGAATTCGATCTTGGCGAGCTGGTGACTGTCGCGGATCTTGGTTTCTTGTACACATGAAAGACTGTTCTTGATGAGCAGGTGCTCGACGAGGAGGTGACCGTTCTTCTTGATCCCGTTGGTGTTGACCGTCAACAAAGTGACGCCCTCCCACGAGATCTCGGTCGATTCTTCCTGTGCGGCCGGTTTAGCTGCTCATCGCGAGCGCTCCCGTGGCAAGAACGAACTTGCCGTCGACCGACGTGAGTTGCAGCACGCCGTCTTCCGGGAAGAACACCTCACAGTCGCGGAGGTAGTCGAGGTCGTCGAGGAGACTGCCTTGCCACTGCACGGAACCCCACAGCTCGAAACAGAGCTGGCCGATGTCTGAACGCAAAAGCGCAAACAACGTGCAGGGGTGCAGGAGGCGTCGGTTCTGGGCGGGGATCCACAGCGTTGGATGGCCCGTCAGTCGCTGGATCCACGCGTCGTTCTCGAAGATCTGCGGCGCAGTACACATGAGCATCACCTCAAAGAGGGACAGCGCACGTGTCGCGCGGAGCATGGGAGCGAGCGCTTCGTTCTTCCACCAATGCGCGACGGTCCGGAACAGGTCGTCGCGCTTCTTCGGTGCCTTCTCGCCATCGAAGTACTTGGCCCACTTGTGCGCAAACGTCGTCGCACTGGACGGGTCGCTTGCGCTGAGGACGCGGTTGATCAGGTGCAGGTGGGCGAGGTCGTCGACAGAGCGAGACACGACACTCATCTCCTTGAGCAACGCGGCGTTGAACGCAATCGGAGACTGCGTCGTCGCCATATGCGTCAGCGTGTCGGGTTGCTTGTCGAGCGAATCGTCTTCAGCACGCTGGCAACGCGGTCGCTTGCTTGCTTGAGCTTGGCAGGCTGGAGAGCGTCTTCAGCTGCCTTCTCCGTCAAGACAAGCTCGCCGCGACGTCGGCGACGTTCTTGGCTTCCTTCGTCTTGACGACGCTCGTGTGATGCTTCGTCAAGAAGTGGCTGGTTTCCTTGCTCGCCTTGACCTCCGTGGTACCTTGGTGATCCGCGGGACGATCTGGTATCGCGGCGAGCTGGCGTCGTCGAGCATCGCGTCGCAAGCTTCGAGTTCCACTTCCACCATGCTGAGCACAGAGAAGTAGTTGCTTGTCGCGATGTCGGCAACTGGGTTCTGCTGCGGCCGAGTCTTCTGCATCACCGTCGCGAAGTCTTCGGCGCAGCGCTGGCGCTTGGCCTTGCGCATCCCAGACGACGTCGAGTTGTGACTGCCGTCCGTGATGGCAAGCTGGGTTTGTCGACCGTGGACTGCCCGGAGGCGAGACCACGGAACCGACGTTCGTGCTCAGCGAGAGCACGCTCATCGAGTCGTCGGCTGGACCCGCGGGCAGACGCGCGGGGCTTCTGCGGAGCGGGCTTGCCGTTGCGCACCACGGACGCATACGAGCGCTTGGACTCGGGGGCTGCCGGGTGCGGGGTTGCCGACGTCGAACGCGGGGTCGATGTCGGCGGAGACAGATCGAGCACATGTGGCGAGCGCTGCCCAAAGCCACGTCGCTGGGACGGGAAGGCAGCGTCCTTCGCTTGTGCTGGATACAGGCGGCCGTCGAACAAAGCTGATCGCACGGCTGACCTCCAACGACCAATGCCGGCGGGCATCGGTTCGCACGGAAGTACAGCGCCACGTGGCGGTGGTCATCGCGGCTTCCAGGTTGACGTCGCGGAACGTCCCGTAGATGGGTTCCGCGCCAAGCTCGAAGAGTCGACGAAGCATGAACGCGTCGTCGAAGTCGCTGTCGACGCTGGACACGTCGATGAAGAAGCGGTCGGCAAGGATGTCGAAGTCTTGGAACTTGAACTTGTTCCCGAGGATCTTGACCTCTTGGCCGGCGAGCTGTTCGCACGCGGCGCGAGTCTTCACCTTGACGCAAAGATCGCCGCCGCGGCCCTTGGAGATCTGACCAATCTGCTGATGGTCGATCAGTTCCTTGATCACGGTGTCGTCGTTGTCCTTGAGCAGCGACGTCATGATCTTGTTGATACCAGTGCGGTCGAACGCACGGTTGGTCTCGATCATCATCACGAAGCGCGCGCGAGGCAGCTGATACGGACGAGCTTGCTCGATGCGGCGAGCAACTTCAGACCAGTCGCGGTTGCTTGCGTAGAGCGCGTCGATGGCTTCGATCGCATCGGCAGTCGGACGTGGCATGGCCACACGGATCGGCTGGGGAGGCGGAGTCGAGTCACGACGGATCTCCGTCGGACGATTGAGAAGCGCGCGGAGAGACGAAGACGCAGCTTCGTCACGCGTCGTTGTCGCTTGGTCGTCGGAGTCGGTGGCTTCAGCAGAGGCTTCGACGTCGACGGCCGACCGCTCGTGCAGGTGCACTTGCATGCCGGCACCAACTTCAACGGTACGTGCCGCTGCCACAGAGTCGATGTCCATGTCGGCGGCGTCACCACTGGCGCTCGAGGCTTGCGTGTCGGTGTCGCCGTTTGCGACATCACTGTCGCGGTCCGAGACACTTCCACGAGATTCAGCTGGCACGGTCGATGAATCTTGAGCGGGCGCAGAGACGGTGCAACCAGGTTGCGTTTCTTGGGTGGATACCACTGTACCCACCGGAGACGCAGCTGCTGGTGCAGAGACGGGGCGCTTCACTGGATTCATGGCTGGCGTGCTGGGTGCTGACGGGAGCTGGGAGGGGGGCTTGATACTTCTGCTGCTTGACTGGGGAGACTTGTGCTCGACGAGGCAAATTGAGAAGTGGGGGGGATGTAGCTCAGATGGTAGAGCGCTCGCTTAGCATGCGAGAGGTACTAGGATCGATACCCAGCTTCTCCATTCCGCTCCTGTTACTGTGATAAGATCGTCGGCACCAGCGCACTCCCAAATTGCGCCCCCCGCAGTTCCACTGCGACAACCGTCGACATTGAGTAACACCTTTTTACGTTTTCACCTATTTACCTTTTTTTTTCTTTTTCTTTTTCCGTCCTTGTGCTTGGCTCCTTGCTTTCTTGACTGCTTGACTGCTTGACTGCTTGACTGCTTGACTGCTTGACTGCTTGACTGCTTGACTGCTTGACTGCTTGATGGCTTCGCTCCTTGGCGCGTTCGCTTCTTCTTCTTCTTCCATATTCCTCACCTTCCGATCACGGATGTTCCCTTGCCACAGTCACTTGCACACTTGCACACAAACTTAGCTCTTCGGCGTTATCACCCTCATCACACTTGCACACTTGCACGACCTACGCTTCTCGACTATAGTACTACACGCTCACCCTTTTGCACATTCTACGGTACTACCATACTCGCACCATTTTCGCTTTCCGATGCTCACCTCACACCGACCGATCACCCTTTACTGCATATGTGGTCTGGCTGTCAGTGGCATGGTTCCGTCGTTCCGTCGTTCCGTCTGCCGTCGGTGTTGGTTGCTCACTATGCTCGTGCTTTACGGCGCGATGTTGACGACGACTTGTTGACATGATGTGCTGACGTGTTCTACATGGCTTGGCATGGGATGGCGTGTTGGTTCTCGGTCTTGCTGTCTTGGGGTCGGGTGTGTAGGACCTGGTATGCTGGTATGCGCTAGTTTGTCGGTGTACGTGTTTTGTTTATTCAGCGTCAATAATTGTTTACACATATGTAGTTCGTTGTATCGCTTTGCATTCTTTTCGTATCCTCAATAAGAAGCTACACGTATGTTGACCTCGATTGCACAGTACGCGCTCGACGCATCTACATATCCAGCAATCTGTCCATCTATGATATCTTGTGACGCTTGGATGGCTCGACATGCCGAATCAACCACCAAAACCTGAACACTCTAGACAAACGAATGGCGGTGGAACCACACAACGCGAAGAAACATCTCACCAGAATGTACGTGTATGTGTGTCGGCAGTAGACATAGGAAGTGGTGCTAGATCATAGTGCCTCGGAGTTTGGAAAGGACGAGGCGAGGTGAGGACGGGCCGGGTTGCAGCAGTGCGCAGTGCGCAGTGCGCAGTGCGCAGTGCGCAGATGTACATGTGCGTGGTTGATAGCACGTCGCGTTGTGCACTGGACACTGCACACTGCGCTGCACTTGCTGTATCGTAAGAATAGTAGGTGGTGCTGTAAGTTGTGTCGTGGTGGATGGTTTGTGTGTGGTGTGATGGTAGGTCGTCATGTGTGTGAGTGGATGGGAGTGATAGGTGGGGTGGGTATTGGTAATGTGTGATGTCTTGTGTGTGTTTGTTGTTTGTTTGTATGTTGGTGTTTTGGTGTTGTTGTGTTGGTCGCAAGAGTGATATGGCGTGGCGTGTGGTGAGTAGTGTGAAGGGGATGTAGCTCAGATGGTAGAGCGCTCGCTTAGCATGCGAGAGGTACTGGGATCGATACCCAGCTTCTCCATTCCGCTCCTGTTACTGTGATAAGATCGTCGGCACCAGCGCACTCCCAAATTGCGTCCCCCGCAGTTCCACTGCGACAACCGTCGACATTGAGTAACACCTTTTACGTTTTCACCTATTTACCTTTTTTTTTCTTTTTCTTATTCCGTCCTTGTGCTTGGCTCCTTGCTTTCTTGACTGCTTGACTGCTTGACTGCTTGACTGCTTGACTGCTTGACTGCTTGACTGCTTGACTGCTTGATGGCTTCGCTCCTTGGCGCGTTCGCTTCTTCTTCTTCTTCCATATTCCTCACCTTCCGATCACGGATGTTCCCTTGCCACAGTCACTTGCACACTTGCACACAAACTTAGCTCTTCGGCGTTATCACCCTCATCACACTTGCACACTTGCACGACCTACGCTTCTCGACTATAGTACTACACGCTCACCCTTTTGCACATTCTACGGTACTACCATACTCGCACCATTTTCGCTTTCCGATGCTCACCTCACACCGACCGATCACCCTTTACTGCATATGTGGTCTGGCTGTCAGTGGCATGGTTCCGTCGTTCCGTCGTTCCGTCTGCCGTCGGTGTTGGTTGCTCACTATGCTCGTGCTTTACGGCGCGATGTTGACGACGACTTGTTGACATGTTGATGTGCTGACGTGTTCTACATGGCTTGGCATGGGATGGCGTGTTGGTTCTCGGTCTTGCTGTCTTGGGTCGGTGTGTAGGACCTGGTATGCTGGTATGCGCTAGTTTGTCGGTGTACGTGTTTTGTTTATTCAGCGTCAATAATTGTTTACACATATGTAGTTCGTTGTATCGCTTTGCATTCTTTTCGTATCCTCAATAAGAAGCTACACGTATGTTGACCTCGATTGCACAGTACGCGCTCGACGCATCTACATATCCAGCAATCTGTCCATCTATGATATCTTGTGACGCTTGGATGGCTCGACATGCCGAATCAACCACCAAAATGTGACATAGCGCACGTACCTGCGACGAGGGCGCTAGCGTCAGGGTAGATAATCTTCGAATGAGAAGGTTGATGTGCCAGCCTTCGGGCTGGCTGGCCGGCTAAGAAGCCGGCCCGTGCGATCAACGGGAATGCTTATTCCCGGGGGTCGCACTTAGTGTGGACCACACAAGTCCGCACTTTATGTGGCACACACTAAGTTCGTGTTTGTGTGTACCACAGTAGGAAGTAGGTACCGGTACAATACCGGTTGTAGGAGTGCATGTAAGGGGGGGCGGCTAGCGCCCCTCCATCAATAAGACTTCGAGTTTTGCCTCCAACCACACAAGCCGGCTCCGACGGAGATCTCGCGGGGTCCTACGCTATCGACCACCGCGGACTCAGCTACACGCTCAGGTACGCGAACGGACGTCTCGTGCGGATACTGCCAGGTCTGTATTGGTGTATATTGTGCTAGTGTGTATACGTGTGCATATCTCGGAGCCAAAGCGCCTCCATCTCTGTGGGAAAGGTATTGGCCAAGTCCCATACCTGCCCTGCACTTCAAATTCGGTAGTCATCTTACGTTTGCCAGCAGTGGCATACGTATTTCATATTAGGAAAAGAGAGGCAACGGCCTCCAAGGTTGCGATTGTTAATAGAATAACCGGAGGGCCGGCTCTATTAATACAGATCGTTCAGACCTATTGTTCTATATTGTTTCCGCGTCTCTCGCTATTTCGTGGGCTTTCACAGTGAGTCCGGATACGAGTGCCAGCACTCGAAAGGACATACTAAGGGTACACAACGTGAGATACTTGACCGCAGGAGCTAGCTTCCTCTATAAGCTGTGCTCCGCTAGTGTCACTAAGGCTAGCGCTACCCCTTCGCTGGCTTAGTGAGTGAGAGTAATACGCCAGATTGCATAACACTATATCACAACTGGTGCGTATGCCAGGATCTGGTTCACTAGTGTCTGACATGAGTAGTCCTGACGCGGATCGGGCGGTCCCTGCCCGATTCACCTTTGTTCGTGATGACGAAGGTACACGCGATGTAGCTAGCTCGCCGCTAGCTCTCGCACCAGCTAACTCCACGCGGCTCGGCATTCCCGATCTCGAAGATGAACACAAGTCCGAAGAGTACCACACGTCTAGCAGCGGCGACGGTTCGCAACCAACGCGCGCTGCTACGGTCATGAAGGTCACCTCGACTAGTGTCAAGTCGAATCGCGAGCCGAGCCGGCGAGCCGCTAGCCCGGCTGAGCAGCGGCAGTCGTCCCGCGCGCCAGCGCGGACGCACCAAGAACGAGCTGGCTCCAGGAGCCAGCAGCAAAGTCCCGCCCGGAGTCAGTCGCCGGCGCGGGCCGCGCAAGCAGTAGCGCGTAAGAAGAAGACTCGCAACAAGTCGAGACGAGCGAGTCGAGTTGCCGAAGCTAGCTCCTCCTCAGTCTCGCCAGCCAGCACTGCCGGCGCGCAACCGACACACACGATCCCGGCAGCGCCAGCAACGCCGCCGCAACGCCAGGAGATCAAACGTCTGTCGTTGGGTCCGCGCGCCAGCGTCGCTGGCTTGAACGCGCTGGAGTCGCAGCTCGTGCAAGAGAGCGTTGCGACCTGGCGCCAAGGACCAGATACGCGGGTTACGCCCCAGCCTACCAGCGAGGTTACGCTCGCAGCTACCAGTGACCCTGCGCTTCAGGTCCTGCGTGACGAAGTCAACCGACTTCTCCGCCCACGTCTCGGCTGGCTGGCTCGCTTTGATGCAATTCAAGTGTATGAGCCAGCCGCCTCCCAGATGATGCTTCACAGCATCATCCTTGACGACCTCTCGGTCGTTGAACAAGTCGCGGTGTTCCAGTCCGTCATGGTCGACGCCGGCATATCGTTCGTCAACCTGGTGCCAGCGTTTGTGCGACGCGAATCGGAATTCGCTAGCTTAGCGCCGCCGACGGTGCAGACCCAGCTGTTCGAAGTGCGATGGGCCATCACAGCTATGGTGGCACGGTACACGGAACTTCGTCGTGCGCAAGCTACGCTAGCACCGGCGATCAGCCAGTCGCCAGCATTTGCGCCACACCCTCGAACGGTCGAGGGGCGCGAAGCCAACCCCTATGCGATGAGGAAGCCGTCGTCGGTGATCAGCTCATCGGACTGGTCGCAGCTACGTTTGCAAGCACGGGCGGCTCATCCGCCGGCTCACACACAAGCGCAGCCAGCCTTTGGGTCTGTGCAGCCAGCATTCATGGCGCCGACGCCAGCATTCGTGCCGCCAGCAGCGTTTCCCAACCCTGCGTACCCATCCCAGCGCCGCCCGACTGTCGACGAGCCGATGGACCAGGCACCCGACTACTTCTCAGGTCATGAGCCAGCTCATGTGGTCGCTCAACCGGCATTCGGTATGCCAGAGCATGCTCGAGAGCCAGCGCACTCGGCGCAGGGCTGGCAGGTCCCCAGTGGACACGCTCCGCCAGCTTACGCGCGTCCGTTTATCCCGTTCAATTCGCTGGAGAAGCTGTCGGGCACAGAACCGCTCGCAGACCGGCGCGTCTGGTGGGAGGAGTACAAGTATCTCGCCCGAGCTGGCAGCTGGACCGACATGGAGAAGTGCGAGTACCTGCGAATGTATCTGACGAAGTCAGCACGCCTCTGGTACAAGCAGCTCTTTGTCAAGCTCGGTCCGCACAGACTCACCTTGAAGAAGCTAGCAGCGGCCTTCAAGGAGGAGTTCTTGGAATCGAATGAGTCAGCTTTTGAGAAGTACTGCTACCTTTCTCAGGCCAAGAACGAAACAGCGCGCCAGTACCTGTGGCGTCTCAACGTCGCCGCCAAGGAGGCTGGCATCTCGATCTGCGAGCCTGTTGCTGTGGAGAGGCATGTGACGCGCTTCGTCAGCTCGCTGCGTGATCCCCAGGTGCGGTCCCTTTTGCTCGGTGCCAGCTTCGGAACGATCGAGCAACTCGAGATGCAGCTGCGACTGTACGAACGTCGCAGCCAGCTAAGCCGTGACGATGGCACCCATCGTGATCGCAGCAGTTCGAAGGCCAGAGACGCGTCAACGTACATCGCCCAGCATCAGTTGCGCTCGGAAGCGGAGTACGAATCCGACGAAGAAAGCCAGCTCGAGCGTGGAAGGACAGTGCAGTTCCATGGTGTGGACGAGTACGACTCTGACACATACGTATCGACCGGGTCGACGTACCAAGTCTCAGCCCAAGGGCCAGCGCAGCAGCATCGCGGTGTGCCACCGAAGTGGAAGACCCAGCCTAGCGCGAAGCCAAAGTGGGCTAGCGGACCAGCACAGCCAACTCGTCCGCCACCTCGCAGCCAGCACAGTAACGCTGCTGCTGGCAGCCAGCCTGCCGCAAACTCCAATGCGTGCTTCACGTGCGGTGAGCCTGGCCACTGGTCGAATGAGTGCCCCCAGCGCGCCGCACAGCTAGCTGCGATGCCCAAGTGCACATTATGTGCTGGCGAGCATCCGACGGAGTATTGCTGGCGCAAGTGTCCCGCGTGCGGACACGCGCACAACAAGCCGGAGGAGTGCCCGACCGCCAAATCTTGGAAGAGGTCAAGTCTTGGTACAAGGCTGGCAACATGAATGCCGAAGCACCGCTGCCGGCCAGCGTGCTGCAGCATTTAAACTTGTAAGCTCGCCGGATAGGCACCCGGTACGCGACGAGCGACAGCCAGCACACCCTGCGCCAGCAGCGGCTCCGAGCCGCGCGGCCAGCGTGTTTCATGTCTACGCCTTCGTCGGCGCGAATGTCAGTAGCGCTGATAAGGACCCCTCAAATTCATGTGAAGAAAACGAAGCGCGTTCGTATCTCATGAAGTCTGAGGAAGATCAAGACCAATCGCCAGCTTTCTGTCTCCAGCCTGGCGAGCGTCGGGGGTGGTGGTCCGATAACCCCCAACCAGCAGGCCGAGTTGGGATAGCGCTAGTCCATGGCGCTATATGCAACCGGCGCGTTGCCATTCTGCTAGACTCCGGTCTGACACAAGCATCCTGAGCTTGGATCTAGCACGCCAGCTCGGGCTCGAGCTATCGTTCAAGGAACGCCTCAAAGTCAAGGGTGTCGGCGATGTCACTACTTACGTGACCGCTAAAGCCAGGGTGAAGATAACGCTGGGTGTCAGTGTGGTCTACTACATGGACATCTGGTGTGGGAACATCGGTGAGGGCATCCAGTGTCTGCTGGGTATGGACTTCATGGTGTCAGCCGGCGTGCGGCTGAGTGCGTATGATGGCATGGTCCGGCTCCCTGAGGAAGAGAGCGTGCGGCTGGCCAACGGTGGCCAGCCCGCTCGACTCCCGAAGAAGACGCCAGTGTCGACTCAGAGCGACCTAGCGATTGGACCGGGTTTGTCAGTCTTTGTGCCGATTGTGTATGGTAAGGATGCTGGCTTAGTGCCGTGGGTGTGCCGCGGCGTGAGCTGGCTGACCACGCTAGTCTATGGTCGGCATGGCCAGCCCACTGGCATCAAGGTCACGAACGTGACGCAGCGCCCGATTACGATACCCAGTCGAACCCCAGTCGGACACCTCGTCGAAGCAGGACATCTCCCCGATGGCAGCCACAAGGCCCGAGCCGTGCGCGCTGGCTCCACGAAGTATGACGAGTGGCAGCACCTCATCTTCGAGAACTCTTTCTCGAGAGAGTTCAAGAGACGACTGTGGTAGAGTAGCTTGCATTGAGACAGGTGTTGAAGAGATGAGTTGTGGGCGTTGGCCAGCCAACCCCCCTGGTCCCTGCTGGCCAGCGGAGCTGGCGTGCTGGGTCACGTCAGATAGAAGCTGACAAACCGGTTCGATATCGGTTTTCAGAGGTCCATACGTCAGCGTGCTAGCGAGACGCAATCAGTAGTATCGGTTTTAACAGGAAACGCCCCAGCGGGCTAACCTGACAAAGAGACTCTCGTTTTTCCCTCGTACCCCTCAAGTCTCCCTCCTCAGAGCGCAGCCGCCGCTAACTCAACGGAGTTGGCACGCGCGCTACAAGTAAGTCCGTGCGTGTGCTTGCGTGTGTTGGAGCAGTCAGAGCGTGTGTGTACCTGTGTGGGCGTTTGCGTGTGTGCGTGTGAGAGCGTGAGGACATAGTTCCTGGCATTCTTGCCGTTTGCTGAGGATCCTGGCTAGGCCAAGGGTCTGAAGCACTCTATCTGAGTGTGTATTCTGTATTCACTGCGTACTCTGGCTAGGAGAGCTAGTTGTATCGGTAATACACTTCATATTGAAACCCGCGAGTATCCTAGGAGAGGATAGCTCGCACCCCTCTTGGCTGGCTGATCGAGACCAACTCCGTCACAGCCCCACTGCATTCACCTTCACTGTGCGGCCATACTTCGGTTGGTTAGTGCCTGACGGAGTGAGCGGACTCGGGAAACTCCTTAGCAAGGATCCCATTGAAAGAGCCGCTTCGACAAAGGGTACACAACGTGAGGTATCGACCAGCGTGGAGCTAGATCACTAGCTCTGCGTGGGTTGTACTTATATTCTTTAAAGTGCTTGGCTAGCGCAGCGCTACCCCTTCGCTGCTGCTGGTCGTTCAGACGCCTGTCCGCTAGCTGCTACCAGCTAGCGAACATACACCACTCTATCACAACTGGTGCGTATGCCAGGATCCTCTAAGGGTCACGTGACTGAGTCTGCTCCGAACGCGCAACGCACTAACGAGACTAGAGTCATGGACTTGGAAGTGAAGGACAGGGCCGCGCTCGCCAGCGCTGGCCCGTCAGCTCGCTCGCCGGATATGCCGACGGGAGCGAGCAAACCAAGGCATCTCGTCGAGAGACTGACTATCCTCGACGAAGAAGAGAAAAGTCACAGCACAACCGACACGGCGAAGCCCAACGAAGAAGACTTCCATTCGGCACAATCAGTCTCTAGCAAGACTAGCGAAGAGGCTGAGAGCAAGAGGCCGGCCCGAGGCCGAAGCTGCAAGAAGAAGTCCCGATCGCCGAGTCGGGAGGCCAGGTCGACAAGCCGACCAGCAGCAAGCGTTGCTGAAGAAGCTGACAAGCCATCGCGTCGTGACACCAAGGCTGGCAAGCGGGCCACGAAGTCGACCAAGAAGCTGTTGAAGCCGGGAGGGCCGAGCACAAGCCCGTCCGCTGGCGCAAGCATTGCCGTTCAGCCGATGACACTTGGTCCCGCTGGCTTACCCGCCGCAGCGCTTCCTGATGCTGTCGATCAGTATCTGGCACAGGAATGCGTTGACAAGTGGTTGCACACGCCGTGCGCCCGCTCGAGTGTTCCCTCCGCCGAACTCGACGCCTCTGAGAACTCGCGTGCCAGCACACCTTGAAGATCAAGTGGCTGAGGTGCTGATGAAGTTCGCAACAGTCGACTCTTGGCTGCAGGCGTTTGGAGTGTCGTCGCACAGCTTGCCAGTTGAGCCGCCTCGCTTGCGCTTGTTCAAGATGAAGCTAGCTGGCTTCACGCACCTGCAGCGGGTCGCCGTCATGCAGTCTGCGCTCCAAGAAGCAGGCTTTGCCTTCATCAACTGGGTTCCAAGTCTTGCGCAGCTTGCCTGCCACCGCACATGGCGAAGGTGACAGCTAAGGAAGTTGAAGACGACACCGACATTGCTATGTATCTGCTGGCTTCGCTTGTCGATGGGTGGGTGACCTACCGGGCAACACTGCACGGTGCGCAGCCTGTAGGTGTGCATGACATGCGGTCGCCACCATCTTGGCCAAGCTCGTCGGCCGGCCTTAGCGTACTCGTTCCCAGCTCGCCGCCTAGCGCCGAATCCCCGGTTGACCAAGTAAACGTGCGACGCGTGCCAGTCCTCGAGCAGGATGGCTTCTTCAGGCGTCCTGGACTCGGGGGGATCATCACGAGCCAACACCCGCGTCAGCCAGCGAGATCGATGGCTCAAAGTGTGGCGATAGGAGCACGTTTCGTGCATGCCGACCCGACGAGTCAGCACCAGCCCAGCAACGTCGCGCCCCCGCAACCGTATGCCTTCCAACAGCCAGCGGTGCCGTTGAGCTACCAGCACGCCGACGTTCATCGTCCGCGAGACGCGTACGTGCACGTGCAACCCGCTCCGGCACCTCAGTGCGACGACATCTCGATGCACGACGCTAGCTGGCCGGGCGAGCAAGCTCCGGTGACCACCGTTGAGCCAGCTCGCGGAGTCGATGCAACTTGCTTTGCTGTCCCGCACGCTACAAGGCAAGAACAAGCTCCAGCTTTCGTACCAGCGAACCGACCGTTCATTCCCCAGCGTTACCTCGACTTGTTCGACGGTACTGACCGGCTGTCTGACCGGTGAGCTTGGTGGAAGGAGTACCAGTACATGGCAACCTTCGGGATGTGGTCGGAGAGCGAGCGTTGCAAGAACTTGGAGTTGTATCTTCGTGGCGCTGCCGAAGCCTGGTACCAGCAGCTTGGGTCAGCGCGCCGGCGCTGGTCGTCACTGGCAGCAGCATTCACGCAAGAGTTCTGCGTGTCGCGCCATTCCGAAGCCGAACGCTACTTCACGATGAAGCAGCAGAAGGGCGAGACCCCGCGTGAGCATCTCTGGCGACTCAATGCCGCCGCTCGCAAGGCACGCATCCCGTTGTCGACGCCGGAAGACATTCGTCACCACGTCAGCCGCTTCATCAAGTCGCTGACAGACTCCGAGATCCGAGTCGCGCTTGTTGGCCGGATGTTCAGCTCGCTCGATGAGCTAGAGCGCGGACTCCGAGCTTACGAAGAGCATGCTGTCGGAGTCAGCGATGAGCGTCGCTCGTCTTATCGCGAGCGCTCGTCGTCGTCATCGCGGTCGGAGCGAGACCGCTCGGTGTCGCGCGGGCCGGCGCACACCTACTGGGCCTATGAAGACGACGCGAGTTCGACGGACGAAGGTGAACAGAAGCCGCAGAAGACCGTACGTTTCGACTTGGATGAAGAGTCGGAAGAGGCCGGCGAGCTGGTGTACCAGGCAGTCTCGGGTGAGCGTCGATTCCCGGGAGTCCGCTCGCCAGCGAGTCCGAAGGCCAGCTCCTCCTCGCGCGCTAACCCTGATCAGCGTCTGCGCAAGGACGCTAGCCCGCGCCGCGAGTCGAACTGCTTTGGGTGCGGTGGCGCTGGCCACTGGTTCGCTGAGTGCCCGTCGCGAGTGACGTGCAGCCTGTGCAAGTCTCCCGGTCACTCAGCTGACGCCTGCCGCAAGAAATGCCCAGCCTGCGGGAGTGCCCACGGCCTGGATGGCGAATGCGAGGTCGCGAAGGCACTCGAAGGCTTGAAGGCTTGGTACAAGGCCGAAGGTCACGCTAGCAACACGCCGTTGCCAGCGACCGTCCTCCAGTTTTTAAACTAGGAGGCTCGCCAGGAGCTGGAACCCTGGTACGCGACGAGCAACAAGTTCCCGCAATGCATGTATTTGCATATGTTGGTCAAGCTTCGCTAACCAACAACAATGAGAAGTCAGTTTGTCATACTCAGGATGAAGCGCGTTCATTCATGACGGCTGGCGACTCACCTACAGAGCCAGGAGACTGGCGAGCGGCGTTCCGCCTGGAGCCGGGCGAGCGTCGCGGGTGGTGGTCTTACCACCAAAAGCCGGGGCCAAGCTGGCATTGCGCTGGTGCACGGTGCCGTGTGCAATCGCCGAACACTGATCTTGCTGGATTCCGGCTCCACAACAAGCATGATCAGTCTCGACCTCGCTCGCCAACTAGGCTTGAAGCTGAGATTCAACGAGCGCCTGCGTATCAAGGGCATAGGGAACATCACCACGTATGTCAACGCCAAGGCAACCGTCAAGATCACGCTGGGCGCGAGCGTCGTCTATTACCTGGAGATCTGGTGTGGAAACATCGGGGAAGGCGTACAGTGTCTACTCGGCATGGACTTCATGATTGCAGCAGGAGTCCGCATCGGGGCCTATGAAGGTGCCGTGCGACTGCCAGACGAAGAGCGCATCCCGCTTGCCAGCTCTGGAAGTCGCCCCAAGCTACCGAAACGCATTGAGGTCAGCTCACCGACTGACCTGACGATACCTCCTGGCGAGTCAGCTCACGTACCCATCATCTATGGTCGACATCTCGCTGACCAGTTGGTGACCTGGGCCTGCCGTGGACCCAACTGGGTGACCACGATCGTGAGCGACTCAGCAAGCAAGCCAAAGTCAGTGAAGGTGACCAACATATCAGCGCGATTGCTTTGCGTGGCGTCCAGGACGCCAGTTGCTCACCTGGTAGAAGTCGGACACTTGCCGCTGGGTGCTGGTGGGCCAGTGCGTGTTGGCACGCCCAAGTACGAGGAATGGCAGCTGCTGGCGCACGAGGGGGGTCACTCGCCGCAGTTCCTGCGAGCCGCTCGTCGGGATGCAGAAGCATCAGCCAAAGCTACCACCCGCAGTGTATCGTCCCACCTACCCGACGCCAACCCGAGTGCTCCACCGCACGTAGGCTCAGCATCAGCGTCAGGTCGTAGGCACGAGCTTCGTCGCCGAGCGGAGCCAAGCACCTGCGATAGCAAGCAAGCTAGCACGGGCGCCGGGGAGACACCAGCGGCAGCAAAGCTCGTGATCGGCGCCAAGTTTCTGACTGCAGATGATCAGCACCAGTCAGCTGACGCAGTTGGCCGGTTGGCGAGAGCGTACAAGGCAGTCATTGCGGCCGATGACTTGGCTAGCGAAGAACGAGAAGCAGTCTCGTATTACCACGAAGGTACCGATCATCTGCTGCTACACAAGCTGCGCAGTCAGCTTGCAGTGCTCCCGGACCTAGTCGTGAACGACGAACCCGCGGATATCAGCAAGGCGGACGTCGGCGAGCTAGATGAGAACTCACCTGAGGAGATCGAGCAAGTTCGCCAGATCCTGAAGAAACACCAAGCTGGTTTCTTGGGCTCTGGTAACGCCGTGCCGCCTCCGGCAAGGGGCGTAGTCTGTGATTGAAGTGCCGGCAGGAACCAAGCCGATCTCCCAGCGCGCTCGTCGTATCCCAGTCCACTTGCTGGAGAAAGTCTACGAGCTCATCAAGAAGTTGTTAGAGGCTGGCATCATCGAGTACTCTGACTCCGAGTGGGCCAGCCCAGTGGTGATCGTGATGAAGAAGAACGGGTTAGATATCAGACTCTGCATTGACTATCGGCTAGTCAACCAGCTAATCACCTTGATGAGCTATCCGCTACCGCTGATCGACGAGATGCTGGACAACTTCGACAAGGCGATGTGGTTCCTGAGTCTTGACATGGCTAGCGGGTTCTGGGCAATATCCATGACAAAACGAGCCCAGCATATTAGCGCATTCGTCTGCCCGCTAGGCCATTTTCAGTGGGTACGGATGCCTTTTGGCCTCAAGAACGCACCTTTGGTCTACCAACAAGTGCTCGACAACTGCCTCTGGGGATTCGTACGGCTCCCGCCGGCCCTGGAAGCCGAGGTCGAGCCCGAAGTTCTAAGCGCGCTGGGTATCGAAGCCAGCGAGCGCTGGGCGGAGTCAGCAGACGCAGCCAACAACCACGACACAGAAGCGAAGACAGTATTCCAACTCGGCATCCCTGCGCCTGGCAGCATGGGCCCGGTGTTGGGTAGAAGCTCCTACATCGACGACATCGCGTGCAAGTCAGCAACCTGGAGTGAGATGTGTCAAACGCTGGACAACTTACTCTATCGGCTGAGGTACTGGAGAATTTCGGTAAACTTGACGAAGAGCGCGTTTGGCAAACGGTCAATTGATTATCTCTCGCACGAGATAAATCGCGAAGGCATCAGAGCGATACCGAAGAACGTGAAGAGCCTGAAGGAGCTAGCATTCCCGTCATCTCTGAAAGGGATGCAGTCCTTCTTGGGCAGCTTGAATTACTACAGCAAGTTTATTGAAGATTATGCGAACATCGCCAGCGTCCTGTACGGGCTTACCGACGAACAGCTACGACTGGGACAGGACTTGGAGAAGGCGAAGTTAGCATTCGAGCTCCTTCGTGACAAGCTGCTAGCTGCCCCGCTCCTTCGGCATCCAGATCGCGAGAAGCCTTTCGTTGTCATCCTGCATGCTAGCAATTGGGCCGTCAGCGCTGTGTTAGCCCAGGAGCACGCCGGCTTGCTACACCCAATCCGCTTCTCGGGACGTACGTTGCACGACGCTGAACTCAGATACCACGTGGCAGAGAAAGAAGTGCTAGCGTTGCTCCGCGTACTAGCGAACTTCTACACGATAGTCGCTGGCAAGCCGATCAAGGTGTACACGCGGTACTCTGTCCTCAAGTGGCTGATGAACTCGAAGTCGGTCACAGGCAGGTGCTTGCAATGGGCGACGTTGCTATCTCCTTGGACGCTGGATATCGAGCGCGTTAGCAAGGACGAAGACTCGCTCGCTAGGTTGTTTGCCGACAGCATCACGCCGCGCGAACTGCTGGACCAGATCGCGACAAGGTTGAGCCCGAGAAGCATACGCGAGCCAGTCGCCCAGCAGTCAGCGTTGAGATGCTCACCGCAGAGTACTCGGGTCACGTCATTACGTTTGATGGAGCAGCGAAGTTGAAGACAAGGCGAGGAAGCGCGAGCTACATTCTCTGGCGCTTACCAGGGTGGATACCGCTAGAAGCTACCGGCTTCAGCTTGACAAACGTCACTGTCAACGAAGCTGAGTACGAAGGCATGCTCCGCGGGTTAGCGCGTGCCCGCGAGCTAGGTATTCGTGACGTCGTGGTGTTGGCGACTCGCGCATCGCTGTGCAGCAGTGCCAAGGTACAATCGGCTGCAATGAGGCTCGGTTGCAACTCCTCCTGAACCGGTTCATGACTCTGAAGAGTAGCTTTGACTCGCTGGAGTTAGCGCACGTCAAGCGTGAGTTTAACGCACCAGCAGACTACCTTGCGTCGAAAGCACTCATTGGAGAAGACGTACATGCCAACGAAGATGAAGGACTTCAACAGCTCCGCGACCTGAACAAGCTCGCCCGATCATCGCCGACACTAACCCGTTTCGGAGGCGACGAAGCTGTCGCGAAGGGTGAAGATGACGACCAAGGGGCAAGGCAGCCAGCGGAAGCACGAATCGACTCAGCAGTGGCGGATAGTGGAGACAGCGACGACGCGCATGAGGCTGACGAGCCGGCAACCAGCGTCATGACGGCGCACATGCCACGAGCGCGCTCGCTGGAGCAGCAGTCTTCGTTTCGACACGGTCGCAGTCGCGACGACCGACCCGCAACAGCGGCGGACACCACCAAGCGGCACGGTCGACGGTCGCGACACGTCCCGCCAAGAGTCGGCGTGTCTCACCCCGAAGTAACCCCAGCGAAGGGGACCAGCCGCAACTCAGCCTGAAGTGTCAGTAAGCCAGGTCGCGCATTCAGCTGGACCCAGCAACTCAGCCAATCAGCAGTCAGCGTTTCCAAGTTCAAGTCCGGGTGGTCAGATGGAGGCATCTGATTGGCTGAGGAGTGCGTCGACGGACCGACGTCAGCCGACTGGTTTGGGAAACGGCGGCGACGAAGCGACGCATGCCGGACGCCAGCCGGCAAACGGTTCTGCCGGAAGTGAGACCGTCACGACACCGCCAGCAGAACGACGCCGCCGCTGGAGGAGGCACCAAGAGAATGACGCCGCGACGCCACGCTGATGCGATTCTTGCGCGGCGAGCTGAGGAGCTCACACCACGGCAAGCGCGCGACGCCGCGAAACTCGCAGATGCGTATGCGATCGACGACGACGGCTTGCTGCGGTATGTCGGCAGCAAACGACGCCGACGAAGCGCACATGCACCAGCCGACCGCCCCGACGACCAAGCCAGACTAGTGGTGCCGAGCACGCTCCGCGTGGACGTGCTGCATCTGGCCCACGACGACTATCAAGGCGGACATCAAGGAGTGTCACGAACGTTTGATCGGTTGAGGCGTGAGTACCACTGGCATGGGATGTATCGCGACGTTGAGCGTCATGTGCGTGAGTGCACTGACTGCAGCACTGCCAAAGGCCAGCCTGCCAACCCCGGACCGTCACCAGGCAACGTGCTGCCGGAGCGCCCGTTCCAAGTCGTGTCAATGGACTTCGTCACGCCATTGCCAGCGTCACGACAAGGCAACACGTCCCTGCTGTTGTTCCAAGACTCGTTCTCGGGATATGTAATGGCCAAAGCAATGAGCGACACGTCGGCGCTAGCCGTCGCTCAAGCTTACGATGCGACAGTTCCAACGCTTCGGAGCTAGCTCCATCGTCCGCCATGATCAAGATCCTCGTTTTATGAGCGAGTCTTCACCCAGTTTCGAATGATGTTGGGCAGCAGCAGCGCGCAACACTAGCGTACAGGCCGCAGGCCAACGGACAGCAAGAGCGGTCAGTTCAGACTGTCATCCGCTGCGTCCGCGCATACGTCGAGTCGCCAGATCAAGACGACTGGGAGGATGCTGTCTACCGCTCATGTTTGCGATCAACACGTCTGTTGATGCCGTGAGGCGTGAACTCCCTTCTTTCTCGTGCACGGCTGGGACGCTAGCTCTACAGTGTCCGCCATGCTAGCGCGCGAGCCCCGAGGGCGCGACAAGCTAGACGCCTATCGGTGGCGCCTACGCGTTCACGGGAACACGAGTATGCGATCCAGCTAGCAAAGCAGCTACAACGCGAAGCAAAGGACCAGCGAGCCAGCGAGCGGAACGAGAACTGGGCGAGACTCCCCGACAAACTCAAGAGCGGGTTCGAAGTTGGCAACTCAGTGTGGTTGTACTACCCCCGAGTGAAGCCAGGACTAGCGCGCAAGCTTGCGCACGCTTGGCACGGGCCGTTCCGGATCGCTGACAAGTCGGACGACTACCGAGTCAAGCTGAGCGTCACTGGCACGCCCTACCGCATCTCACCCTGGGTGCACGTTAGCCGCTTGAAGCCGCGCGTGACCCATGATGAACGGCCGACCCCAGAGTGCGTCGGCGAACTACCTGAGAGCGACGATTGGGATGCCGCCCTGCTACCCGAAGATAGCTGGCTCGCGGACGAATCTGCTGGTGAATTTGAAGTTGAGCGCATCCTAGATGTGCGATGGTCGGCTGGCAGGACTAGAGCACAAGCTCGGCGCAGAGAGTATCTCGTGCAGTGGGTTGGCTATCGGGAGCCGACTTGGGTTCCAGCCACCCAGCTCAACTGCGGCAGGTTGCTACACGAGTTCGACGCCTCCGCCAAGGCCAAGAGTCGATTCGCTGCCATGCAGGCGAGCGACGAATCCGGCGAACACGAATGACCAAGCCGGTGGTCACCGGTGCTAGCACTCCCGCTAGCAGACCGACAATCAAGTATGTGGCTCTACAGGGAGAGAAAAGAACTCAGCAGGTGAGCCACCCGAGACTGTTGAGAGCTGGCGCTAGCTGCCCCGCTAGTTGACCAGCGAACAAGTATTGCGACTCTACTAGGGGCGATCGTCTAAAGAAGAGTGCAGACGGACACACGAGTCGCCTATGGTGTGGAAGTCAGCACAAGGAAACGGAGAGGAACAAGAATTGAAGGGAAGCTACATGGATTACGCATTAGGACAGCTACGGGCCAAATGTGCTGGCGTGCGACCGTGCTGTCAGACGTCCGGCGTGTGTTCGGGGTCATTCCAGGGCGGGGGCAGCTCCCAACACTTGCCTCCGTTGCGGTCCAAGATATCCAGCTGCTCGCGGATGAGACTTCAACGAAGCGACCTGGTGCCGAGGCCCAGCCGACGCGGAGAGGCTCTTCAGTATCGAGACGCCGAAGCTGATCTTCGAAGGACATGGACGACACGTCTTCGAGCGGCCAAGCACACTGACGCGCTGGAACCCACCAGAAGGCGGGCTCAGACCAAAACAAAGCCGTGCTCACGCCCGTGGGAGCCGACTCGACGAGTGCCTGGAACGCGCCCACCAACTCTTGGTCGGACCCTTCGCGAGCCTTATAAGCAGTCCGGATCGATGGCGGAGCGTCCGCCTGGCGAGAGAGCGGGAACCAATGCTGGCGCTGCCAGTACTGCCGGCGATACTGGTACATGAAGCGAAGCACGCGGTGCACCCAATCCACCTGCGCAGCGTTCAACCGATTCGGGTCGAAGAGAAAGATGTGTCGCACACGACCATGCCACATCTCATCCCACGGCCGCCGGTCCAACAGCTCGTCATCGACGCGAACCCAGACGGTCCATAGCAAGCGAGCTGAGCGTTGCCGACGCGGGCGCTCTTGATCGGCGCGTAGTTTGGGAAGAATGGCGTCTGACCGCCGCGCACCCGCTGGAGCGGAACACCAAAACGCACCTTCACGTGGAGGTCGTCGAGCGACGCAAACGCCAGCGTGCTGCTCCGGCCTCTCACGCTGCCGAGCGCGAATGGCCACACGACGTGGGCGAAGACGGGGCGCGTTGGAGTGTCACCAGGCGCCGCGGCAGGCACGGCGGTGTAGCCAGCGATGAGCGACTGCGCTTGGGCACCGACGAACGTGAGTGGAGCAGCGCCGGCGCTCGTCGCACGACCCGAGGTACCACCAGCATTCCCACCTGCCAAGGCCCCCGAGCTACTAGTCGTGTCGCCGACCGATCGGGCGAGAGCAGCTGAAGCAACAAGAGCACGCTGTGCCACGCGAGCCGCAGAGCCCGATCCAGTCGCCCCAGCACCGGTCGCCGAAGCCGCAGCCGCAGGTGTCGCTGGCAGCACTGTCGGCAGCGATGCCGGCGGCGCAGACTGCACAGCCGAAGACCGCGCTACTGAGGACACGGGCGGGACGGTAGATGGCGAAGTCGATTCCGACAACGAAGCCGACGTACCTGCCTGCGACACTGGCGAGAATCGGCTGCGTTTCGACGTGACTGGAGTGCCCAGACCCTCTGTGCCGAACTGACGCGCAAGACGACGAGCCGACATGGCGTCTTCAGCGACGAGAGAGGCCGCGCGGCGCTTCACGCCGCGAGCCGAATGCGGCGAAGGTGAGCCGTCATCGTCGCTATCAATGCTGATGACAGGCGGCGCAGCCAGCGATTGACGCGCGGACGCTGGCGTCGACGGAGCCAAAGAAACCGGCGGCAACAACGCTCGCGCGGGAGGAACACCCCCTTGATCTCCAGCTGCAGACGCGTCGTCGAACACGTCCGCAGTGTTGCCGATGTCATAATCGTCGGCAGGACCATCGTCGTCAGGCGCATCTCCGTGGAAGTCGACTCGCCGGCGCACAGGGACAGACGTAGAGGTGGGTGGCTCGTTCGACGGCGTTGGCGGCGAGAGACGAGCACCGGCAGCCTGTGACGACGAAGCAACACCAGCGGATGACGTGCGCGGAGCAGCGAGGGGCGCATCAGCCAAACCGGAGTCGTCGAGTCCACGGGCGTCAGGCGCAGGATGAGGAGCTCGAACAGAGCGACCAGCCGGAAGCACGATGAGCGAGATGTCGACTGGAGCAAGTGCCGGGTCCGCATGAGCGCACGCGCGCACGAGCTCCCCCCACAAGCTTGCGTTGCCTTGCCCGTAGCCATGCTGCCAAAGGAACGAGTACACCAAGCGCGCTTGCTCACGCGTCAAACCAGCAGGAGCTGACTGAGTCGAGCGTTGAGCCTCCTCAAGCTGATCTTCTAGCTCGAGCACGCGTGCCTCAAGGCGGTCTCGTTGCTCCTCGACCGCGGCGAGCTGCCGTCGTACCGACTCGAGAGCAGCACCGCGCCGATCATACAAGTCCGCCATGACGTCGTGCTGTCTAGTAGCCTCAACCTCGCCCGCGCGCGCGGCAGTAGCTTGACGCTCGAGCTCACGGCGCCGCTCTATCGCCGCACGAAGGAGAGCGTCACGCCGCGCGCGATGCTGCACAGAACTAGCAACTTGTGCCCGACCATACGCGTCCAGCAGCGCCAGCGGCGCGTGTCCAGCCGGCGGCTCAACCTCCTGGAGACGAATCAACTCGAGTAGCGCCTGAACGACGTGCGTGAGCCAACTGCACGCTGACGCCGTGAGCGATACGCGCTCGAACAGCCGCTCTGACCCGAAACGAGAACGCAGTGCCGCCATCTCGCGCATCGCATCAGCGACCTGCGCCAGCGAGTCAGCAGTGGGAGACGCCATCTCAGGATTGAGAGGCGCACCCGCACGAAGAAGCGACGCGCCATCGTCGCCAAGCAGCAGTGTTGCGACGTCAGACGCCGGAGATGCCCACGTATCAGCCTCCGGACCCTGCGAGTCGGGACGATTGTTCGCTGTCGAGGCGGTCACGTTGAAGAGACGCACTAAGCGGCGATCGAGCATCTCCCTGGCGAGCGAGAGACGCCGACGCGACGCGGCATCGGACAGCGGCGCGCTCTCGGCAAGGTGAGCCGATCGCACGAGGTCACGACCAACGGCGGCGACTGCGTCACGCCATGACGAGACAGCCGGAGGACTGACCGTCGAGAAGAATGTCCACGAGCGCGCTGCAGCCCGGAGTGCTAAAGTCAACAAGGCAACCCCAGCAGCAAGAACAGTCTGCACAACGTACCAAACGGAACGACCGCCGACGAGAAGCTAGCAGCCGCAATCGCATCCCCTGCAGACACTGGCAGTGCGCTACCCGCATCTGGAGGCGGAGACGCGGACCCATGAGCATCCGACATGCTACCAACTGATGCGAACGAGTCCGCCAAGCTAGCCGATGCTTGACGACCTCGCTCGAGGGGCGGTTGTGGTAGAGTAGCTTGCATTGAGACAGGTGTTGAAGAGATGAGTTGTGGGCGTTGGCCAGCCAACCCCCCTGGTCCCTGCTGGCCAGCGGAGCTGGCGTGCTGGGTCACGTCAGATAGAAGCTGACAAACCGGTTCGATATCGGTTTTCAGAGGTCCATACGTCAGCGTGCTAGCGAGACGCAATCAGTAGTATCGGTTTTAACAGGAAACGCCCCAGCGGGCTAACCTGACAAAGAGACTCTCGTTTTTCCCTCGTACCCCTCAAGTCTCCCTCTCAGAGCGCAGCCGCCGCTAACTCAACGGAGTTGGCACGCGCGCTACAAGTAAGTCCGTGCGTGTGCTTGCGTGTGTTGGAGCAGTCAGAGCGTGTGTGTACCTGTGTGGGCGTTTGCGTGTGTGCGTGTGAGAGCGTGAGGACATAGTTCCTGGCATTCTTGCCGTTTGCTGAGGATCCTGGCTAGGCCAAGGGTCTGAAGCACTCTATCTGAGTGTGTATTCTGTATTCACTGCGTACTCTGGCTAGGAGAGCTAGTTGTATCGGTAATACACTTCATATTGAAACCCGCGAGTATCCTAGGAGAGGATAGCTCGCACCCCTCTTGGCTGGCTGATCGAGACCAACTCCGTCACAGCCCCACTGTATTCACCTTCACTGTGCGGCCATACTTCGGTTGGTTAGTGCCTGACGGAGTGAGCGGACTCGGGAAACTCCTTAGCAAGGATCCCATTGAAAGAGCCGCTTCGACAAAGGGTACACAACGTGAGGTATCGACCAGCGTGGAGCTAGATCACTAGCTCTGCGTGCGTCGTACTTATATTCTTTAAAGTGCTTGGCTAGCGCAGCGCTACCCCTTCGCTGCTGCTGGTCGTTCAGACGCCTGTCCGCTAGCTGCTACCAGCTAGCGAACATACACCACTCTATCACACGACAGCAGCATGCAGACCGAGTCTACGATGCCAGCCTACCACCCGCAGTCCCACGACCTGCGTATGTGACACCCACCAAGATCCTAGCACGGTCGCTGGCTTCTGCCAGTAACGCGTCAGGGTCTGGTGCACCGCCAGAGGCCTCTACCATCAGCGACGCTAGCAGTGGTGCAGCATCGCCGGCAATGGGTGGAGAGAGCCAGGCGTCTGTCGTCACTGCTCGAGGGGCGCAACACGCCAGTCACAGGTGCTACGTTACAGTGACAACTGCAAGCGACTCGACGGAAGTTGACGAAGACCTGCCACGCCTGCCAGCCATGAAGAGCCGAGAGCCTCCTCACAACGGCCGCCAGCCAGTGAGCGCAGCTGCCAGTTTAGGTGCGCGTCGGCCAGCTCCGCAGCTTTCTCCTGAGGCGGCGTCGGACAAGCCTCGCTCGGTCTCAAACCCGGTCTCAGACTCTGGGACAGGGGTGGATATGCGTGCCGTGTTTGCCGGCGCAGACGTTGGTGTCACATGCGCCGTGTCCCAAGGTGGCCCGTCTGCCGGCATCGCGAGCTCTATGCTAGCGCCCACGATCCGGCTGGCTCGAACGTTCAAGGCCGTGTCCCGAGAGCTGGCTGAGCCGGTTCTCGACTCGGCAGACAATGAGGGAGTCAACGAGGAGGTCGATGACAGCGCTGAAGTCTATTATCACGAAGGTACAGACTATGTGCACCTCGACGTGTTGCGTGACCAGCTCGCTGAACTACCGCAGTTCAACAAGAGTGCGCCGCCTGCAGACATGCGTGACGCTGATGCTGGTGAGCCGGATGAGAACACGCCAGAGCAGCTCGCCAAGTTGCGAGCTATCCTCGAGAAACACCAGCCGGCGTTCATAAGTTCTGGCAACGCGTTGCCACCGCCGGCTAGGGGCGTGGTCTGCGATATTGAGATCGCACCAGGCACCAAGCCCATCGCCCAGCGTCCCAGACCGATCAAGTCGCACCTGCTTCCCAAGGTCTATGAGCTGCTGAAGGGTCTGCTAGAAGTCGGAATCATTGAGTATTCCGATTCTGACCGGGCTAGCCCCATCGTCGTAGTGATGAAGAAGAACGGCGTTGACATCCGGCTTTGTATCGATTACAGGCTGGTGAATCAGCTGATCAAGCTGATGCGGTATCCGCTGCCACTCATCGACCAGCTCTTAGACGACTTTGACTCTGTCATGTGGCTGCTCAGTCTTGATATGG